>VXBL01008568.1:6374095-6497119 GCA_013400195.1 Aramus guarauna
GATCATTTAATCTGACCACAATTTAGACGTTGAGAAAGGCGCGTATCGTTCTGTCTGCCAAGTCAATGAAAGGGCAGTACAGGGGTTTACCTCCCCAGAATAGTAATAACACTCCTGCCACCGTGCCCCGCTTCAGAAATACACAGCTCCCGTCGCTCGCGTTATTCTTGCGTCCGTAGGTAAAGAAATCCTCTAACAAACCCACGCTTCACGATTACCCTGTGGTAATCTCTTCCCTTGGACTGTCTTTGTGTCACATTTATGGCCCATTCTTTGCTGGGAAGATTTTTACAGGGGATCTGAAGTTTAAAAGAAGACAGATGACAAGCTGTGATCGCGAGGAGGAGAGGCTCACCATATGGAAATAGAAAGCCCTGGCTCCCTCCTCTATCCCTCCCCCCCTCCCCTGCCGAGCTTCTCTACTTCACATGGTGCTATTGGGATTTGAAGATCAGAATACAAATTAAATTATTAAACGAGGAACAAAAAAAAAAAAAAAACCAACAAAACCCAACAAACCAACTCGGGCCTTTCCTCTCCATCCTCCCCTGTGATCAGTAATTGTAAATCGAAGAGGGGAAAGCTGGAAGCTGGCATTTGGGATACGGCCCAGCTGCCTACGGAAGGGTACGCCGCTCAGGAGACACGCACGTGCCTTTGCGTGCTACGAGGGGGTTCAGGCACGAATTGGGTCTATAGCTAAGAAATTATTTTAACGGCAGAGACTTAGTGGTTATTTACTTACTGGGAAGAGCAGAAGCACCGCTCCTCAATCCGCTGCGTTTCTCCAAGGTCGGACTCCCAGTCACCAAAACCCCACGCGGTGTCCCCCAAAAGGGGACAGCCCAACCCCCATCGGATGCTTTTCAGCCGTCAAGCACTGGAACCGTGACAGGCGTCAGCGATCACCTGAAACCCAGGCAAAGAGAAAGGAATGAATCCACTTCGGCTGGGCAAAACTTGAGATGCGCTAGTTTCGGGGTTTACTTTGGTGTGGCAAATTTTACGCAGGTTGGTGATGGGGCTGCGTTCTAGTCCATCCGCCGGGGGTGATGACATCAGGTGAGCGCAGGCGGGACCCCGGGCAGGAGCAGCCGCCGAGGGCTGAGCCCGTCCCCGGGAAGGAAACGGGCTGTGAGCCCGGCGGGGACTCGCCGCTCGCGGTCGGGCTGTCAGCCCTCACGCCTGCACCCCGTGGGAGCTGCGGGGCACGTTGCATTTTTGAAACCCCCCCCCGAGCACACGCTGCAGGCCCCGAGGTTTGAAAAATTTGGCCCCGTTTACCGCACGGGCTTTGCAAGGCTTGGGCTGAGCTGCTGGCCTCAGTAGCCGGACTTACAAAATAAGCACTTAGTGCCCTTAGCGCAGATTTGGGCTACGGACATCCCATTAAGGCACCCATGTTTGAACACCGTCACCTCGTAGCCAAAATAAATAGCTGAATCAATGCTACACAGAGTTTAATCTAAACACGTAATGGAGTCTAGCTCAGAAATACACTGTGCTCCATCGACAGGTCCTGGAGATGGCAAACTGAAGCCTGCTTTTATAGTGTGCCAGCTCAGGGACCTGTTCCCAATTTGCAGATTTGGCCTGTTGCATTCTAAAAGATGTTTAATATACTCGATGCCTGTTTGTGTTAATGTTTACCATTGAAGTTTTTCATTATTTGATGTTATATTTGGCCACGGCATTAAAATTCCATTGGATCGACTGAAATCTAGTGTCAAATCAAAGCCAAAGAAGCATCTTTGCGATAGACCTTCAGCTCCCATCCAACCACGTTAAAAAAAAAAAAAAAAAAAAGCTATTGTAGGTGCTTTCTTTGTAGCTTTTCTTCCTTTTGCCAAAGAAATAGCAAATGCTTTACTTCTTAGCTGTTGTTTTCACAAATGCAGCTCCGGAAGAGCTGAGCCCAGAGCTGTGGGCTAGCAGGAAGGCGCAAGCCGCTCTGCCAGGTGGGCACAGGTCCGTCCTGCGTCAAGGTCAAGTGCGAGCGAGGACGGTTGCCACCTCCCTCCCAGCACTTCTCCTGGCCTCGTGGTTTGGGAGGAAGAGGATTACCTACAGCCCTTGGGACTCACAGCCCGGAGCACCCCGGGCACAGCTGTCGGGCTACAATGAGTTTTCTGCTGCTTGCAAATCGCTTATTGCCACTTGGATCACGATCGAGCTCTGAAGCCCGAACAAAAACCCGTTTCCCACTGCTCCCAGCGTTGCGGGGAGAGCAGCCCTGTCCCAAGAAGCCTAAAGCCTCGATTCACAAACCTTAAGCGGATGCCTAAAACGAGATCGCCGCGCCAGGACGTGCTTAAAACGCAGCGCTTTTGCATCACCGCTGCACCTAACGAGAGAGTCGCCTGCCGCGGGGGTCTGGCTCTCGGTCCTGCCCTCCCCTCTCTCAGCACGCCTGCCTCTGCTCGCAGGCTGAAGGGAGGATTTTTTCTGTGGAAACCCAGCGACAGAGGAGCAGGAGTCGATCCTTGAGTGCCGTGGGGAGTCACAAGCCTCGGGGGGTGCTGGGGAGTCCGGGCGCTCGCAGGCTCCGAGCCCCAAATCACGCAGAGGTTCGCACAAACGCCTGCACGGCTCGGCACGTCCGGAGCGAAAATAAATGAAGGAGGCTTGCCTAAGTCCAGATGTGTCTGAATTCAAAAGGACCTGGAAAATATGATGGCCTGGATGAAAATCTGGGAAACAGCATTGAAACATAAAGCCACGAGGGTAGGCTTGAAAAACAGTCAACGGCTATTCTCTCGGCTGGTTAAAAAGGGGAGCTCTGCGAATAACCCATTTTTCAGTCCACCAAAGAAGTGCCAAAGCAGACGACGATGTTTCAAACTGTGTCCCCTCCCCAGAATAGTTTCTTCAACTTTCTCATCAAAATTAAGATCAGATATTCTGTATTTCAGTGAACTCCATTTTTTTTTTCGGGATGGTGTTTTTTGATTTTAAAGATTATAAATTAACTTATGTAAATGTCATCTCAGTACATAAGAGCATTTATTTTGACAGTCTTAAAATGGTATGTTTTGATTAATGAAGAGTTCCCACTTAGCTCCAAACTGGATTTCTTTCTGAAATGGGAAAGAAAAGTCTCTGCCTGCAAAACTTTATTCAGCTTTACTTAAATGCCGAGACACTAAGAAAAAAGCATTATACTGAAGTAAAGATTAGATACTTATAACACACAGCAGCAGCTCTGAAAAGCACGCCCGACTGCGGGATTACTCATATTAAAATATTCTCTTTAAGAGGTACACAACAAGTTTGACATTTGGGGGAAAAGGAGCCCCGTTCCTCAGAGGTCCCCATGGTCACAGGCCACTCAGACGACCCTTGTTGGGGTCGGATTGAGATTTTAGCATTCAGCCCATTAGCACGGCTTACTGGACTGGGTATATTTCTGTCTATAGATCTGTTAATCCCGACTGGCGTCATCTTAATACATCGTTCTTGAAAGAACTAGTTTACTAAAAGCCTTTGAGATCCCAGCGTTATTGGTTGAGATGTTAGACCTTACTGGTGCAGAAGTGAAGGAACCCAACTTTCTCCCAGCGTTAGTTCTGGTTGTAGTGAGTGCGTTAGGATGGTTTACCAGATCCCCGCTCCCCCCCATCAGCCTCCAATTTTTTAATGTTTCTGCTAAAATACACTGTTCAAAGGGACGGACAGGTTAAGGTCAGCTTGGTGACTTGTTGCTGCTGCTGACTGTGTGCTGCAAAAAATACATTAGCATTTGAAAGTTCCGTAAATTGTTCCCTTTAGGAAGAAAAAACCCTTTGACAGTGTGTTTAATGAAGCGTGCAAAGCTGCCACCACTGGTGCTGGTGCTCAGCGACAAGCTTCTCTTCTCACCATCGCTTTTGTCTCCTCCTCCTGCCAGGTATCTCAAATCCTGGCTTCTGGAGCCACCCGCTGCCTTGGGATGCCGTCCCCTGGCTTGGCTGGTGACCACCTGCAGCTGGGTCAGGCTGAAGCCATCTTCCTCTCCTGCTTCGGTACTCACCCGGCTTTGGTTTCCTGACAGGAGAACTTGCCTGCTACAGGGCAGCCTGAAATAACCCACTGTCCCCTTCCCAAAAGCCTTAGAAAAAATACGGCGATGGGAAGGCCATTCGCAGCAACGAGGTGTCTTTACATTCTGCTAATGTAAATCTGTTTTGTAAAACCACGGGCTGCACGGGCTGGGGGGAAAAAGCTGCCTTTAGTTACGGCAAACAGCCTTGGCCACCACCGACCGTTTCACCTTCTCTACTCTGGAGCTGAAAAGCCCCTCGCTCATCCAGGTCCGACCCCTCAGAGGATGTTCCTTGCTTGGTGCAGGCAAGAAGAGATGGGTACACAAGTACAGCCGCCACTTTCCTCTTCTAGTAACAGAACTACTGCTCTTATGAGGGGCTCGAAGCAGCTTCTAGCTGACGTCAATAGAAAGCCGTCAGGACTTGCATCCGGCCATCATACAGCGACAGCACAATAGCTGGGCCACGCTCTTTGGTGTAAACCAGACTGCTCCATCGGCTCCGCTGAGCAAACCCGTTTTTTATTAGCAGAGGATCGGAGCTTGCTGCAGCTATCGTGAGCCGTACCAGCTACGGACCTGGCCTCCAGACACACGCTGTCACGCCTGCCACTTCCAAATAAAACGGGCTCGTAGTATCAATGAAATGGCATCGGAGAAAGCTCACAGCAAACGTAGTATGTTAAACATTAACCACAATGCTCACAGTCCTAGAAAGGTCTGATAAGCCACGATTAAACTTAATTACGGATTACTTTATACTACCTACCTCCAAGCACTGTGGAAAATTGCTTCCTTTTAACTGCCTTGGCTGGCTTTCTCTGACCACACACATACTGGGGGATATTTTCCCATGATTGATGTATTTGTTTACCAAGCTCCTTGCTCAGATACAGGCCGATTCTCCCTTTAATCAGAGGTGTGAATACCTTAATAGTTGTCAGAGCCCACATTAACCTCTTCATTAAAAGACATCCTCACACTTAACCATTAAAGAAATACACGGAACAAAGCAAATTCGTAGTCTCAGTATAAAACTCACGATGGGCAAATAGTTATTTTATGTTAGTGTACTTGGCCCGCTGGCATTTCATCAAGTTGTATCTTACAACAGAAATGTTTTGTTCTTTTTTTTTTTTTTTTTTTTTTCCCTTTTACCAATGAGTAGAGGGAAGGGTTTTGGTGGTTTGGGATTTTTTGCCTTTGCCTAAGGGCAAAAAGCTCCACGAACATCGGTTTTCACTCGACTCTCTTTGGTTGCTTACCTCCACCGGCTATTACGCTCCTTCGCTACAGCAATATTACCCATACAATAAACATGTCAAAATCCAGAAGCACAAACAAGTTCATCTGTGACACTAATTTTGCCTGGCAAATAATTCTCCTTGTTTCTGCGAGGGCTTCAGTTTCTTGCGGATTCAAAGCAAATTCATCTTTAATTTGATGCCTCAGTCTTATTTTTTTCTTTCCCAATCTCATTAGAGTAAAAATAGCAAGGATATCCATATGATTAAAGACTTCATGTGCAAGAAAGCAATCTGGTCATAGTGCTCCTTAGCTTTATGTACTTCTTTCTATTTGACAACATTAATTTGCCATCTGTCAGCTCAGTTACATAGTTTACTTGCTGCTTACTTGGCGTTCACCTCCCCCTTTTTCGTTGTCAGCTGGTTTTAATAGTTGGGCCTCCTTGAGTGGGCCATTTATGCAGATTTGAAACAGGAGAAATCCTAAAAACTGACCATGTGGGAACCCACTCTGTACTCCCCGGGCTGACACAGCCGTGCACACACCTCCTCCCTCTCCCACGCGCCCTCAACACTTAAAAAAATCCCTTTTTTTTCCGTACCTCCGGAGCGCCTTTCATCCGGGGGACTCCGGAACATCACGCGGCAGATGCGAACAGCCGAATTTTGTTCTCTTGCGCGGGTCTGCTGAGGTCAGCTGAATTCTACGAGATTTCCTGGGAGCCGCCTTCAGCCCTAAACATGCTGTTAAATAAATGGAAGAGATCGTTCAGATCACGCAAGAAAGGTGCCCGGTACAGGCCAAGGACGGCCAGACAGCTCTTACTCCAGCCTTCCTCCACCGAGGGCGTCCGACGGGGCCGTGCGCTTTGCTGCCTGGCCCCACGTGCAACCTCGGTGCAACATACAGCCGGTACTTACCGCGCGTAGGCATCCGCAATAAGGGTTACGGATGTATTCCGTGATCGAGTCTTCAATCTTTCGTGGTAACTGCCTGAATTCCTAAAGATGTTCCTTTTGCATCTAAAAGCCTTAATTCTAGGGAAAAACCCCAACAAACCACAAAAACTGGGAGATGGTGAGGAGAACTGGGAGATGAGGCTTTGCTACCAGAACACGTAGTGTTTTGGAGAGGAATGGGAGCATCTGATTCCCAGCTTCCAGCTCCTGCCAGGCATCCAGCGGAGCGGCAGAATAAAAGCAGGCTTTCATCTGGTAAACCTGATTTTTTTAGAAATTCTCCCCAAAACTCTGACATTTTCAGTATCTTCTGTCAGTGTGACTACTTCATCATTATTGTTGTTCATTTAGTGTGTGTCGTCTCTGGAAACGCTGCCTTTGTACAATATTTTTAAAGTGATCTTGCGAATACTTAAGCACATCTTTAGAAGTTTTGCTGTTAAAATGAATATCCTTTGTATCCCAACATCCACCGCAGGGAGCGGAGCCTGGTGGGCAGTGCCTCAGCCTTCGCATGCACAATCCTATTTCCCCCCTCGATGGGAGTGAGAAGGTCAAAACCCAACACTCTTCCTTTTCTTGGAAATGCCCTGGGTTTGGGGACAGGAGGTTTTTAGAGCATCTGAGATGAGGGACCGATGCGGGAGGTGAGCCTGGCTGTCAGATTGATGGGACTCCATCAATTAGGGGTGTTTTTTTCCAGATCCCAAACATTTAACCCTCCAAAACTCATATCTGATGTTAAGAATTATGCTTGTAAAAGGAACCACAGTAGCTAATAGATCTGAAATCATACTAATTTACCTGAATAAACAGCAAAACCAATTCTAACCATTTTTTTCCCATGCCATTTTTCTGCTAGTTGAAGAATTTCAGGATACTCAGGGGCACTGAAATGCAAAGAGGGACTTTTCTCCCGAGCAGAAAGCCGACATCACGACCGATCACTGCTTGGTTCACAAGGAAAGCGGAGCTGTGCACCGCCGGTGCTCTGGGCAAAGCGCGTCACGGCTCACCCCGACGGTGAGCACCCAGAGCCTGCCCTGTGCCCATCAGACCGGGCCACGCTCTTCCTCCGCCACCTGCATTGTCCAGGGAAATACGCTGGAAAAGCTTTTCATCCTCAAGGGTGGCTAAATTACCTGCAGGTAAGGGAATTAAGTGGTCTGTATCAACATGAGAATTCATTACATCCCAGAGCCGCCATTTGCTTTGTTTATGCCCCATTTCAGGAAAAAGTGACATTATCAGGGCTCCTGACTAGTTTGCACTGATGGTTGTTTTTGGTTTTTTTCTCCTGGTCGCCTTTCCGAAAACTCATTTCCAAGCGATGAGAGAACAATGTAAAAGCTTAAAATCTTTTAAACTGAAAAGGCAGTAGCGGATGCAGAATGGTATCTCGGGTCTAGATGAAGCACAAAGGGCCTGGATCCCTCCTCAGAGGTGCAAAGGGACGTTACTCCGGGTGACCTCCACCCTCGGAGCCCCTTTGCTAAGATCAGCCCAGCAATCCAGCCCAGAGGGTGGACAACCTCAGCAGAGGGTGTCTGCACTCAGACTGCACCCGGAGCTCGGCTCAGCGCGGTTTTGCTGGGTTAGACCCACGCCCCGGGCAGAGAAAAGGCCAGCGCTGGGGCAGGTCCTTGTCCAGGAATCCAGAGGAGAGCTGCCGGTGATGGGGAGAAGGGTGGTCCCACCTCGGGCAGGCTGGTCGGTGGCAAGAGATCAGGCACGGAGAACGACACCACTTTACATCAGGAATAATATTCCGGAAAAGCCAAGATGGGAATGACTTCCCAGCTCTGCTAGCCCAACCCCGCTACAAGCAGCCATCAGAAGATCACCCCAGCGGAGGGAAGTCCGACGGCGAGGCAGAGCCAAAGCAATACCTCCAGCACCGCTCCCCCGACGGGAGCCCGGCCAGATGTGTGCCTGCCTCTGGGGTAGGGCACTCCTGTAATTTGTAACAGTCTCCCGGCTGCTCTCATTTACGTCGGGGGCCAACGCACAGCTCGCTTCAGACAGAGCTCAAAGGCTGCCCCGAGCTGCTCCGCACGCGGGCTGGCCGCCGGCCGGCACCCAGGTCAGCAGCCGGCACCGTCCCCTCGCCGGATCCGGCTTCCAACCCCACGCTGGGCTACCTCGTACAAACGGGGCCGGCAACCAGCTGGCTGCTCTCAATCCTCCCTCCCACCTCCCCCAGGTACCCGGACACGGACCCGCTTTGCGTCACCTCCCTGTAACGTACAGGTACGCCCATGTTCGTGTACCTGGTGTGAAAATGTAATCCCGCAAAGATCACAGAATCACAGGACCATGGAATGGTTTGGGTTGGGAGGGACCTCAAAGATCATCTAGTTCCAACCCCCTGCCATGGGCAGGGACACCCTCCACTAGCCCAGGTTGCCCAAAGCCCCATCCAACCTGGCCTGGAACACTGCCAGGGAGCCAGGGGCAGCCACAGCTTCTCTGGGCACCCTGTGCCAGGGCCTCAGCACCCTCACAGGGAAGAATTTCTTCCCAGTATCTCATCTAAATCTACCAAACCTGGGTAAAGGTTGACAAAGCTCATCCCATCATTGCATGGCAAAGACACTTAAACTCGGTACTAAAGGCAGCATGTCATAATTTTGAAACATAACCACTGCTCCAAACGTTTCCCAGCATCAGCACATGTTGGACTCAAATATCCCAATATTTAAGAGTATTTTTGGGGCTGAAAGCTCTGCACCGCTGGCCAAACCCTGCCTTGCGCAGGCAACATGCTGGTACGGATGACAGAAGCTATAATGGCTAAAGGAATCCATCAACACTCTGACCAAAACAGAAACAGTGAAAAAAAAAAAGAAAAAAAGAACATCAACACGATGCTGTCGGCAAAATTTGGCAGAAATGTTCAGTTTAAGCAAGCCGAGGCATTTACATTTACAATAAGGCCTGACAGCTTTTGGGACACTCTGTCTTTACAGCGGTTGGACTCATTTTAGGAGCTCATTTATTGCAGGGGAGTTTAGTGAACCAACCAGTCCTCCTCCTCCTCGTCCTCTCTGGGAAGACTCATTAGCTACAGGGAAACTCAGTGTGAAAGGGAGGTGTGTGTGGGTAATTACACAGGCACCTTAGGAATAAATCACAAACCTACTGCTGATATGACTCCAAACCTGGAACTGATCCTCATTTTAGCCTGGGAGAAGGTCTTCAGCCACACTCTATAAACTACAAAGAAAAGAAAAGGAAATGGACTTTAAAAACACCATTTTAATAATACGGAGGTGTTGACAAAACCATGGGAGAGCAAAGAAGCTCCATCGCATGGGATGGACTCACTGCCTGGGAAAGGGCTTCCCGGCGTCTGCTTGGGGCGTTGCTGGGGCCCATGTCCCATTAGCTCAGCGACTACTGCTCTAGCATCACGTGCCCGGAGAGGACGCTGCGGCGGAGAGAACAGGCTGCAGGGACAGCCGAGCTGGTACCCACTGTCTTCAAACGCTGCTCCCCAGCAGGAGCGACGGCAGAGGCAGGGCAGCCCTCACCCATCACGAGATGTGGAATGGGAGCTCAGAGCTGCTGTATTTAACAGGGAATCCCAGAGGGAATTGGGATGCGTGCTCCCGAAGCATGTGCGCAGTTAGCCGCACGCGCCTGGGATGGAAACGTGAGCGCAAACTGTGAATCTGCCGTCTAGCACGTAGACTGTGAGGCTGTAATATCCGAGATGCACGAGCCTTGCGGTGCATGCACTGTACCGCTGCCATACGTGCAGTGACTATTTACCCTGGAAATGTGTAAGCTGGGCTCTTGGTCACACTATGTATCCCAAAATACACTCCAAGTCCCCCTCCAGCTTTCAGCAGGCCACTCGACACCGAGATGTCCTAGAGATGCAGTGTCAGTGCCAGCAGGGACACAGCGATGCTGGTGGAGAGGACGGACCTGTGAAATTGCCCCTGGTTACACCAGAAAAATTCAAATCTGGGAGGTTCAGGATGCTCTTCCGCAAGCCTGGTTACATTAATTCAATGCCCCAATTGTAGCAGCCGTGCGTTCTTGAAAATCTAAGTTATTTCCAGGGTTCTGCTCTCTTAGGATCATAGAATCATCTATGATGATTTAAGATCAAGTCCAACCGCTAACCTAACCTTCCCTTAAATTGGGATAAATAGTTCTGACTGCCTTTTCGGCAAAGACGGTCTCCTACACAGGAGGCATATGCTGTCTCAGCCAGCAGATCTGTAATCTTTACAGAAGCCAGGCTGCCAGTAACGTAACAAAAATCATACTGGTTCTGTGTTAGACTACGGCGCGGAGAGCTCGCGCTGACGCTCCGCTCTCGGCAGCAAGGCACGCTGTGAGACCCAAAACCACGAGGGAGAGGCACTGGGGTCCCGAAGTGAAAACCTGTGTAACGCAATAAAAAAAAAGCCACAGAAAAACTCAAGAGAACACAGCGGCCCAGGCTCACAGCTGATGCACCCCGCTACCTCCTGACTGGTTTTGATAAAATTATACTGTTTCCAGCCAGCTGAGAGTCTCTCTCCGGTCGGAGGCTCAGGCAGAGGTTTTAAGGGCACACAATAACCCCAGTCACCGCACAAAGAAGAGCGGCTGAGCTGAGCACGCCGCGCAGAGAGGACCGGCAGCGATGGCTCCAGGGTGCCACCTCCCCATTTGTCATGTCAGTCATGCTTAGGTGCCTTCAAGGAATTAGTTTTCCATTTAATTTGGGAAATTTTCCCAGAAAGTCTCAACTCCTGAATACAAATAAGAGTCGCTTAGAAAATACTTCATCGCACTTGGCTACCTTTCGGCACAAGGCTGAGTTAGACGAGCGGCTCCTGGGCAGACCAGCCTGGTTCGCTGCTGCTGCTGCGGACGCTTCTCTGAATTCACCCGCGGCCGGCCGGGGGTTCAGCCTGCGAGGAGCCAAAGGGGCTGGAGATCTTTTGCAGGTATCTGCTAATTAGCAGCATGCTGCCGAATCCCGACCCATTTTCTTGGCGCCAGACCCTTTGAACGTGGGGTATCGGGTATTTACGAACACTGTTGGTGTTATTCAGGGAAGGAATCACTGGAGACAACTCTTACAATTCGCTGCCTCTCATCTCCTCTCGCCTGATGCCGGCGTGCGCTGCCACACACGGCAACGCCGGGGCAGTTCCTCTGGCAGGGGCAGCAGGGATTTTCTCACTGGGACTTCAGGTCTTGCCACGTAATGGATCAGATCATAATCTAGCCGCTGCGGTAATGTTTCAATCCAGTCTCTAGTGTCACTGGATACGCAGCGGATTAGGACCAAGCCATAATGCCGTAATGCGATTTATTTATTGCAGATAAACCAGGCTGTGCAATGGATACATGCTATCAATAAGGAAGAATTTTGTGGGGGCGATGAGTACGTAGGTGCTGGTGCAACCTTTGCTGTTTGTAGCTATACACATTTACGGCAACTAAACGCACTAATCCCTGCAGCCTCTGAAGCGTACGCAGACCAGTAAAACACCCCCTCTACGTCCAACACTTGCACATGCTACGTAACACCACCTCTCTGTTCACCTCTCTCCAGCTGCGACCCAGCACCAGGCAGAGCGCGGGACGCTGCCAGTCCCTGACCCCCACCTCTCCCCACCCGTGCAACATCCACAGCACCAGGACAGCACCAGGACTCGCTGTGTTTAACTACAGGCACAAAGGAGCTGCAGGTACACGTATTTCGGTCACGCCCCGCTATCTCAACCTGCTACAAGGTCTAGTCCTGTTCAACACATTCATCACCGACCTGGACGAGAGGACAGAGCGCACCCTCAGCAAATTCATGGATGACACCAAGCTGGGAGGAGCGGCCGACACAGCCGAAGGCTGCGCTGCCATTCAGCGAGACCTGGCCAGGCGGAGAGCTGGGCAGAGAGGAACCCAATGAAATTCAACAAGGGCAAGTGTAGGGTCCTGCACCCAGGGAAGAACAACCCCAGCACCAGCACAGGTGAGGGGGTGACCTGCTGGGAAGCAGCGCTGCGGAGAAGGACCTGGGAGTCCTGGTGGAGGACAAGCTCTCCATGACCAGCAGTGTGCCCTCGTGGCCAAGGCGGCCAATGATACCCTAGGAGTGCATTAAGAAGAGTGTGGCCAGCAGGTCAAGGGAGGTTCTCCTCCCCCTCTACTCTGCCCTGGCGAGGTCACATCTGGAGTTCTGGGTCCAGTTCTGGGCTCTCCAGTTCAAGACAGACTGGGAACTACTGGAGAGAGTCCAGAGGGCAGCTACAAGGATGATGAGGGGACTGGAGCATCTCTCTTGTGAGGAAGGGCTGAGAGAGCTGGGTCTGTTTAGTCTGGAGAAGAGAAGACAGAGAGAATCTCATCAATGCTTATAAATACCTAAAGCGTGGATGTCTGGAGGAAGGGGCCAGACTCTTCTCAGCAGTGCCCAGCAACAGGACAAGGGGCAATGGGCACAAAGTGGAACACAGGAAGTTCCATGTGAACAAGAGGAAAAACTTCCTTACTCAGGGTGACCGAGCACTGGGACAGGCTGCCCAGAGAGGTTGCAGAGTCTCCTTCTCTGGAGAGATTCAAAACCCTCCTGGACATGATCCTGTGTACCCTGCTCTAGCTGAACATGCTTTAGCAGAGGGGTTGGACTAGATGATCTCGAGAGGTCCCTTCCAACCCCTACTGTTCTGTGAATCTACGTGAATCTGTAAAAACCCTTCAACAACTGAGTTCTACAGATCTCCTCGTCCTTAACGCGTGTCACCTTCCCGGGTCACCTGCAGAGCGAGGTCCTGGCTGGGTCTGCAGGAGAGTGGGGTGCGAGGCAGGGAGCAAAGCCCGGCACTGCTCCTCGCTGCCCGACCTCCCGCCCCATGTCTCCCTCTCAGCTTTGCTTTCCTTAAAAAACTTTGAAGCTTCTTTTGCATTGTGGTTGGTTTTCAGATACATCATAAAAACCCGTGTGCTGGGAATACTGTGGTTAAGACATGGGAATGCAAACATTGTGGAAATAACTTGGGTTTTGTTTTTCTTTTCCTTCCCCTTTTTTCCCTTCTATAAACTAACTTTTCCACTTCTTCAGTATGTCGGCACTTGTTTGGCCTGTTAATAGGAACAAGGACTCAAGGGGTCACACAAATGATCTGTTTTGAAAAACGAGCAGAAGTCCTGGCGAGCTCTCAGCCAGGATTCGAGCAGGTAATTTTGGGTGTAAGGACTTGCACATCTACACGTCCAGCTGTGGGAAACTCGTGTTGCTGTGACTCACGACCCTCCATCTGTCCCCCAGCCTAGCTGCCACCGCCCCCACGCCCTGCTTGTCCCCCAGCCCCTGCCCATCCCTCTCTGCAGAAGCCTGCCCTCGCCCATCCCTGGCTGGCTCCTGCCCAAGGGCCCTCTCCAGGCCATCCCACCTCACCTCCTCCTCCCAGCTTTGAGAAGATGACCATCAGCTCTTGTTGCTGTCCACAGTCTTACTCTCCAAGGTCCTCGCTGCGATCTCCCTGCGCAGCCGATGCTGTGCGTGCTTTTGTGTCCTAACAGCACATTTTACGAGGCAGAGGAGAGTCACGCTGCAGGGTATCATCGCAGCGAGCCACAACCTGTCCCACTCAATGCTGAAGATTTTCGGTAGAACGAGCAAGTTCGCTGCACTGGCTCCGCGGCAGCCAGACATGCACCATCAGCACGTGCTCTCCTCTCTGAAAAAAAAAAAAAACCCAACAAATATTTTAACGTCATTAGGGTTTGGGGTTTTTTCAGTGGTTCTTACAGATCTGTCCTAGATCAGATCACAGACCCATTTGTTTCTGAACAAGCAAATTATTTGCCTTGAATAATAAAAAGACAAAAAGCATTTCCTTAAGAGTGCGCTTTCCCACCGATGGCTCCTACCATCACATCAGCAACCACTACACAATCTTCACCCCACCCTGCCTTTACCTTCAGACACCTTGAAGGAAGAAAAGGCCAATGTTGCCGTCCCGTCACCTGCAGACCGAAGACTCGGGAGCCTACACGTAGCCCCGAGGGTCCTTGCAGGAGAGCAGCTAAGGGCCAAGCCAAGTCCCCAGCCGCTCGCCTCCTCCCAAAGTCACGCTCTGCTTCCTACAAGCGGCGCTTCTTGGAAAACAGCACTTTGTTTTTTACCTTTTTGGTAAAGAAAACGTTCACGTAGTTTTTCAAAAAGGACTCACGAGATGACATGGTGAAAAAATAAAATAATTTAAAAAAACCTTTTACTTTTTTTATGATCTTGACCTGTATCTCCTGAACGTTTTGGTTTGGTTGTACTATGTTGCTCTTCAGTTTTTCACTCTTCATCAGTGTCTCGGAGACGTCTGCGTGCAGGCTGTTTCTAAAGGGCTTTGGACACCGATGTCTATTCCAAAACGCTTCTCGAAAACAGAATGACACAAGGGTGATTTGAGCTCCTAGTCTCTGGCCTATTTGCAAAGTGCCTGCTAAAGTGCTGTTGTAGGCAGATCATAATTAATAATTAGGATTATTTATAGTGGGGCCTGCAGAACAGAATTGAAAGTGTCATCAGATTTTACATCCAAAATATTGTCTAAGTTAGTCCTTTCTAATTCCCAGGCATTGCTGTGGGAAGATACAATTGCACATGTAAATACTTTCCCATGCCTCCTCACCATGTGCGTCTTTCGCATGTGTAAAGCATATGGGAATGTACACAGGGCCTCGTTGGAAATGTAGTGTGTGTGTAAATTGCTGCTTGTCTACATCTGTGTATCTAATTGCATGTGAAAATCACTACTTTAGTTGCACCAATGAAATACAACTTTTTGAAAATATAGCTTGCATATGTTTCTCATTCATTTTAGTGAGGCACAAGATGATCCAGTTGAAAAACAGTAGCTAAGACCAGATGTTCTTCTGTTCCTCCAGCGTGAGAGAAGCAGCTCGGCCTTAAGAAAGGCAAAGCTGCTTAGCTTCGGATACTTGCAGTATCATGGGAGAGAAAGATCATCTCCTTCAGCGGCCTCCCTTTCCAAGGACTCAGACCCGCTCCCAAACGACGTACGTGGCAGACGTTCACCTTCGCTTCCAGTAATTTAGAATCCAGCACCAGGTCTTCTTCAAGTGCTGATGAGCAACGGCTGGAAATGCTGTGCTGTGGTCATCTCGTGGGTTTGGAGGCAACCAGGGGACACTCCCAGGGACACTCCTGGCCAGCTAAGACTGGACGTATGGCAGAGGTTTCATGTAATATATGATGGGAAGGGTAACTCACCCAGCTTTGCCAAAATGTCATTTTTAAGCTATGAGCCCAATTTCTAAACAATTGAGTTTTAAAGATTTTTAATAACTCCTTGAATTTTTCCACAGCTCTGCTGCTGCTGTGGTCATATTTCCAAACTCAGTGTACCTCTTACTCCTCCACTTAAAACATTCACTTTTCATTTAAACCTGCAGGAAAAACAAAATCTGGATTACTTTCAAATTATTGGCCAAGCTCAAAGAGACATCCCAGCCCTTTATGGGGCGCAGATAAAAGAGCTCACAGTCCCTGCCCTGCCAGGAAAAACGTTCACTTTCTGTGAAAAACATTAAGAAATCAAATGAAGAGCTTATTAAACTTTGAGATGCAAGAATTTGCGAATTGGACAAGGATGCATGTATATGTCAGACCCTTGAGATGAGATGGTGCCTGTCATAAATTGCTGCTGGATGCGTAAATAAGACTCACTGTGCTCTCCCCCGGCCGTAGAGTATTGAAGTAGGAGCTTGGGCTGAAAGCACTCTTTGTGAGGATCAGCTCCGAAGATTTATGTGGAAGAACCTTTCCTTTATTTACCAGCTTACTGAGACTGACAAAGTATTTGATAGTTTGGAACCTCCAGCCTGAGAGTCTGGTTTGTAAGAGCGTTTGTCAGGGATTGTACCCGCTTCGCTATTTATTTTTCAGTGCCCTCCCGTCCTGCTGATGAAGGACCTGGAGTGAAAGCAATCTCCTCCACACTCTCTTCCCTTCCACCTTTTCCGAAAGCCTCAAACAAAACTGGTTTGGGTACTTTATTCTAGGACATGTGAACCTAATCCTCCACTTTTCAAAGAAGCATTAGTTATTCTAATAGTTATTCTAAAGTATTAGTTATTCTTCTGAAGAGAGATGTTTGAGTTGGCAGAGGTGCTTTGGCCCTTGCAGGTGTTGGAAGTGTAGTTGTACCCGAGGGAGTGATGACTATTAAAAAGCGCTCCTTCTTGCCCATCAGCTCTAGAAGGTTACTTTCACAAATAATTGTAGGCTACGCAGGGAGGACAAGTCATCTCTGTGCTTATCAACCCAACGGACCTTTACTGCTACTGCTAACAAACGCACAAGCAGCTTCGACTTGCAGAGCCCACTCTGAGTTTGCAGAGTTAGCAGCTGCAAAAAGCTTTTCACTTCTTACTAGGAAACTTACTGCACTTGATCTGTAAAATGGAGACAGATCAATGTCTCAATTTATAAATGCAAGTATGTGAACAGGGCTGCTGCAAATAGGGGTGCGCGTGACCCCGGGTTTATACCTAGAGAAGCAGCAGACATCTGCCCGGTTTCCTTGGGCGTTGAGGGAGAAAAACAGTTTGTATTTTCTCCTTGATCAGGCAAATACAATACATGCACAGCTAGAGGATATTTAAAATGAGTATCTCTTTGTAAGTCTTCCTAAATGACTACATTAAACAGAGATCTTGGCACAAGATTTGCATTAGAGTTCATATGGTTTGTCCTCAAGGTTAGGTGCATGGGTAAGAAGACTGAGAGACCACTTATCTCGGAATATGCTGCTTATGCTACTGCATGTGTTATTGTTCCTTTCTCCTAGCAAGACCATATCCAGCTTACTGATGAATTCTGTTCTATATACAACTCACACAGAGCATTTGAAGTATTTGGAAACCTTATCTGCGCTTCTGTGCATATATTTTTCCTCCGGTATTGGATTTTACCTAGCATGCAGGCAGCGAGACTATGGACAAGATATTAAAATGGCTTTGGTCAGCCCACCGGGGATCTCAAATGACCACCTGATATGAACCTTAAAACATCACACATCAGCTCCATTCACACCAAACTCATGTACCTGCAGATTTGGTCAGGCTCTTCTCAGCCGGTTTGGTTCTGCAGCATAACTGACCGCTCTCGGAGGTGCCACGGGCTCCTTGGAGCAAGCTGCTGTCCTCCTCACCTTGAGTACTTCAGTGTCCTCATCCCACACAGCCCTGCTTTATGAGACGACTGGGGACAAGAGTCTCATCTTTGCTCACAAACTTCCTCAAGGCGGTCCCAAGCCCTGAACTCCGCAGCCTGTACCTTCCATGCCAGGCTAGAGAGCGGGGTCCCAGGGAAGAGAGGGCTTGTGCCATGGATCTGCCCAAAGCAGCCCTGGGGAAGAGGTCCTCTTTGATATCACTGTGTGATCTCTTTAGGTACCTCTAGGTACCCTCTGATAGCACAGAAGAGATCTCAAATCACCATGCTCTTCCAAACTGCGGGCAATAGTATTTTAGGGTGACCCCTGGTTAGTCTCCCTCATCTCCTTTGCAAGAAGAGTGGCACCTGGATCCAAGAGAGGACTCTGGATAAAGGACAGTGTCCATAAAATCTTCCCTGTCAAGCTTCCATGTTTCTGCCACATATTTCTTTTCCCAGTTTTACGTGGAAGTTCACGTGACCTAAAATCATCTTTAAATGTCCTGGGACATTTTCCATTTGCTGTGCGTGACTCGGCAATCCCAAAACAATGAGAAAAAAAACCCACCTTCAAAGTCAGCTTTCTCCAGACGCCCACCTGGCTGACTTGATCTCTCTAGTGCTCCGAGTGATGGAGTGCAAACCTGATGATGCCACGTACCTCGAAACAGTGCACTAATTTATTTCAGAGTATTTCCTACGAGCCAGCAGCCTTCCACCAAGAACCAAGTAGGCTCTGGCAGAACGGTGGTCGGAGTCTCCCTCCGCTCATTCAGAACACGTTACTGCTGGTGCGGGAATCACATACAGCCGACCAGTAATGCCTGCTTCCAACGAAAACACTCACTTTACTGTATCTGGTGTTTTGAAATGTATGAAAATAAATTATTTATTATCATGACTTTTGGGCTGAACCTGTTTATATGGGCTTGCATCTGTCTGATCTGAAGACTGAGTCACTGACTGACAGACACCCTCTTGGCTGGTCCAGATACTTACATTATGTCCATACTGTTCCAACAGCTTAAATAAAAATAGCAAGTTTGAAACTTCTCCTCTGTTGGCATTTCTTCATAGAGACGGGGTGTTGCTTAAAGAAACATCGAATCACTCTTAAAGAGGTCAGATCTGCAGGGTGAAATGGTAGAATTAATGGTGAGACTCCCTGGCTGCGGATTTCCAGCCCGGCTTTAGACCCCTCAGCAACTATGCCGGGTGCCAAGAGAATGGGCGAGGAGGTTTGGATGATGTGCGAACCGCTTCAGAGCTTCCCGCAAAATATCAGTCAATGAGAATTAAAAATGTGCCGAATTCCAAAACTTGCAGCCCTTCTGCCACTGCCAGCCACTTCCACGTCTGGCAGCCGGGGCAAACTCCAGAGCAATATTTCCACAGACGCCAAGTTAATTCTTTTTCCTCCTCTTTTCTTTGTACCCCCTCAGACCCGGCGAGAGCTGCAGATGAACCTCTTGGAGAGGGAGGATGATGGAGGTGTGGGACTGCAGCAGAACCCTCCCGTCCCTTTGTCAAGGGGCTTCTGTAGTATCATACAGAATTGCAGAAAGGTCACTCAGAACAGAAACCCCGTTTTCTCCACTATCCCATCCAGCAAGGTACAAACATCTCACCTCTCAGTGCAGAGTGAGGGGACTTGAGGCTGAATTTGAGTTGTTCCAGACGTGCCAACATTTAAGGCTTTGTACTGTCAGTGCAATTTTCTGATTTCTTGACTTTCCATTAGTTTGTAACCTTTAAATGTACATTTCTTGAATTTGTTTTTCATCTCATCGTTACATCAGCGATGTTACTTGAAATAATCTGACACCTACGCAGATCCTCAGGTGTGAGCTAAAGAAAGGCTAGGTGGATGGACAGGTGAAAAGCCCGCGGTCACAGGCAAAACGTTGGCCCTCCTTATTTGCCTGATTAGGCAGGAACCGAAAGTGGCTGCCAGCAAATGCTGCATCCTATAAACAAGCCTTGCCATGGGGCCTGGCCCCACAAATGGCTTTTCTGGGATATACTATCGCCATAAATGCTGCAAAATCCTACTAGTGCTGCAGCCAGGAGCCAGTAAGCAAGAAGAGCCTTGGACGTTTTGAAGGTCAGAGGCAATACTGCCAAGGCAGCGCAGAGGGATGGTATCAGAAGCGGCATTAGCCGTCTCACAGCCTCTTCCCAGAGACTTCAGTACAGATACTAAAGACAGCAAGGTAACAAAGGGATAGTCCTAGGGCTCTAGCGAGCCTTCTGCCACTCTCAACACTGTGAAGGCTACAATTCCTCACCCGGCACGTCCTTTTGATAACTACTATGCAATATCTTGAGACCACAAAGAATTAACCATATTCATGCTGCAATGCACACCTGAGTGTCTGTCTGCCAGGAACCGAGCAAAAAACCAAATCATAGTCATGCCTTGGTTTGAATTGTTCAGCATTTTCATTCAAACACTCTGATCAGGATTAGGAGTCCAAATATTTCAGATGGTCTACAGCGAACACCATGACTCGCCTTTTGTCTCAGAACTCTTGATTCAGTGAGTATAGCCACTTGTGGGCTAGAGCTACATACAGGTTTTTCCACCTGAAGGGGATACCCATTTTTATGTAACTGAAACAAGTGTCTAATCACAGTTTCTCCCTTGATTCACAGATTATTTTTAAAGAAGAGGAAGCAATTCAGTACAGTCTGGACTTCTGCGACTGAGAAGAACATGCAAAGATGAAGAGGATCTCCTGCTTAACACACATACCTTGGAGCAACAGCCAATATCTAAGTGAAGTATAATATTCTCCACTCGCTCTGCACTTGCAAGCATGGAAGACTATGAGTAGGATGTGTGTTTGTGGTCGAGGAGGTATGCAAGCTATGCTCTGTGTCGATGGAATATGCCTGGTGCTGAAAGCTGTGGGACGGAAGAATGAATGCAGTTGTATTGGGAAAAGGAGGAATGCTTACAGTATTTTGTGTCCTCAAATGTGGATTAGCTTGGACAGGGATGTAAGGTGGGAAAGACATATCCTGAACACCTGTTTCTACATCTGTATTTTTTTTTTACTCATTTTGGAGACAGCACGCCTTGCTTCACACCCTCTGTCCTTATTCTGCACTCAGGTCCTTTCCATTTCATGCAAAAATAGTTTCTCCTCTCCTGAAGCTCAGTTGTGCTTCTAAGCGGGGAGATGCCGAGCGGGGAGCGGTGCCCACATGCCATGTGTCAGGGCTGCAGGAGACCGGGCACGCATCCGCCTACGGACGTGCCGGGGAACGGGAGCAGCAGAGAAGCACCAATCCTGGGACCCAAACCTCCCGCTGCTGCGCTGAGCGCACTCCGTGCCTGCTCGCTTCCTTCATGCCTGTCGTTGCTTTCCTTCCACAGCTCAGGCTGCCACTGAAGTCAGTGGGAATTCGGTCGAGTCAAGGTATTCAGGGCGGACTCTTTGGGGAACGCAGTAAAAATGCGCGTGCAATGAGTCGGCAAACAGTGCTATTCTCGCTTTTGTCAGCAAAAGGAAATTTAATTGATTTATCAAGAAGCTAAGGCTAAAAATCTCTCCAGAGGCAATGGAAATATATGCACTTTCACTGACCTCTGAAAATACATGATTTATGGGAATACCCACTTATTTACCTAAATTCCCACAAACTGACCTGAAAAAATTAGCCCTTGATCTGTGATGGCAAGGGACTCCACAGAGGTAAAGTCACTGGAGGAGAAAGAAGCAAAACCAGAATCAAAAGTATTCCTTCAAAGTAGAAATACATTGAAGGGATAGTAAATCATTTGTTGTAAGTAGTGTAACAGAATATCGCTTGGCAATGCTGTTAGGCTGTGGATGGACAGAGAGACTTAGGGCTTCAAGCTAGTTTGGTTTGGCTGTTGGTAATTAGGAACTTGAAAGGAAATTTGAAAACATAATAATTTCAACTCGGAAATGCTACAGTTCCAGAGATCTATAGCCACACGCCTGACCTCCGTTCCCAGGGAACCTCCACGCACACCCTCGGCAGAGCTGCTGGGCTTGATGAAGTCACACTCCTCTTTGGAAAGGACTTTTTTACAGGAGGGCTACCAGCCCTCAAGGCTATGCTAGGTGTCTGCCTGCCAATACTCTCCGAGGGATCACAGAAACGTTTAGACTGCAGACTTTAAGACAAACCCCTTTGTGAAAAGCTCTATATTCTCTTATGGTATTTCTACAAAGATAGCAGGACCTTGGCTCTCAAGACGTCCCATGAAATAACGTAATGCGGTAGGCTGGACAGTATGCAGTGCCTCCGTCTTGGAAAGATGAAGAGTTTTGTTAGTTCTGTTAGATTTGAACTTGAGATCCAGAGGGTGCAAATGAGACGCACAGGCCTGCTCATCAGCCCCCAAAGCAAATGCTCGTTCTTAAATTTTCTTTGAAAAAAGGCTTGATGAAATTTAACCTTCCTCCTTGCAGTCGCAGCACAGCCAGCTTCCCTATACTCAGTCAAGAAATATGAAGAAAATGAGCTATTTCAGATGTCAGATCCAAAACGCATGCTGCTCTATGTGTAAAGAAAGCATTGTGAAAGTAAGATGGACTACCATCAGTTTTGATGTGCAACGCTTGAATTGATCGAGGGTCTTGTACGGATCTGGGAACTGAGGAAATGAAAAGTAAGAGCCCAGAAAGCATCAAAAGTAGATTGGAACAAAATCAGTAAATTCGTTTGTCTAGAGAGTGAAAAGGTAGTTAGGCCATACCCCGTGGTGGCTCTGAACCAGGCCTGGATGTTCCGTCATGCCTCAGAGGTCTAATCTGAAGTTACTCTCAGATCTCCTCGTGGTGTTTTAAGTAAAGAAGCCATAGAGTCCATCAGAATCAGACTGTGAGAGCCTGAAGCCAGATTTGGATCTGGACTCTGTGGGTTTGGCTCATTTCTAGGCCTAAGTGAAAATGTGTTTGGTGGTCTGATTCAAGTCTCCAGCAAACAGGTGAGTTGGCTTTGTTCAAAACCACTGTATAATTCTGCATGATTGGCACCTTTCACTTAAAAGAAGCCTGAGCTGCATTAGCCAGCAATGAATTAAATTGGCAGAGGCTTGGGGAGGTTTGTAAAGCAGTTGGCTCTGTTCAAGGCTTAGATTCTCTCGGTTTCATGAACCCAAACCCACACTGGAATAGAAAGCAAAAGAACAAACTACCTATCCGGCATCTGATAGCAAGAGAATGCCTTTCTTTTTAAAACAAACAAACAAAACCCCCCTCTTAATGTGATAATCTTACAATAACTAATTATTTCGATGAACAAATGACACCAAGAGAAGAAGTATCCTGGAGTCAGAGGCATGAACTTTTAGCTGGTAGGTCAACGGTAACAGATCTTGTTTGAACAAGTCTGACAAAGATCTGCTGAGCAATATCCATTGGGGCCAACAGTGCTTGGCTGTCTGCACTGTGGTGGAGAGATAGACTTGGATAACGGTGTCACTCACTCCTTCGCTGACACCAGCCAAGCATAATGAAGCACGGCCAAAGCCTTCTTCAGCACGATGGCGAGTGAAACGCTGAAAAGACCTAAGAACGGTTGATATGGATGAATTAGAATGAAATGGTTGCAGTAACGATGATCTGAGACGGCATGTCCAGTGCTGAAGCCAACACAACCCTGTTCCAACCCCCTCCTTCCTCTCTAATGGCCTTCACGCTGCATTTTCATGTATGCTGCAAAAAATTATGCAAGTCCGTCCAGCCCACAGTGGCGTCAAGGGATGTCTACACCGCAGACTACAGCATAATGCTGAGGTATCTGGATCAGCTGTAAATGAGCTCATCGGAGTACCTCTGGCCACGTAACTGCAGCTTCAGAGCTTGCTTTGCGTAACTAGTTATTTTTAATAACTAATAACGATTGTTATTTTTATTGCTGATAAGAGCATTAGTGTTGTAACAGAGTTGAGGTCTCTAAGGTCAGGGACCTGCTGATTTAAACGCAGAACACATCTGCCCCCAAAACTCTGAAGTAAGATCAGACACGGCAAGCGGATATGGAGAGACGACTGGGCCGAGCACAGAGAAATCAGCTGAACATTTGCACTAGCTTAGTTCTCGCAGGAAGTCCTTGCTCCTGTTAAATCCAAGTATTAGCTGAAAATGAAGACAAAAGGGAGACCAGAAAATTACATCATTTTTTCTGTTTTGAAGGAGAGTTTTGCCTGGCTCTCGTCCTAAAATGGAGAATGAAAGCTTCACTGGATGCATCCAGTAAATTCTAATCTTTATTAGAAACTAAGCTATGAAGACACGTTTTCCTGTGCATAAAAATCCAGCCTGAATTTTTCAGGAGCAATTGCTATTTTAGCCGTTTCACAAACCTGGCCTAGACTGTATGACCTTCTGGCAGTAAAAGAAAGATCTACGATATCACTCAGAACACCTTAATCCATTTTCAGAGAAAGGTCAATCATCAGGTCAGCATCAAATTTCTGGGACCAGACTCTCTTCTAGACTGTATTCTTCCTGCAAACCCACTAACGACAACGTTGTGTGAGGCAACAAAACCTTGTTGGCTTTGGCCAATGCTTGTGAGCAGGGGCAGCCCAAGGGAAGGGCAGCCCACGTTGAAATGGGATGCGTAGATTCAAGCCAAGGAATCTGGTTCACCCACAGGCTGGTAGGTATGTTTTAAACTAGTGAGGAACATTGCTTCCTCAGCCATGAGGAAAAACTCGAAAGAAGGCAAAGTGGATTTCATTTTGGTTTTTTGCGAGCAAATTGAGAAAATGTAAGGCCATAATCATCACTGTCCAGGACAAGGAGGATGCGATGGCTGAGGATGACTTCCAAGTGTAACTAAAGAAGAGAAGTAAAGCGATCCTGTGCGGCACAGCTCAGTGATGATAAGAAATTAATACAGATTAACAGACTTCCCAGTTCCTAGGTGTTGGTTTGGCACTATGAACGACCCAAGAAAGAAATCTTAACATGTTATGCGAGTGGAATGTACTCAGAAGCTGAAGGAAGCCACAGAAAACAGACTGATACTTCTCTACTTGTAATACTAGATGATGGCTGCTTTCAGTCCTCCTCTTTCTCCAATGCATCTTAGAAAATAGCTTTTAAATTCATCAGATCTTGGACATACAGCATGGGTAACATTCCAGCAAGTAGCCGTTTATTTTATAAGGGGATTTAAATATTGTAAAACTGAATAAAACGCAGGTGTTTGCATTACAGACAAATGAACCTTGTGTAAGCTCTAAAAAGACGTGACTTCCAGATTAAAACTCTGCAGAGTTCGTGCTGCCTCAGTGGAGGAGGTGGATTTTTGGATCAGCTAGTGCAGCATCTTCCTTTGCATTACGAGGTCCCGGATTCAAACCTCTGCTCTGTTTGCACGCCAGGGAAACGCGTGCAGTAAGACAGATGGTGGCCATTTTTACATCTGCAGAGTTTTGTTAACTTTGAGATTTGGCTGAAGGAGTTCAACCACCGGACTGCCCAAACACCAATAATTGCCATCTAGTGTCTGGAGCTGCCAGGCTTTCTGAGAAGGATGGACACCAACCCCGTATTCTGCTACTCTTCAGATGACCCAGCCCAGGTTGCTACCAAGAAATGCTGCGATTAACCAAAGCAGGAGCATAAATACATGTGAAAAATAAATCCACTGATTTTCACACAAGGAAAGAATTACAGCTACCTCTTGGAAAGCCTCCCTGGTGATCAAACCCAAACCTTCTGGCCCGTACAGGATCAGCCTCCTCAGAAGAGAGGTGATATGGAAAACCTTTGAGGTTTAAAGACAATGAAACTCTACCTGTGTCAGTTCACTGACTCCTGATTTACACCAGTTAAAAGTGAACAGATAGCCAAGGTAATACTAGTAAATTATTAAATATATAGTCAGTGTAACCATGCCCTCTAGAGGACTAAGTTTACCTTCATAGAGTCAAAACCAGCCCTTGGGTCTGAACACTCGTAAAATTCGGGGGAAAAGGCATTTTGGATCTTTACATTTTCCTTCCACATCTGAATCCAGACGTGAGTCGCGACTTCCTCACCACACCACAGCCTACAGTGGGTTGAACCAGCCCCTCAGAACGGCACTGGCGGGTGAGTTTTACCTTTTGTACCTACCTGGTGGCTCTGCCAAACAATCAATTCAGCTAATCCCCACCCAGAGACCAAAGGACTGAGCCGAGGTTTTACGCTCTACCAAAGGGCAGATCACTTCCGCAGACATTTGCGAGGCCTGACCCAAATCAACATGTTGAGTACTAAATAAACAGCGTTCATTTTCTTACCTCCCGCTTTCCACATCTTCCTTCCTTTTCTTTTTTTCTGCATTCACTGGCAATTTCCCCAACTTTCCTTGGTCAGTGTGGTTTACATTCCCAGTTGGCTCGAGCTGCAAAAATGAGAGTGAAATCAATCTGCGTGCAGTTTGTTTGCCGTGGCTGCAATCGCCCGAGCTAGGCGGGATGCTGGTGGCAGGATCAGCTAGCTGTGGTCCTGGGTACTCGGTGCAGGCTGTAACACGGCCCTGACGGAGCCGATAAAATGCACATGGGGTTTGATCTGAAAAGGTTTTGGCCTGAAACATCCATATTTTGAGATCAGGAACCCACCGCTGTGAGCGTGGGAGCCACACACCACCAGCTGTGCGGGCAGCTACTTTGAAAAACAAAATTGGGAAAGGAACAGGGAAAGGGTCAAAGGTATGAGCTAATGGGAGTCAACAAAAAGGAAATTCTCCCTCATTGGGTCAGTAGGCTTCTGCTGGTCAGGTTGGTCGATGCAGAACTGCAGATATTCCCCTGAAGGTCTTGCAGACCAGCCTGGGGACGCAGGGCTGGGACGGTGGCCTCCGTTCAGGCTGCTGAGGGACAAGCACACAGCAGGGAGGACACCCCCACTTGACATGTATTGACGTATTTTTTGCGGCACCTTAGCTTGCGTCTCAAGTTAAGACTGCTCCCCAGTACTTCAAGGGACAAACATAATTAGAGAGCAGCTATATTTTAGTAGCTCTGTTGAGTAGACCCAAAATAGCTCGGACATGGGATTTTCAGAGCTTGTACCATTAGCTTTGCTTTTCTCATTGAGCCGTTGGGACGTTAGACACCGAATATACCACAGCTGTCAGACATCGCCTGTTCAAATCCACTCCGTGGATGTTTTCTTTTCTTTTTTTTTAATCCCGTTTCACTCACTGTATTAATTTTTTTTCTGACTTTTCTCCCAATACAAGACTATGTGGTTTTCTCCTTGGTTACTTCCACTCTGCTGACCTGGTTTCTTGTCTTCCTTTGGAAATGTTTAGGTGTCTCGGCAATGGAGAGGATGAATCAGTGAACATACAGCGGGTCTGGGAAAACCCCGGCAGAGAGGAGCGTGTGGGGAGCAGAAAGGATTGCAGAGCCTTTGGAAACAGCTTGGCAACGAAAGGTGCTATTATTTTCCTTTTCTCTCTAAATTTTCATTAGCAGCCAGTATTGCCGCTCCGAGGGGATGCTGCCCTTGCTCTCAATTCAGGGAGACCTTTGTGCCCAGTTTAGAGGGCAAAACTCAAAACATTCTAGCGGCAATTGAAAAATACATAGCATACTGCAAATTTCCCAGCAGTAGGAAGGTCTTGGTGTATTGGAAACCGACGGATGATTTGTTGGGTAGGTACAGATCTAGCCCGCACAGAGGGCTAAGCACAGAGGCACTTACTGAGGTTTGAATTCGGTCTCAGAAGCACCAACTGCCGCATCTCGGGGTCACGTCTCCGTGGCTCGGGGCTTGGTCACAGCCGGCTGGACATACAGCCGTTTGCTTCACCAGCAACAAACACACCTGAGAAACCGGCAGAGATTTGTAGATAGCTCATTGACAGAAAAAATAGGTCACCTTTGTCAACTAAATTAGATGGTATAAAGGACATTGAACATTTGACAGGCAAATATTGAATAAATACAGAACAATGTAACATGATGATCCAATTACTGAATGTTTAAATTAAAATCGAGACGTAATCTTTAGACACCTTCCCTACCAAAGGTCAGGAGCAATATTCGAATGTATTTGTTATTCTTCTTTTTAAAGACCTTTCCAGAGAAAAGGCTGAATGAACTGCAGTTGAGACGCAAACCCCAGCATTAAACATCCTGTATCTTGGCCCTGGGGCAGGGATGCACATCGTTTTGAGTCATCCCACTGATTTCAGCCAGATTAGTCATATGCTCGGTCTAAGCGCAGCGCTAAGCACCGTGTGCGATCAGACTTTTTATTTCAAAAAAGAACAGACGGTTCATGCTCAGACGTACAGAAGCTCCCTCCATTAAACCAATGGCACGTGCCTGTACCCTGAACATTTGAAAAGTGCTTGATAAAAATGCATGTAGGCTTATTGCAAACAAATCCTTTTTTTTCGCCTAGAATCAGTTGAATCTGAATCAAATGAATGGGTGTGTTTAAGTGAAGACTGAAAAACAAGAGCGAGTTGCGTAAACTGATAATACTAGTATTAGGGTTGAGTAACATGCAAGACCTTTTTCTGAAAGGGGCAAATATTTTTTGAATTCTGAATGTTTGATACAGCTACAGTGACTGACATTCTGGTTTACGCATGACTAAATCACACCATAAATGAAATTTAAAGGTAGTTAACAAAATGATCCTTATGTCAAATGGGTGAAACATGGGTTCACCGTTTGAAAATGTCATTCTTTGGTTTTGTAGTGTCCCTTAAAGGCTAATCTAAAAGAAAATTAAATTAATCTCATGCTCACCACCTTTAAATTGCAGAAGTGAAAACCTTTCAGGACTTGCCAATTACTAAAGAAACTTCATAGCTGGATTATTCCCAAATTGCACACCCTTTATTTTAACCACTAAAGGCAAACACATGGTTTCGATGGGTCGTAAAAGAACAGGTTGCTTTTTCAGTACTGAAAGAAGCCGTAATTACTTCCCTTGTTCGGTGACTTCCTGATTTCCTTAGGTTGTTATGGGTGATGCTATTCTGCTGAGGTAATTGGAGCTGCCCGAGTGAAGCTGATGACCTGAGGGAATGACCAGCGGGTTTTCAGTCCAGGGGACTCCACCTAATGAGTAGAGTCCTGCTTCCCAGGAGGAGAGGACACTTTAACTGCCTTAAGTGCTTGGTATGTGTACTTTGAAGGCTTATGTTTCACAGTCCAAGCAAATTATGTCTCTGTATGATATTCAGAAACCAAAGTCAGTCCCAGGCACAGATTAAAGGTATTTTCCTGGGACAGAAATATGAGAAGTAGATCACGCCAGGAAGGTGAGCTTCAGGTATTTCTCCGGACAACCGAACGCCAACATACTAACACAAGGAGGTAACCAACAGTTCCTGAAATCAGTTCTTGTCTGTAACACAACGCATGGCAAAACATGGCTGCAATGAGCGGCAGTGGGTTATTCTAGCATGAATTAACCGACTGAACTCAGAGAGAAATGAGACCACAGAACTTGTCCAAGGCCGGCACAGACTTTGGGAGGGCATCGTCCCTGAGCCATCCTTGGAGGAGAGCGAGCAAGCTGCAGGCAAACAGACTCTCGAGGGGACTGGCCCCCCCTCAACAGAGGCCCCGTCCTTGCCCCAGCAGATGAGATGGGCGACCATCCAACGCCTCAGAAAAGACATCCCCAGAAAAGGCATGCTGCTCAGCTGGCAAAGGGAGTGTCTGGGTTTAGCTGTAACTGTTGCTGGTTTGTTTTTTGCACATTTTTGTCAGCTATGTGTTACATTACCCTTCTGTTCAGAAGGACAAACTTTGGCTTGCTGCATGTTGTCTGAAGTTGAGGTACATGACTGAAACCTGTAGCTCCTGACTCGAAGTATCTCGTGTGGTTTGAAACTTGCGCTGGCTTGGCGTATTGTGCAATAGGCTAGCTGCTCCAAGTAAACTGATGGGAAGAGGTTAAATCAGCCACCTCTGAGGATAAAAGTCCTGTATCATGAATCATACATAGCTTTTCCCTTCATGTCCCCTGCATAGTCTGGTGGATCCATCCAGGTATGAAATCTTGCAAGGGGTGTGGGTACACAGAGAAGTTACGGTGAGATAAACACAATTTATACCATTGTGTAAGTTCAGTTTACAGCACCTCACAGCTGTCTGTTATGCTAAGAACAAAAGCTCACGTACTTTTACTCCAGGGGAAAAGCAAGCATGGGCAAAGAGCGAGGACTAGCTAAGATGCTGATGGTTAACACCTAAGTCAATCTCACAGTAACTCAACCACGTCCACGGGTTCATAGTCTCTGCTAGAAGGTTAACACATGAAGATGTGAGTGTGCAAAGACCGCCCAGAACCTGGGTCTCCAAGACACTCAGCATCTATGGACTGATGTTAAAACATCGACCGGGAAAGAGTTTGCTATGGCACCTCTTCAAAGTGGCCAGAATATGTGAACGCTTAAACCACCCAAATCTTACAGCATCTTAATTGCAAAAGTTATTTCAAGAGACATCTTGCCTCTTAATGCAAGAGGCCGCAGACAAGTACATTTACAGCTAAGATTCTTCAACACCTGCAGGCCCCAACAGAAAGTCTGACATACGGTATCCAGATGTCCCGCACGGCTGGAAAAGGCATCAAGAGCACAGCATCCTCCAGAAGTCGCCATGCAGGGGCTCCTTGGAGAGGCACGTGGCCAGTTAATTGTTGCAAAGGCTCACTCCCCCATCTTTTCTTCCCCCAAAAAACCTATTCAAGGTATTGGAAAACTTGGCCATTTCTTTAAAATATCCTAACAGGTTAAGCCTTCCTTGTGAAACACAACCAAATTACATTTCCAGTGGCTGGTATACAAATTGGATGTCAGAATAGCATTATGTAGCATTTTAGTTGAACCCCAGATCAAAATTAGTGGTTGAGGAGAGGCCTCATAACGCAGGGAGCTCCAGGAGCCTTTGCTGAGCTCATCAATCGAGTCACACCACCATTAGTTAAAGACTAAAAGATGATCAGAAGAACAAATTATTTTAATTCATTATGGATTCTGAAATAGCAGAAACAGAGCTGTTACTGATGATACTGAACTAACATTTACAGAAGGCAGGAGTTAAAGCTCGAAACCTGAGCTTGAGCTTGGGAGGGCACACGTGCCTCCGAACACACGCAGTCGGATGATGGGGGAAATCTAGAAAAGTGGTAATACAGAAACAGGTAATAAATTACAGGGGAAAAAAAGTCCTATCTATTAATTGGACCAGATAAAATTTCCTTCCTGAGTGAAGCAGAGAGGCGTGTTCGGGTCCCCGTCCAGCTGGCTCTGTCAGCACTGCCCGGGCCAACCCGTGCCCGAACCGCGGCGTGCCCGCAAGCACAGGGGCGTCCGTGCGGTGCGGTGCCACCCACCTTCTCGAGGGTTTTAAAAGCGGTGATCTCCACCATCTTACACCGATCAAACTCTCCGAGCTTACTCCCAGCAAAGCTCCCGGCCTGGCCCAGGGCTGGGGAAGATCTGTGCCGCTCTCCAGGATGGACTCGGGGACCCCCGAGCTGTGTGCCAGCGTCCTGCTGTCATGTCACCCAAAAACACCCTTCCCAAGGCCAACAGCCTTATGAAACCGCAGTGTCCAGACAGTACCTGGTGAGGACTGAAACATCGGCCGCACGATGGTCCGGGCACTCGCTCCACTGTGCTGCCACGCGCCAGGAACGCTCTGACTAATGCTTGTCGTGGGAAGACCAAGACTCCGGCAATCAGTGACCTTAAAGGATAAGCGGGGCATTTTTGGATGACCTCGTCCGGGTGCTGTAGAATTAAGACCTGAATTTATCCGCTCACATGGCCAGCTGTGTCAAAAGCTACTGGAGAATCACACTAGGAAAGCGGTTACCTGGGATCTTTGTGGCCTTCAAGGAGACAACCATCCCCGGCCAGCCCGGCTGGGACTCGGGCTGTGCCCAGGAGATGCAGCCGGAGCCCTCCGGGACGCACACGCGTTTGCCACAGGGTCCTCCCCCCCTTTACAAACCTCCCCGAGGGAAAAGGCGCCGACCGGCAGCATCCCTGGGGGAGCTCCCAGCGAGGGAACAGATGCTCTCTGCTTCTGCCCATCTCCCCTCCAGAAGGCTTTGACATGCCCCGAAAGCAGAGTATGGGAGATGATGATTAATGGCTTTGTTTACTCTTTTCCGATATGTTACAACAGGCAAGGAGATAACATTTGTTGAAATACAGATCTGTCATAAAAATAAGCAACCAAAAATACAAGTAAAACAAAACAGCCTTCGTGCCTTAACTTTCCAGATGTAAGTTTCTGAGTTCCCACTTGGGTTGTTATTATGATTATTACTACTATTACTATAATAATAGGATTCCCAGTCATGGAGCAGAACCAGCACACGTATAGAAATGTAAGCCTGGAGAGAAGGGGCGAGCGCAGCCAGCCAGGGACGCAGACGTTGCCTCGCTGCTTTTTTCAAGGTGCTGAGCGCTCGGAAGCACCGCGGAGCATCAGCAGGGCGGGCGAGCTGGGGGACACCTCGCCTAGCAGAAGGGACTCCCCAATCCTTGGACGGCCACAGGTTAGGAAAGCAGCAGCCGCAGTTGTTGGAAAAGAGGAGGAGGAGGTTCAGGAGCAGCCTCAAACCTCTTGAAGCCCACCCCTCCACCGCTTTACCTTCAAACGCGGGTTTAAGCTGCAAGATTTGGAACCAGGCTCAGGTGGATCGGGACTCAACCTGCCCTCAAACCCTGGGTCAGTTTGGATTGAGGGATTTAGCCTCTGTTTGTCAGTGAGAGAACGGCTAGCTGCGGGCTCTGGATCTCAATTCAACCCTTCCCAAAGTTACGCGGGAATGCTCCGACCCATCTCTATTTGTCTTGGGTAGGGGAGTCGCTGTGATGCTATCTGCAGTGGAACTTTCCGTTAGCAACAACACGAGAGACAAAGAGCTCATGCTCTGACCTTTATAAAACTATTCCTTAACAAAATTTACTCAAGTAAAGAATCCACAATCCTCCTTGGTTTTACTCATTTAATTGATACGGACATAAAATATTTTGTGTTGTTTTAATAATAGTTTGGTTTTCTGCTATTTTAAAAAAAAAGTTCATTTCTCCGAACATATTTTTAGCAAAAATATTTTGCTTGAACTTTTTTCCTCTGCCTTCAAAGGCTGCTGCACAGTTCTGGGGTGCTAAATACTAAACTCACATTCTACCACTCCATCTCCTCCCATTTGGATGGTAATCACAGGATCCTGATGCCAAACTCTGGAAGATATTTTTTCCAGCAGCAGCATCTGGCTTCTTGGCAGACCCCGCGAGCAGTTGTGTTGGCAGCGGTGGGAGCTGCTCGAGTCTGTCATGTGTTTAGGCTGCTGCAGAGCTGTCTGAACCGCCTCGTTGCCTTAGACAGTATGTTCTCTTGACTTCCATTTAATTTCGATAAATTTGTACTTTCTGTTGTCCGCCCGGTAACGCAACCCTTGTCGATCCTGAAAGGATCTATATATAGTTTCTCTAATCGAGAATAATAACGGATGTTTGCGGAGCGCTTTGCAGCCCACCGGAGCCCAGCTCCTGCTCGGCAGCCGAGAACTGCTCCGTGACCTCTGCGGAGGATCGGTTTGCACAACGCTGCGCTGCAGCCGCCTCTCGCAGGGATGGCGGGAGCCGTCGAACTCGCAGGAGACCCTCGAGGTCCAGGCGCTCGCTCCGCTGTCCCGCCACATGCCAGGAACGCTCTGACTAATGCTTGTCACGGGAAGAACAAGACTCCAGCCCGCAAACTGACTCACACAGCTCGTTAGAGAAGCCCCTTTTTGCCTCCCGGCTACCTTAGATTTGGTATTTGGGTGAGGGCACGCCAGGAGGGATCTGCCGCTCCCGCTCTGCAGACGGGCACCGGAGTAACTTTGAACTTGACTTCCTTTCAGGCTAAGTGAAGATAGAAGTAAAGAACGGATTTATTTCCTACACTGCAAATACTTAAACATAAGCCCTGCTTCTGGAGAAAGATGCCTATGAATAAAGAAAACCCTGCTTAGCTATACATTCCCCTGTTAAGCCTGAACTTCTCTTGACTTCATCCACCGAAATCCCACCGGGGTGCTGGTACAGCTCTCCGGGCTGTGATTCACCGCAAGACTTTGCCCTCCCGTTCCCACTGCTAGAAAGGACACCCATTTCTTTAGGTATCCCCTTTTCTTCCCGAGGCTCAAAACCTCTTTGATTCCAAAGATCAGGATTTCGCTGAACACTTTTTCCCAAAGACTACTAACCGTCCTTGTGGAGCTCGAGGAACACGGATGTCTCTGGGGCCAGGTGAGATCCTCTCGTGGCCAGAGCACAAACAGAACCTGCTAACGCCTCTCCAGCGAGCAGAAAGTCGCTCCAGACTGGAAGAGTGGGGCTCTGTTTTACCTAAACATATGAAAATAATAATTATCCGTGCAGTTTATTTTGACAAGACTATAGAAGGATCTGGTGAGTCCTGCTCTCAGAGGACTGAGAGTGTCTGGAGAAAATACTGAATAAAGATGAGTATTTCAAGATTTCACAGCCTTAAACAAGATGAAATAAAGATAGTCTGAGTAACTTGCCGAAAGCGGCACAAGGACGGATCCTGCTGTACATGGGGACGCTGAGCCAGAGCCGCTCTAGGGCCACAGAATCACAGACAACAGAGATGAGAACCAACTTCTGTAAATCAAGTCGTCTGTTCTCCTATGCTGCCATAAAACTGATCCCTACAGGAATTAAGCTGAGGTCTAGTTGTAGGTAGGATTATTACCGGAGGTCATCGCGGGGTATCCCCAAGACTGATTTTTGTAACGGGATTTTGTAACGCTGGACACAGCTCTCAGCTGCTGGAACCGATGACACGATGTTTTCGTTTTGGTTACACGTGTAAGCCACCCTCAAACCCTCTGCTGCCAGAGGGCTGGTGAGGGGACGGCACCGCAAGCTCAAACCACCCCGTATCCCCATCTGAAGAGGGCAGGTGAGGACCACGAGCTCCTTGCCCTTCCAGCAACGGGCCCTACGGATTCTACGGCATCTGCAAAGAGCGGTCACTCGGGTGGTTGAAGGGAAAAGGGACTCTCTTCCCTCGATTCCCTGCCGAAGGGATGCGGCAGCCTCTAAATAACCAGCCCTCTCCGTCCAGGATCCAACCACGTAGTACCTTGCCCTCTCCTGGGCTGCGTGTCCTGCCTGCACTTCCCGGCAGACCAGGGCCAGGCAGGAGACCGCGGGTACACATCTCCTCTCTGAGGTCCACTCCTTCGATGGGGAGGTCAACCCAGAAGCTGAAATGAAGAGGTCAGGGCTGTGAGAGCACTGTCTGGGCAAGGATCAGATCCGGAGGGTCTCTGGCTTCATGCTCCTCAGGAGAAATATCGTGGCCCAGGACGTGATGAGAGTATCTATCCCCAGAAGTTTCTACAAAATCTAAATAAAATCATGCTACTCCAACCCCGAAGCTGATTTCTATACAGAGACATTTGAAAAGCTACTTGTGGTTTGACAGAGTGTTTAAGAAGAAAACAAAACAAAAGTTTGGAAAGGACTTGCATTGTTTATTTATTAAGTCTGAATTGGGAACTAATTTTGTTTCCCCTGCTTTTATATTCCCTTCTGCAGCTTTGGCGTGGTTGAGGGATTTATGTGACTATCTCCAAAAGATCACAATCGCACAAAATTTAGGAACGAGTTTGTTCTTGTTTATTTACCCGTTCCATTCGCCATCCCTAATTTCTTAGCACTTGCCGAGATATGACCATATCCAACCTTATAAATCTGGACGTTTCAGAAGTATGTCTGAACGAGAACCCTGACTCAGACTTACTTCCAGGCAGTTTTGCTGACATACGGGTTCAGAGAGACCTGATCGGGTTTCAAACTTTTTCAGTTCTTTTTCTAAGATCAACATACACGCCAGACGTTTTGTGATTCACTCATCACTAATAAACAATCATTTTACTATTGCAAAACCTCATTCGACTGCTATTTCCAATCCGTATCAGAAATGCTGCTTTAATAAACTCAATTCATGCGTTTCGTCTGAATTCACAGGAGTTACCCCAGGGGTGATTTTGGATCAATGTATTTAATTTGTTTTGTGGGACGGAGGAACATTCCTTCCTCGTATATGTGGTTTATTTGTGTCTATGCGTTGTGCAAAGGAGAACGTAAGTCATTTAAGGAGCCAGCTTAGGAAATGTAAGGAACCACATTAAGAAATTAGGGAAATGCATTATTTGGAGGGGCTCCTTTGAGCCCCAACAGAAGCTATTTTGTTGAAAACTTTATGAAGAACCAGCCCATGCAGCATCTCAATGTATTCCCAGAAATTCCAGAAATGTTTAATCAGATATTTAGAATTTCCAGTATTAACCAGAAGTGCTGCCAGTGGAAAGTTGGACTTCTAGCACAGGACTTTTGTCTTATTAAGGCAGGTTTGCTTGTTGTTAAAAGGTGTTACTTCCCGGAATTTTATTATGGAAGGGATGGAGCAGTAATGGCTCATGGCAGTTGTGGATTTTATAGATAGCCAGTAGTTAGAAGCAAATCCCAGGATGCACAGTTTATTTTTACTTAACAGCAGAAAAGTGCCGAGATAAGGTTCTAAAAGGAACTCAAGGGATGCATGTCATCCCCACCGAGTCCAGGCGTTACCGACACGTCTCTCCAAATGTCTTTTGGAAATCCCAGTTTAAATCTCAGCATTTGAAATGCCTTCGGTGAAGCAACTGGGTCCAGTCAGATAAATTTGCTAAGAGCTATAAAGGGCTGAACGCTTTCAGCTGCCTTGTTTTTCATTTGAGAGTGAAGCAAGGTCAACTCTTCCCGAGAGCTGCCGAACCACTCGCAGGATTAGGCGTTCAGACAAGGAACGGGTTTTGCAATATGGGTCTGGCCTGGACAGGAGAAGGGGAAAGAACCCAAGCGAAACCTTCACTCCACTGACATTAATGAATAACCTCCTGTGCCTTCAGCAGGACCAAGGCTTTGTGCAAATATCTACGCATTTTATAACCTCAGAAAACGGCCGAGTTCCTTTCAGGCAGCTGACACAGATTCAAGGTTGAAGTTTTCATACTTAGCTGGGCAGGTTTACTCCTTCCCACTCAGTCAGTTCTTTGGGTCACCATATGTTCCTTGCAAATCGAGGGAAAAGTCTTTCTGGATACTTCGAAGAATCTCATCATCTTTTTAAGTGGGCCTGAATTGTTCTGGCAATGCTGCTTTCCGATTGTAAGTTCAGAAAAGGCTCCGAGCAATAAATCAAGCACAAATATAGGATAGGCAGGCATTTACTACCTAGAAATACAAGCAATGTATCTGATCTCTCTCCTTCCTATCTGTACTGTAATCAGGTGGTATTACAGCTTTGCTATGAAGATTTACTGAGATATAAAATAGACCGCGACTGAGGGATGAGACACAAAGCCAAAAGGATGCTGGAAAACAAAAAGGGCACAAGCAGACAAACAGAGCCCTTTGGAAATGTAATCACCATCATCACACACATTTTTCATATTGCACTTTTCGTTTGATGATCCCCGAGTGCATTAGAGCCTCTCGCGGTACAAATCAACACGGTTTCATGGAATTCATACCGCCTCAGCTCAGAGCCCCGACCCGTGTCGTTTTTCCCTCCCCCACCAGCCCTCGGTTTTGGCTCTGTCCTGTCTCCTGAGACAGAAGCCTCCAAGGCTGTCGCCGCAACTGAAACCATTTCTCTGGCCGAACACCCACCCAAAGCCCTGGCACGGCCGTGCCCATCACGACGGCAGAGCAGAGGGTGGCTGCGACTCCCCTCCGGAGCCTCTCCCAGCTCCAGGGTCAGCCCTGCCTGACCTGCCAGGCGACTGCAGCCGCGGCTCAGAAAGAGCACGAGGAGGCAGAGAAAAGCGCTTTTTAGATATTCGCAATCACCCCCAGGCTACCCTTGGTCAGCAGGAATACTTTCAGGCAGCCAAGCCTGGGTGAGGGCGTCCCAGGGAGGCAGCAGGACCCGTCTCGCAGGTCGGGGTGGGCATCCAGCTCACGGTGAGCTTGGAGCATCGTCCCAGGAGTTCTGCAGGAACCACTGAGCGCGGGGCACATCGCTGCTGGCTTGCTTCAGCCAGACAGCAGGAGAACAGAGAGCCTCAATTAAAGTCTCCGGTCACTGGGAGAGAGACCCAGTGTCAATTAACAGTCAGCTAACGAGAGCTTTGATGTCTCCCGCCGGTGACTTTCACGTTGTCATGACACAGAAGGAAAAAGACACCTTTGGAAAGCCAACCCGAAACTCTGCATTCCCACCCACCTCACGCTACTTTCACTCCCCAATCTGGGCTGCCTGACCCGGAGCCCCTGGAAATCAAGAGATTAGTTCAAACAGATTACTCAGGTAGTTTCCACACAGGGTAATGAAGAAGTTCAGAAGCACCCTGTTATCTTTTCATTGAAGTGTCTTTTATCTGCTGTATCATCAGCTATGAACATCTCAGCTGAGATTTAAGTATGAATTTAACCTTTTGTAAGTAAAGTTGATCTGGTGTGAACCATCTGCCAACCAAAGTTTGCATCACTGAATCAAGAGAGATCAACAGCCCCAGAATCCAAACAGCAAGACACAGATTATTCAGATAAAGAACAAAAAAGCATTACAAAATGTTTCTGTGTTTTACTAACTAAAGCTTCCATTGCTGATGGCTGAGAAGTTTGTTCAGGGTGAGGAAGCAGCAATTGGCTTACAATTTCTGCAAATTATTCTTTGATAAAGTGGTGCGGTTTAGACCTCCCGATACCCCATGGTTAGCAATTACTTTTTCCTATTTTTACTGCCTCTGTTGCTCTGCATAGTCCACTTACTCAGAAAGGCGCCCGTAACTTGGTGCTTGTCTGCAAAGACCGCGCAGGAAGGTACAGAGTTATTCTGCTGACTTCTCTCTCAGCTAAACCCTTAGGTGTCCAGGGTCCCAAATTACGGACATGAAAAGCTGTGTGACAAAAGGCATGAGGGACAGGATGCCTGCTCGGTGTCTAGAGGGGCAATTTTCTGTCTTCGTTACTGAGAGAGGAACGTTGGGACGATATATAACAAAGTGTAACTGAAAGAGATCTGGCCTCCTGAAAGCCAACGTGGCTGCTCGTCTGGGCAAGAGCCCTGGGACAGCCTTTGGGTTGCCCAAAATCCTCTGCTCCGTGCCATTCGCTTTTGGCCATCCCCGGACAGGACCTCGAAGCAAAGAGCTCTGCAGGCTGGGGCCGCGGGGACAACCACCATCGGAAGGTGACGTACGGCACTGGAGCAGGGGAGGCTCTCAACCCCCGGAGGTGAAAGATCTGCAGCTTTTGTAGAAGGACACGGACATATATGTAGAAATTAAGACTTCTTTTTAAAAATAATTTAGTGGAAAGTAGGAAAAAATATTCTCGCGGTAACCTGTTCATAGGCACCGGTTAATTTAGCATCAAATCGCATCTCTCCCTGGCACTGGTGCAGAGGAAGGTATTTCCTGAACAGCTCGTTTCAAGTTTCATTCATAGGTACTGTCTAAAATTAGATCCACCACTTTCATTCAGGTCCAAATCCTTTGCCTAGCGTAACATTTTTTAGAAACAGAAACTCAGTTAAATGTGCTCCATCATCCGCGCTATTCCCCCGAGTTGGCCGAGGGCTGCGAGTCCCACCAAGCGAAGCATGAGAGCTGGGCTGGCAGCGGAGGCTCGTAAACCTGCGGCTAAATGCAAAGTACCTGTTTGCGTGGGTGATCGCAACCTCAAAAAAAGAAAAAAAAAAGAAAAAAAAAAAAGACACAAATTCTCTCTCTGACTCTGGACAAAGCACATCCTGTGCCGCAGAGATAAACAAATGTTTGGTGGGCAAAGCGTTGCCTCTCAGGCAGGCTCTGACGGCGGAGCCCTGAAAGGCGGCCAGAGGATGCTCTTGCCTTGACGACTCGGAGCCGTGAGCGTCAGGAAGCGTTGAGCTACACGTCCCACACTGCCTTACCACAGATGACCTGGTTTGCTGGGTGAAGCAAACAGCAAAATCCCTTCGAGGGAAGGGCCTCACCAACAAACCGCACAGCAGCTTGGATTTATTTTGACTTAATTCACGGCCTTTGAGCTTGCAGATGATTTTCATGTCGGCACGGACACAGGTTTGAGTTGCAGCGTCCTCCAGACGCTTTCCTTTTCCCGCGCCGATGCTGGCTGATACAGGTAACCCTGGGGCTTGGGGAGCTCAGCGCAGCCTCTGGACGCAACCCCAGCACCAATGCGGGGTGCTCAAATCCGGGCACCGAAGGCGGGCGATGCAGCACGCCTACTGCCCCGCATCGCAATAACATCACCACCAGTGATGCAAAAAACCCCCAACCCCGGGGCGTTTCAGCCCCCTGCCCAGGACAGCTGTGCCCTGACGCACGCAGCCGACGCTCGCTGAGGGAGAAACGCGCTCCGACGGCCGCAAGGAGCACGAGGCGCAAACTGCTGGCAAGCAAACAGCAAACAGACGTTTTTTTGGCAAAATCCACGAGAGAGAGCGCGCTGCCTATTTTTAGCACTTGCTAATTGTTTTAAAATCCATCTGGCAACAGCTGCTAAATAATTTAACATTTTGACCCATATGTCTGAAGCAGTAACATAATCCCTCGCAACAGCCGACTCGGAGAGGTATGGTGGTGGGAAGGACGAGCACGTCCGTCAGCCCCGAGCTCCCTGCGACCGCGCCGAGGGAAAGGTCCTCCTTTGGGCTGGATTCCCCTCACCCGGCCCTCGTCACCAAGAGCGAGGCAATTAGCCAAGCCAGCCGGTGAGGGTCTTCCTCGGGACATGGAGGGAGAGGCGTCTCCGGTGGAGGGTTCATCCTGCCTCCTGTGAGCACCTCCGAGGACGGGACACCTGCCCACGTGTGCATAGGCTTGCTTCACAGGTAAGAGAGGGAGCTAAAATCTTTAGTGCAGATCAGAAGCTTAAATTTTAGCTGGTCAAAGTCATTTGAGGTTTTTGACCTGAATATTAGGTCAAAGCCCTCGCTATCAGCTCCAAAGCACACCCGAGTGGGACGCTCCGGGGGAAATCCCAGAGCCAGGACGGACGGAGCACGCCGGGGTAAGACGTCAGGCACTATTCCTGTTTGCGCGCTCCAGATCTTCCAAACCACGGACTTGGGAAAGGTGGCTCGCCTCGGGAGCCTCGCCGTGCGTCACACCAGGACTCCTGCCCTGGCTTTGTGCGGGTATTCATGCACCAATTGGACACAGTCGAGCGTCTGCTTTTTGGGGAATGTGTTTCTCTCGCATTTAACTTCAGATCTGAAAAGCATTCACCTCCCTCCTCCCTTCCTCCTGGAGGCTCATGAATCACAGAGCCGCCAGACGAATGAGTCACCCAGCCAGTTTTTGGTCAAGCGTGCCAGTCCGGGAGGCTCTTCTGAGATCAAATGTGAGCGGGGCCGGCTTTGTCGGTGACTGGCCATGTGTTGAGTCGTCTAAACCTCTCCTGGGGTCATCCCCACTCTCTTTGTGAGTTCTCTCCATCAGGTTGTAATTGCTCTTTTGTTGGGAAAACTTGTGAACGTATGAAGGGAGGGAGGCAGGGGAGAGGGCGGGGGGTTTCTTAGGAAGGAGAGCTTCAGAGGCCTTCCCGGGACGGCGGCGGCAGCCGGAGGAATTGTTCTCCGAAGTCTCAGTTCATTGAGCTTGAACTTCCAAGCAAACCCGGCCCGGCCCTCGCGCCTGTGAACCGACCCAGAGGACTCGGCTCACGGAGCCTGTGAGGATCCCGCCTGGCCCCCTCAAAGGCTTCCCCCGCTCCCCAGCAGCTCCCCGGCGAGCGGCACCGTGCCCCCGGCCCGGCACTGAAAGACGGAATTAGGGGCTCTCCGCTGGGGATGAATCCTCAGGACTGGTGCGGACCGCACACGTTACAGTAACTGGAAATACGGCATGCTAAGAAATCAGTTGCCTTGATTTATTCCTCAGTAGGAAATGTGAAATCTGCCACCGGCTTGACAAAATCTTTTTTTTTTTTTCCTTTCTTCTTTTTTCAAGAAAAGAGAGAAAATAGCTGAGGTTCCAGTCCTCCCATGTTAAAAAGCACAGAGGGGCCCTTTTCGGGCATTCAAAGCGAGTTTGATCTCCCTAGGAATCATCTACCCCATTACTACGAAACGGGGCATGGGCCGCGCTCCCCGGGCAGTCGGCTGTGCCCGCTCTCACACCTCCCATCTCTCCTGCTCAGCACCAACCGCGACGGGCAGGTGTCCCATGGGAGCCCCTCTGCTCCCGCCTCTTCTCAATCTGGCGGCTCAGGTCCGCCCGTGGAGGAGGCGATGGGAAGGACGGCAGCTCTCACTGCTCCATCTGGACTGCAGAAAGGACGGCGTATTTAATACCACCTCCGGGTGATGTCGATGACCACACAGGAGTAGTTTACTTTTCGCAGAAGAAGGGCGATACAAAGAGGGATCAAGGAAAAGGGAAGAGACAAAGGATCTTCATCTAGATTGCAGCGAGAGATCAGTGGCCTCACGCTTCATGCTACGGAGATTTCTCCAGCCGCAAAGGAGGGTCATTGCTTTCCCAGCTTTGTTCTGTGAAACGCCTGGATATCCAGACAGGTTTCAGCGGGACAGAGTGGACATGTCTATGGTTTCCTCTACAGAAAACAACCAGCGGCTTTCCCAAAAAGCCGCTTGCAGTGGATATGTGAAAATGTGGCCTCTCCAACACTTGGTCCCTGACCAAAGGATCCAGCCCTTGGGATACCACCCTGCCAACGAGCAGCTCCAGCTCTGCAGGAAAGCCAGCACAGCTCCTGCCTGGGATCTCCAACCTTCTCCTTGTCCTGTGCTTTTAGGGAAACATGAGTGGACACCTTTTTTTTTAGTATTACTTAGGTAGCTTCAACCAAGTATCATTTCAAATCCTAAACTTGCTTAGGGTGAAGAACAAGGAGAGTTTATTCCAGCGAGGGCAAAGATTGCATTCGTGGTTGAAAACTTGAAAATACCTCTACAGAAGCAGAGAATAACTAACTAACATGGCCTGAATGGCTGCACTGAACTTCTTTTCCCACCATCACTTGGAACCTTCTAGACATCACTCAGTTGCAGTAGCCTCGGGCAGACTCACCTTCTCCCAACGTCCTGAATGTGGCCGTTCAGGTTGTACCTCAAGGCTTAGCCTTCAGACGTGTTCCCCTGCCCCACCTTTCTCCTCACTGACCCTCACCCCCCATGCAGAGCATTTCTGAGCTGCTTCTTGCACGTTTTGTTCAACACAGTTCCTCTTTCCTCTTTCCACACTTGCCTGACTGATGCTGCCAGGCACGGGCTTTCTCCCTCCTCTTCTCTGAGGGTCACCGTGTGTTTTTATTTCTTAGCACACCCCTTCTGCCTAAGCCGTCTGTTTCAATACAGCATTTTAAAGACTTTAAAAATCCTATGTCCTAACAAACAATCCCTCTGTATATATCTTATCTACCCCACAATCTCTAATTTGCCCTGAGCAGGTCCCAGAGACCGCACATAAGGCATTATTCATCTAGAGGAGAGATCTGATACCCAGGAGTGCTTTGCCTAAATCCTCTTGCTCTTTGTCCCTCCCTGCCGCCTTTTGTCAGCTTTATGATCTTCGCCCATTACCTGGCCCTGAAACAAGCTGGAATGGATTTTCAGACCTGTTCAAATGCTGGTTATCTGCATTCCTGCCTGCTCCAAAAACGGGGGGGTAGTGACCCTGTGTTGCCCACAAACAAAGCTGCTCTTCCCCTTAACCACCCTTCACACCTCTTCTCTATTTACCAGATATGCTCACTTACTCAAGGCTGAAATTAAATATATATATACAGATTAGTATATTAGTATTATTATATTATTAGTAAATATACCTCAATCTGAATAATTTGCAGTCTTGGGACCAGGCAGAGCTAGTAAGGGTGCACTGAACCTATTTTTCACAGGCACCCAAAAGGAAAAGATAAAACATATTCTGGCTCTCAGTTGCTGAATCTAAGTCCAGGAGCAGTTGAGGCACCTGAGGACGTGTAGCTGCGACATGAAACCATGGGATGATGAGTATGTTCCTACCTAGAGAGAACAGTTGTAGTTTTATCACTATCTTAATTTGCTTCTTTTCACAGATATATTTTCTGCCCCTTAATCTTTTATCCAAAGTGACTTGATTTAGCCAGGGAAACCCTGCGGCTGCCAACCCTGATGTCCCAAGAAGCGACAGAGTGCGTTTTCAGTAACACCGGAGCGGTCCCAGAGTCACAAACCCCTCCGTCCCCTCCTGACCCTCCCTGGAGTATGTGCTGAGAGGTGCTTCCTGCCTGCCTGCCTCTGGCCAGGCAAACACCCGCTCGCTGTCAGCCTGTCCGTCTGTCTGCCCACGGACACTGGGCCGGTATCCTCTGCGCAAGGGCAACGGCGACAGCACGGCGTCTCGCGATCTACATCTTTGCCGCGTTTTGTCTCTAACAGACAGAAATACTGCAAAACCCGATCACAGCTACGTGTCTGAACACTGTCCATTGCTCAGGACGAAGTAAAGGATGAGGTAAGGTTGGGCTAATAATGCCAAAGTACACATCCACAAAGAGTTATTTTACGTGACAAATGATATTGTTTAAACCTTTCTTTGTTTTCCGTCAATACTAAAGCGCGTGAGTTTTACTGGCAGAAATGCATATAAAAAGGTTATTTCAAAATCATACCCAGGAGTATTCACGGAAAATGAATTTTAAATTGCAGACACCAGATTCACCTTAGAAGTAGGACATCTTACAAGAAAGGACATCTTGTGAGTAACTTGGCCAATCACCGCAAAGCAACACAGCAAGGATATTCATGAATAATCCACCTGGATTAATTCAAGAATGTATCTGCTAAATAGTTTATGGAAATCAAAAGATATTTGCAAACATTTCATCAACAGAAAGAAGCGACCACCTTCTCTAAACAGCCTACCGCTGCACATTATCCCCTCTCTTCCAAGATTCGGTGGCGTCTCCCCGTGTTATGCACATCAGAAGCTCCTGATCGCCATTCAGAGGAGTTCAAGGGTTGGTCCCTGGTTCAGGAACTTTCCTCAACATTTATGGTAACATTTTTTACCGTCTACTCCGTGGCAGTCAGCAAAAGTGGAAGACGCAGCAAGAGCAGCATTACTGAATGTTTTCCCGAGGAAAAAATCTAACCTCTGAGTCTCAGAAATTAAAATAAGCAGATGAAGGCTTGTTTCTTTTTTTAAATGGCTTCTGCTAACGGGTCTCCCCAGCAACCAGCCCCTGGTATCTCCAGGGGTTTTAGCTACTCGTGTGAGGTGAGGATCCATGCGAGATTATTTTCTCTGTAAAGTAAGACTGCATAAGCTGACATGTGTAAAAGAAACAAAAGGAAGGTCTATTTGTTTGTTTGTCTGCAAATGTAATTAAACTGTGGACTTTCCAGAGAGCTGTAAGGAGGCCAAGAAATATAAATAGATTTAGCAAGGACATAGTAACACAGTTCCCAAAGATTACAGCTTTGGTCACTACTGGTCGTATGGAGTACGGAGTTCTAAGCCAACCTCTGGAATTAAAAGAGATGCGTCAAGCACCCCGCACTGTCACATAAAAAGACTTCCCATCCCTTCAACCTTGCATCTCGACCTCTGTAATACTGGGGAGAACGGTCAAGCCCGGAGTCCTGGCGTACATATCCCGGCATCGATGGTTTCTGCCTATTGCTGCTTAAAAGCCACGGACAATTATTGTCCCCTCACCCACTCATTCAAAATAAACCATTAAAGTGCAAAGGTAGCCATCACCCCAACCAGAGACAGCCTCAAAGACCTATGAGGACTACCAGTATGCTGCTTCTTGTTCTTAGAATAAACACTAAGTACCCTCAAAACCCTACAGAACACTCTGCTAATGCCTCCGCCGGGTACCTGTCATCAGCACTCCAACCACCCCGAAGCTGCCATACAGAAAACGATTAACACCAGCATCGTAGAGCTGCATTTCTGTACGTTTAACACAAAAGTTGGGAGCTAAACGCTCGTAATGAACACTAACGATTGCTAAGGTGGTGGACGGAGGCTCGAGGTGCTTGAGATCCAGAAGCGAGTCTGGGAGCAGCACAGCAAGTCCATGTAAACAGAGGCACAGTCTGGGGAACGTGGCTGCAGGACGAGGTTGGAAGACCAAGCCAGTTCTCTTTCACTGCCCCTTAATCACAATCACGTGCAAAGTGTGAGGACAGCTTAAGAAAAGAAATGTTGTAATGCACTGATTTAGTTAAAGAACTATTCTGTGCAGAAGGGGACACAAACTGCTCACTCGTGCGATGAGCTTCGCACTGCTGTGTCTCTGCCACAACTCCACCGCGTCTTGTCCTTTCATGCCGCACTACAGAGGCCGCCTTAGGAGTTTCCTAGAAGATCCTGCATCTACAGGAGTTTACTATCTTCTCAAGTCTTTGGCTGTAGAGTTACAGAAGTGCTCCGGAAAAGTTTTGTATTTATCAATTTCTATCAATGTTACTAAAATGACCCTGCAAGATTTCCACCGTGAACTACGTTCCCTAAGCTTGCCTTTCTACAAAGGACCGTCTTTCTCTTATTTTTTCTATCCATTTCCTGTAAAAGTCCAGGTCAAAGGAGGTTTGACAGCTCTGAGATTAAAAGTTTATAAAGACAGAGCTCTGCACACACACAAGCCAAATAAAACTTGCTTTTAAGTAAGAAATACTACCTACACCAGGGAAACTTTCTTACTGGTGCCTGCCCCGTCTAGTGATTAACTGCTTTTTGTTCAATGTAAGTGGTTGCTTTATCATCCCTTGCACACACAAAACCATGCCAACAATGAAATACTATAGTTGTATTAGTATATTAATATGAATGTCTACCTACTTTACATTGACCTTTTCCTTGGGAAAAGGAAATCATCAGAGCTTCAACTGAGAGTAAAAGAAAATCATACTTAACAGTGCCTAACAGCATCTCTGGCTTGAAGCATCTTCCGGCATTTATTCAGAGATATTCAGGGATGCTCACTGACACGAGCCGTACATTCCTGATACCCTCCTTCCGACAAAAAAATCATAGAAATGCCAATAAAACAAAGTTACAAAGATGCACAAAGATTTTTGCAAGGATGATTGCAATTCAACCTTTTAAACATCCTTTCTGGGCTGAAATCTGGCAGCAACTATTTGAGCTTCTGATTAGTGATCCATACAGCTATGAGCAGGGGAGCCTGCTCAGCTTAAGACCCAAAATTTTAGGCAGTCTCCAAAAAAAACCTCCCTTGTTCTGTCTTCAGTCAACAATTTGAATGATGGGCAGCATCCGCAGCTTGTGTTTAATGTACAATCGAGCCCCTAACTCTGTAAGGAGGAGGAGATCTGTCTTGGCTTTATCCAAATCAGCTGGCAGCGGGAGTTGGGCAAAATAGTCTCCTTCCTTTTCTGTTCGCAGCTCTCGCTCCATAGCTTGCATACCCAACTGGTGTCTTTTGGGCTCCAAGCAGGAATATTTAGAACAAACCACCACCGGTCATATTCTCTAATATATAAATTTAAAACTTCAAAGCGATCGTCTCTTCATATTCTAATAGGAAAATAACAAAGGGAAAACCCCCAAGTTATTGGTGAATGTCAAGAGGATCAAGTATCTTTTTTTTATTTTACTACTGAGCTCAGAGTTGGCAAAGCATCTCAGTAGCTTTGGACATGAAAGTAAAGCAGGATGTTCTGGGGGAACAGAAGACAGAAAATATTTAGCAATTCTCAACCGATCGCCTTATTGCAACTGTTAACTGATGCACTGATATTGTTATCTGAGAGGAGATAAAGTATATATATATTGTTATGAACTAAAACTACTATTGCTGACTGTGAGCTGAATCTGTTTAAGAGGTAACAGAAGCACCTCCAAAATATTTTCATAGATATTTAGATCACATTCAAGCTCTTGACTGCTTATCTGGCACTAGATTCTCCTTTTTCTTTGCTCATTGTTGAACCAACCAGATGAAAACACGCTAAGTTGTTTTTTGCTGGTGTACATTTTTTTCCTCCTGTGACCAAAAATATATCTGCATTCAGACTGTGCTCAAAAGTACTCAAACCTCCCCATCCAACAGATGACCATGAATGTCATTTCCAGTGAATTAATTTTCAAATCCTGGGTCTCTACCTTTCTCCTAAGTCTTCATCTGACTGTGGGACTTTGACGTTTTGATGCTTAAACCCAACCTTCATAAAACTGCTTAGCAGAATTCTTTAAAATAGGCTGAATATGTCTTCCTTTTCTGGTTTATTTTTTCAGAGTGGAAAAAAAGGGCTGGATCATTTTTATTGGAATCTTCTTAGAATTAAATACTGCAATTAAATAATCTTCCAGTGTCAATACACAAAGGGTAAAATCCTGGCTTCAGGGGAATTATGCCTTTGATTGTGGTGAGATCAGTTGTTTTTTTTCCTTAGTCTTTATAATCTCCCCTCACAGGGTGTATCATCATAGGAAGAGGGAAGATCTGACTGTATGTTTGTGAAGAATCGTTCAAACACGCACCACTTAGCAAGTAAGTTTTATTAAACAACTTTCGTCCCTGAGTTACTTTATTCCCAACTAAGATGTGAAGACCCAAGAAAAAGCAAGCTTTTCATATGCAAATGCATCACTGCTTGATAGAAGTCTCCTGTATGTATATAAATAATTTACATGAGGGTACTTTATCGTTGATCTTTCAACTCTACAAAGTAAAGTAACTTCATGCACTTCAGTCAGAGATGAATCGCACGGATTCATTTCAGGATTTGAAATGCTTGAACCCTTTCTCGCAACTTCCATAAATTGCCAACAGTTCTTTCCGACCCCTCGTAACTTGGATTATATGGCCGATGTAAAATGTATACTACTTAGCAGGAAATAAAGTAGAAAAATACGATTCCCAGAAAACAGCAAACAACTTACAGGGGTGCTGCTTGACTTTATGCTTAACTGGAGTTAACAATGTGCAAGCAACTAAATGGACACGATTTGTAAATCAGGTGCTTATCACTGATAAACCTCGGGGATTCAGCCAGCACTTTGGTGTGTCTCATTTCCCACCTACCTCCTCTTCACTGGGCTTGCATCATCTGTCCAGTCGCATGTTTCTGCCTCTCTCTCTCTCTCTCATCTATTTTGCTGGGCATTTGCCAACACCACAAGCTCACTCATTTTCTCAACCCCTCCATTCTCAGTAACTCACCCAATGGCTGTAAACCGTTGCCTTTCCCACAATTCAAGCTACTTTCTCTGCCACCGTTAGCACCTTTCCTTCCTACTCCCGTCACCCAGTCACACCTTCAACAACATCCCTATGAGGAAGCCCATTCTCTCCTCTCTGGCGTAACTCCATCGAATGGTCATCGCTGTGCTCTCCTCTAGGACACAGGTTGTCGTGTAAAGGCTGTAAGTCTGATGTGTGGAGGAGGGATGCCCTCCCGTTGAGTCCCGAGGTTCAGAAAGGACCCCCTTGCTTTCTAAACTCCTTCTCAGAGAAGAGTCTAGGTGTGTCTAGGACCAGTCTTAGTCCCAGACTTGGTCAATGGTTTATGTCTAAAGGATGACGAATGGTCATCGCTGTGCTCTCCTCTAGGACACAGGTTGTCGTGTAAAGGCTGTGAGTCTGATGTGTGGAGGAGGGATGCCCTCCCGTTGAGTCCCGAGGTTCAGAAAGGACCCCCTTGCTTTCTAAACTCCTTCTCAGAGAAGAGTCTAGGTGTGTCTAGGACCAGTCTTAGTCCCAGACTTGGTCAATGGTTTATGTCTAAAGGATGATACGCATGGCCACATATCAGAGTCAACGTTTGCCTGTCGGAGTCCCCTAAAGGACTCTCACTGAGACAGTTTTGCAAAGTTGAAATAGAAAGTTTATCAAAGCGACAGATATAAAGAGTTCAGAATTGCTGTTGATAAATGCACTTCCTGCAGTAGCGCTAATATATGATTATAACACCAGCAAAATGCTATCCCAGGTATTCTTCACAAAAAAGGTGAAGGCGCAATGCTTACCAAGAAGGTGTCCCTGTCTTGGGTGGAGAAGAAGGAGCACAGCCCGTCAACTGCCTCTTCTCTCCCTCCCAGGGGTAATCTCCTCAATATACCCTCCCCTGTCCCTTCCCTGGGGTGACATTTAACATGACTTGGGTGGAGAGTTGAGTACTATAGTCATAGGCCTGTTTAGCATGTACTCCTTTCAGCTCACCATCATACTTCGGGGTGCCAACTTGAATATTCATTTTACGGATAATGAAGCAAAAGGTCTCACCTTGGGCACTGTGGCCCTCAAGATTCTGTGTAGAAACTGTCTATCTGTTTAGCCCATGTTCTCTAGCCATAACAGGGATGTCTTGCCACCATAAGACTCTCTCCTTCAGCTGCTTCTCATATCAACCTGGTGGATCTTCATCCACAATGTCTGCATAAGAGATAAGCGGACACCAGTGTTTTTAACCTCTTATGTGCAACTGTCACACGGGTCATGGCTCTGCCGCTCAAGTGAACGCTCTTCCCAACAGCACACACTGCCCACTGCGTAGTCTGGGTGCCAGCCTGCTCGACGTGGAGCCCCCATCCAAAGAACTTGTGCAACGTCCTTCCAGCAAACACCGCACTAAAGCAACTAATGACTTCAGTGACAAAATGCCAAGACTGACCTTCACCGTGAGGTGGTTCAGGTGGGACTGCCAGGGCTGGACTGCATCTCATCGCTGTGATCAATCATCTGAATTAATGTGGAACCAAGTAAATGAAATCAGCCCAAAACCCAGCACATACCTACTCGTAAAAGCACTGGAAGTCACACCAGAACTATTACAACTCTCTATGTATTGTGGAGCATGTGTGTCCCATCCTCCTATCTGCTGTGCAGATAACGTAGCAACTGAAATAGGCTGAGCTACTCAAAACTGACACTACAGACAGAACAACATCTGTATCAGTCTTGCATCATAAAATAAATCTATCTCAATATTCCTGTTCTTGTCAGTACAAAATAAAAAGGATATTTTAACATTTTTTTTTTTAATGATTAATTACTAAGCAACGTTTTTTAGATTCTTCTGGTTTGCTCAAATACCAGGGTTTGGTGACGGTAACTGCATAGGAGTAGGTATTCAGAAACATCTACAAAACAGAAAACATGCATTCTAACTGTATTAAAAAGCTAAAAAACCTACTGTCCTCCCCCCAAACCCCAAGGTAAATCACAGAGTTTGTATGTTGGGAAACGCACCTTTCAATGAGCACATTTAGCACTCTTCTGAGACACAGCATGGCGTTCGGCTGACTGCAATCTTTCTGTATTTCTACAACTTTCAATGCCTCAGTCGTCTTAGTCTCAATTGCTGCCCAACATTTCAAATCTCAGGTTTTCACCAAACGCCAACAGAGAGGCACTTCCTGACACCGGTGAACTCTCCAATGTTACGTTCCTAAGGAGCCTTGCTCTTACAAAGTACATCGCCGAGTAACTGGCCTGAAGTACTGGTAAAGGAAATAAATTGTAAATAGTGTCATCCACCCGTGACACCGGACTGGTGAAGCTGCCTTATGAATATTATGCTCAGAGTTTAAAATAAGAGCCTCCTTGAACAGTTGTCAAGGGTTGAAATAAGAAAGCTGTAGCGAAAAAGTTAAAGAGACTGGAAGAAAAAAGATAGCAAAGAAGAAGAGCTGTCCTGGTTGAAGCCTGGAAGTCAGCCCAGCCCACACTCCTGTCCGAAGCAGCAAACCGGGTACAGATAAAAAAGTATAAAAAAGGGGATTCGTGCAGAACAAGCTCTTCCTAGGGTACAACCTTGTGTTAATGCCTGATACCGCAACAAAATATACACGAGACATTTGATCATTTGAGAAATTGTTCAACAACCGCTTGTACTTTCACACAAATTGCTGCGCATCAGTTCTGAGGTCAGTGCAATGGGATGCTTTCCCGCTGAAATGCCGGCCACGCAATCAGAAGTCATCTTACAGTGCACCCGTTTTTGGGAAGTTTTCACTTTTTCTGTTTTGTGTCAGAGCCTCCCTGGCTGCATTCTGAAAAACGCCTGCCCTCTCCCTACCCTGTTTCACACTAAACACCCTCCCTGGTTCCACAACTTAAAAAACCCAAACCAAACAAACCAACAAAAACCTCCCACCAAATCTAGTGGCCACCATCACTTTACTGTAAAATAGCCAGGGTAGGCAGGTTTTTCTGTTTATTTGGGCTCTCTTCTCATCCACTACAAACCCACCCCCCTAAATTTTAATGCACAGGGAAAGTGCTGGGCTATAAATTCTGGAGCTGCGGGTCCGCAGATAACGCACAAATAGCTGGTTGCATTTAAAACTCCCTTCAAGGGAAAAGAGGTGAGGGCAAGGTGGGAGATGAAACATGACTTCTGATGGAACGGCCATCGGTGCCAAGCCTGGGACAGCCCCGGGGAGCCGAGGAGAGCTCAGCTGGCAGAAGGACCCCCTCTGCACAGCATCTGCCAAACCACCGCAGTCCAGCAGCTCCAACGGGAACACAGAGCACAGTTTTTCCCTCTTGCCTTTTTTGTCTGCGATGGTTGTATCGCCGGCCTCATGGCCGAGGAGACAGACGTGTAGTTTTAGCTAGTCCCTTCAGTTCTGTCGGTAGTCCCAGACATCAGCGAGTGCCCTGCAGCAGGCGATTTAACCCCTGTACCCTAAGACAGGCTGAAACACCTCCTGGAGGTGCTACATCTGGAGGGAAACCAAACAGCTAGTGCAGAGATAACTTCCAGATTCCTAAAGCCAGGGGAGGTGAATCCCACCCTTTTCATCTTTCTGCACTGAAAACTGGACAGGGATACAAAGACAACATGCTCTGCGAGGGAGGGCTGCGAGTCAAGAGCTGGCTTGGAAGGCACAGCACTGAGGTCCTGGTTCTCTGCCACCACCACCTCTCAACAAGCTGCGCTCTCATGGAGCCTAAACCTTATGTAAATGGAATAGAGAATTGCCTTGTCTGTTTGGATCATAAGGTCTTCACCCTAAGGATATGTCCAACAGCTTGGAAGTCCTGAGTCTTATCGTAAGATACAAAACCACACTTAACGATTTCACGACTGCAGGAATCATGAGGACAAAGCAGACAAGGAACAAAAGGTGCTTAATGAAAAATGACAGTCAAAGTCTTGGTCTTGTTGGAGCGGCTCCAGAGGAGGCCACGAAGATGATCAGAGGGCTGGAGCACCTCTGCTATGAAGACAGGCTGAGAGAGTTGGGGTTGTTCAGCCTGGAGAAGAGAAGGTTCCAGGGAAACCTTACTGCACCTTCCAGTCCCTGAAGGGGCTACAGGAAAGCTGGAGAGGGACTGGTGACAAGGGCAGGGAGGGACAGGACTGGGGGGAATGGCTTTAAAATAAAAGAGAGGAGATTCAGACTAGATTATAAGGTAGAAATTCTTTATGCTGAGGGTGGTGAGGCACTGGCACAGGTTGCCCAGAGAGGTGGTAGATGCCCCATCCCTGGTTACATTCAAGAGCAGGTTGGACGAGGCTCTGAGCAACCTGATGTAGTTGAAGATGTCCCTGCTCACTGCAGAGGGCTGGACCAGACGGCCTTTAAAGGTCCCTTCCAACCCAAATCAGCCTGTGAGTCTATGATTCTAAATCAGCAGTTCACAAACAACTGGCAAAAGGAAAAGAAACGAAGCCCGTCACCCTTCCACCAGTCACCCACATAAGGTCTACATGCAGCCCAACAATTGCTAGCTGTACGGTAACCCTCACACAGTTCTTTCACCTCCACAATCTCATTTGTAGCTAATAATTTGTTTTTCTTTGAGATCTTTGCTGTCTTGGGACTTTTTTACTCAGTATCTGAAAAGAAATTACGAGCAAAAAATATGTCAGAACAGTATGTGTGAGGAGAGTACGAACAAGACACCTGACACTGGAAGAACTGAGACAACCTGTTGACCCACAGATGTGCTACAGACAGTGTGTCTAGTGCACGTGTACTTCCACCAGGTAACTGGGATTTAAGAAGTCTTGTGAAACCAGAGAATTCTGCCTGTAAAAGCAGTTGTAATGGGCAAATGGTTTAAATTAAAGAGTGAGCCAATCCAAATTTCTCTTTGAGGAAAAGGGATGAAACCCAGCTATCTGAGAGCAGCGTTTGGGATTGCTGGACTCAAAACAAAGGACTTGCAGGTGCCTGAGAAGGATATTATGCACTGTGCTGACTTATCATACCGCATGAATTACAGGGATGTGGCTCAGACACTTCTCGAGCCATCTCAAGCTTAACTGGGCTGGGCCCATCCCTTTTATCTTCTGAACAAACTCTAGCTTGGAGTTTCATTCCTTACTAGACATGACTTACACCCTGTGGAAAAAAAGGACAGATCCTGTCTGTTCCATTCGAGCTTGCTCATAACCGTAATTTTAGTCAACCGGATGCCTCTGGCTCTGCTGGGATAGAGCCTGGTTCTGGAAACAGGTGTGGGAAGGAAGGAGTATGAGTAAAAAAAAAGGGATTGGAAATATGGAAAGAGAGGAGGATTCAAGGCAGAAGTCCATGAATCACCGCACGGAGAAAGGGAGGACACACACATTCCCTAAAAAGAAACCCGACGTGGTAGGTAACCTAAGATTTCAGTAACATAGTCATATTTGGGCATTTTATTAGGACCAGTGTTTCCCAAACAAATTTTCCACATTTGGAAAACACATGCCTTTTTTCAACACCGGCCAAATGGGCGGTGGCGACTGCTGTGCGACTCCTCTCAGGGACGACCAGCAGCGCCGGAGCTTTTCTATCCGGTATTGTCTCAGCTGCTGCAGACCAAATTGTCCAGTTGATAATGACGCATACAGTTTTTCCAACTACTTGTGTTCCCAGCACAGCCTGGGACCTCAATGCCAGGCTGTTTGTTTGTTTGTTATTCTCCCCTATTCCCACGTGAGACCTCCCCAAGGTTGCCCGTGTCCTGTTGTTTCAGCCTAGGCTCTTTGGCCGTACCATCTCAGCTAGACATCCTGGCACTGCACAGATGAGAGCAGCATTTTCATTTTGGAGCTTTATGGCATCTGAAGGGATAAAAGGGAAAACAGCAAACACCCGCTTCTGTCAACAGCCTTGCTGATAGGAAAAGCACTACGCAAAAACCCAACGCAGGCTGAGGAATCTCCTGTTCTCTGTTGTCATTCTGCTGACTCTAACTATACTTCAAGCAAACGCTTAATGGGGCAACCCAAAGATAATGCAACTTTCCCCTTTTCTCCTGTACCTTTGGCCGGCACCCACATTTGTGTAAAAACCACTGTACTTGCCACATTTTGCTTGTCTTGATCTCCACACTGCTACTGAACTGATGTCTGATGACCTCTGGTTACCCTCCACTGAGTCATCACCATGTTCTCTGGGCTGCTCAGAAACTGGGTGGGATATTGTTTAGGTTGGAACTAAATAACACAAACACTATGTACAGAGAAATTGGGCTACATCCATTTCTGCTTCCTTACTGGATTTTCACAGGAGCTCAACAGTTAATTTTCATAGCTAGCACGAATTCTGTCCCGGGTTTCCAAGACCCAGGGACCGATGGTGGTTACCTGTCCTCTCCCCGTGTCCGATACGCAGAGCACAAAGGTTTATTGCAGGCCACGGCTGGAGAAGCTAACTTTTCAGCTCTAACTTCCCAGGTCTGCTCTGCAGTCAGTCACTCAAGATGCCAACCTGCGTGGCAGTTTGCACCGAATTCAAATCGCGGGGGCCTCAGCCGTTTGGAGTAACCCGGTGGGAACAAGCCAATGCTGGCATGGAAGTCGCCGTTAGCCTGCTACTTAATGGATTACATATTTGTTTTCTTTAGTTATTTCATTAAAGAGGAAAAAGATTTGGGGCACAATTTTGTGTTCGTCAGGGCTACTCACTAGTCCCTTGTCATCAAGCCCTTTTTCCATGTCGTTGCTATTTTAAAACAGTTCAAGAGAATGGTTTGTAGATTTATCTTAGCCCATAATCTGACATCTTAGTTTGGTTCTTTCCAGGGAAAACAAAATCCAGGGACCATATCCCCGATATCTTTGAGGTCTTGGCTTGTTAGAGATGGAGCTTCTACTTTGATTTGTCTCTGACGAACCTGGAACTGAAGCCAGTGGCTTTAACAAGGGCCGTATCTTTCAAAGGTGACATCTCTACGGCACGTGCGGGGACGGAGCCGACGCCGCCGAGCTGCTAGCTGGGACCACGAAGCGTGACTGGTCAAGTGGAGCCAGCGTGCACCAAGAAGAGAGTCAGCGTGAGCAAACCCTCAAGAAAAAGCTGATTGTTTAAAATCTGTTTCAATTTTTTCCTCCAATGCTAATTAAGCTCTCTGCAGATTTTGAAAGCTGTTGCTACAAGTTTTGTGGAATTTCTTAAAGATAATAATGAAGCTGTGGGTGGAGACTGCCTGCTGCTTATACCAAGACTAAAACATTTTGAAATCAAACTGGCAGCCACCAGAAATGATTAAAAAGGAAGAGGAATTCCTTAAGTTAAAGCATCTGGGAGCAGAAACTGCAGTGGGATGCTCACCTTCGCAGTGGCTTTGCTTAGTTATGAAAAATTTGACTTTTCAGCAAGAAGGACTTTCAAGATTTCAGTTTCGCAGACAGCAAAATGAGCTTCCAGATTGAAATCATAGTCGTCGCACATGCAGAATAATGTGACTTGCATTGATCAGTTTATTTTTAGAATAAAAAAAAAATAAAAAAAGCTATTTTCCTTGTTCAGCCTTAGTAAAGTCACTGAGAAATTCTGCTTTTCCTGTGGAGTGCACCTTTCACAAACCCCTTATGGTAAACCAAAATACTCTTGGTATCTCCGTAACTTCACACAGCCAAGATTTCACCCACCAGTTCTGCCAAAGTACTGACTAGGTGAGTCAACGCTTTTTTCTGTAGATTGGAATATTTAAATACTCCCATCTTTTATCTTCTGAGGGACAAAGAAGCCAAAAATTAAATAAGTAAAACTGGTAAATACTTTTCCAAATGCTTTCAACATTGCTGCTGAGAAAGGAAAGGTGTTGGGCATGTTTAGCAACAGCAAGAAAAGAAACAAACCTTTGCCTCAAAGAATAATTTTATATACTGTGACCAATTAAAATGACATGGCAATATTGGGACAGATGCCTCAAAATCCTCAACGCTGTCTGTGGGATCTCAACGTCAGCAGCCGAGCGCAGACCCTCCTCGATGCACAACGGCAGCTCCACCTCATAGACGGTGTTTGTCTATTGAGGCTACCTGCTAGAAATTCATCACAATATTCAGACTGGAGTCTAAAACACAATTTAAATTCCCAGAAAATACTGTATTACCTAGAATAACGCTCCCTGCGTCAGTCAAAAAGTAACCGTACATTATAAATACGTATTATTCAGATCACCTAGCAGCACCGTTTAAGCACAAATACAGGGGAGTCCCAACAAGTAAAACCAAGATTATATTCTGCTTTGGGAGGATCAATCCATAGCAAGTATCCTGAGGTGGATTTTTTTTTAATCTCAATGTTTTTCCACCCATTATTTCCTCCTCTTTGAATGAAACAGAGTTGACAAATTGGCCTGCTCCTATCCAAACCACACGCTGCTTGACTTCATGGCACTTGTGGTTTTAGGGGATTCATTGTTTGCAAAGAGAATATCTTTTGCCGGGAAGATCAGACTTCTGATGCAATCCCATGAAACCCACAAACCACCTCCCTGTTCAAAACTTCAGAGTTGGGGTATTTTTCCTCTTTCTGCTGAATTCTTGGCAAATGTTTCAGATCACAGGCCATGACTAGAATCCTAAAGAAATTTGAAAAATTTGTTTGGCAAAACCTCTGGAGATTGTTCTGCTTAATCTGCAGAATGCTCATTTCAGATCCTCCGCTACTGTGGAAAATGGCTTTCCTCTTAATCGATGCCCCCACCCCTCTCACCAGGGATATGTTTATGAGGAATGAAAATAGATGTGTGCCTGGAATATTGCAGGACTCCAAGAATAATTCTTACCACCTGTATCAAGTACATTCCTCTTCAGATCATTCAGAAGTCAAAGAGGCACCTAATTCCCTTTCCAACATGCCAAACTGAGGTTAAAATTCAGCAAGTTTTATATTCTCCAAAAGCGCTGGCTGTAGCTGCTCAGTAAAGACCACGCTCCACCGTGACGTATGCGGGCTGAGATCCCCCCGCCTGCAAAGGATGCCAGCCTTGTTTAGCCAAGCAATCAGAGCCATCTTTACGTCAAGGTAACGCATACGGGACAGCTTCGGATCCCAAAATTGTGTAGCATACCCTACAGCATCCCTGGTCTTGGGATGGCAGTTCGCTTCTGAATGTAAATCTGACCTGTAGAACAGAGTTTTGCTTTTAATTGGTGCCTTTAATCAGCGGCCAGCAGCGTGCAGACAGACAAAAGCAGTGATTTTCACACCATAAGCTGTGTCCTGAAGAAAAATGAGGTATTGTTCATGCACAATTTTGGGGAAAGGCTGCAGGTACTGGTGAGCGCAGCCATCTAAGGGCATTTCTGTATGAATTTGGCTATTTGCTCTGCCTAAACAAGGTGGTTATATTTTGATTCCCTTTCGTTATTCTTGTATTGAAGGGGCTCATTTCTCTAGTCAGGTAGAAGAAACAAATCCAGTATTGTTTAAGAAATCAGTCAGATGCAATCGATAACCCATAACAAATGCCGGGGTGCACCCTCAGTGAACAACCGCTAGCATGAAGCGCATTTGCATACACTCTCTCGACAAATGGCACTACAGCAGTAAAAATGAAAATCTGTTCACAAATGATTTGCTACGCAGAAACCAGAAATGATAAATTTGCATCTATAGCATTTTAAGAAATAACCCGACACTGTGTAAAACCTCCCAAAGCCCCCATTCTCTCCGCCAAAATTTTAATTTCCCAAGCCCTACCTGACGCGAACTGTAATAAACAGGATCAGAGTCTGGGTTAAGTGAACGAAACCAGAATAATGTGAGAAAAAGCTCCTTCGCAGCATGGCACCGTTCCAAAACTACATATGGAAATTAATATCCTAATTAATAAGGGTTCATGACGCACCAAATATTAAGGGCAGACAGAAATAGCGGGAGTGCTTCTATGTCACGACACACTCGGGGCACACAGATTGGCAAAGATGTCTTAGATGTACAAAAATATTTGGACGTTTTTCCAGTCTTTCCAGTCCAATCCTCTGTGTGAGGATTATATGCAAGTGTTTCACAGCGCTCAAAGCCAATTCACAATGCCGTGATAAACCAACTACCAAAGCCACTCTGTCTCTCCATCTCCAGCATTCTTAGACGCTGATGAAGCAAAGAAACTAAAGGGAAATAAAACTGATAAACACGCCAGAAAAAATTCTGAGGGCTCATAATTCAGTTCTAGTGTAAAAATTCTTTTTCATCCCTGTTTTCTAGTTTCCACCAAGAGGTACAACACCCAACAGGTTCGAACAAAGCCAGTTGTGTAACTCCTGAGCCGGGCAAATGCTGCCCTTCCACTGGGAACCCACCAAACAGGTTATTGGAGCTTCTCGTGTACCCCCATTCTGGCTGGTTTTCCACCTACAAGGAACAACGCCAATTTTTAATACAGGAAGATTGAGCCCAGACAACTCCAAAATGACAGATGCAGCCAGGTTGGTTGGGATTTTGTTTGGTTTGGTGTTGAATTTATCGCAGACTAACCATGGAAAATATTAACCCTGAAATACTTTGAGAAAGCTATAGTTATAGTCGAGAAATTCGACGGCTGCTCCACGTTAAACCAAAGAACCAGATCTATCCTTCAACGGCAGCTCTGGTATCCACCCAATAAAAATTCTATTAGAGAAGTCACAATCATGACTAACAAGAAGCTGACTTCACAATCCTGTCATCTATACAAATATTAATCCCACGGCACGATATGTCTTCCAAATAAAGGTGTGCTTTGACAAAGCCCCTCGGGGGCTGTAATCAAATAGCAGTGTGAAGGAAATGTCCTCAGAAGATGGGCAGGACAAACGCTGAGCTCTGTGCCCTGTCGTCACTAACTCCCTCTGAGCTTGAGCATGGAACTACCAACTCAATGTCTTGGCCTTCAAGAGTCACTCGAGATCAGAACAGTATCTCAGGAGATCAGTGAGGCAGGCAAGCATCAAAATGTAGATTTTTTTTTTTTTTGCCATGCTGATGACACCAACTCTGGATTAGCTGGATTAGTGCCACCTTCTCTGCTGCTCAGTAGGTTAAATGCACCAGGCTCGTGACAGCACTTACTGAACCTTGCAGAACTTGGTCCCGTAGTTGACGCTAACCAAGCCTCATTTTGTTCATGCAGCTTTCTAGGAAGTTTACTACTTCCTAGACAGATCCCACAGCAAAAAAAATACGAAGCCTCTTTTCATGCCAACTGCTTCATGCACCTTCATCATTCATCAGTCTCGAGATCTCTATAGCATGTCCTACATCAGGAGTGTCCTCATTTTCCCAAATCTGAACGTGTCTCCTGTGAGATGACAGGAATTTGTGGGTAACTGAGCGTCTCCCCTCTCTCTCAGAGCCCTTCAGAAGAAACGGGTGCTAAAAGTTTGCATTTCAAGAAGACATTGGACACATTTACGGAAGAGAAATCCATGGAGGGCTAGTGCATATGCAGAAACCATGTGCAGTCCAGGAAAGGACTGCAGCTGGAAGAGTACAGGAGGAGGGCACGTGTATGCTCACCCTGTCTTGACACTCCTCTTCAGGCCTTCCTAACAGCCAGCTTTGGAGAAAGGACCCTTGGTCTGATGTAGAATGGGCAGAAAGAACATGTTCTTACGTAGCCAGCCTTCTTCCTATGCTCCTTAAGATAGCTTGGCTATGCCAGGCAGTGGTCATTAACCTGCCAACCATCATCTTTGATGGATGAGGCACAGCAGCCATCAAGTCATCAAGAAATGCTACTAACAGGCTTCCCAGAGGAGAGAACAGGGAGTTGCTGGGAGATACAGGGCAGGAGAACATGGAGCTACACCAGCCCCTTGGTGCCAACCAGCTGATGGTCGGCAGACAGTGCGGGTGCCCAAGCCCACCTCGCCCACGGACGGGCCCTGGACCATGGCCAGGCTATCTGCGGAGCTTCAGCTGACAGAGCCATCCAACTGAACCAAAGCGCTGATGATTTAAAAAGAGAACGGCAGAGCAAAATAGAAAAAAAATTGTCAAATACAGCTATAAACGAAGCAAGCAGCTGCTGCAATAAAGCGTGTCAGATTATATTGCCTTTACTCCAGGGCTCCTATTTTCTTTTGAAAACTGCTGGTTTTCAGAAAACAGTTTTTAAAAGTTTACCGAGTTCACACAATATCATGCTGTAAAATGTCCTATTCACCTAAACCAGTCTTGTAATATTATTTTATGCTGGAAGAAAATCTGGCTTAAACTTTAAACCTCTGGAAGACTTGACACATGTCATTACAATACATTGCAGGCTGGATACTTGAGCTAGTGATGGGTGAACTGCAGAAGATTGAAGCTTATCTGATGTTTTAACCCCAGAAATCAGGCTAAAACCAGGTGAGTGTCAGATTAAAGAGATTTGTGGCACTTCCTTCTTCTTGGGGGGGTGTGACCCTTCCTGGGATCTCTAGTCTCGGTTTCAGGAATGATGCCGAAAAGGGATCTCAAGTGCGTGTGTATATAACGGTACCTTTCCAACCGACACCAAAAGCTTGGACAGAAGCTCTATGCCTTGATCAAGCCCACTTGCTACCCACAAGAACATTGCAATGAAAATCACCTACGCAATACTTGAAACGTATCAGAGAGCTCTGACAAAATATACGGGAGGTGAAGTCAGAAGAAAGTGATTTTAGTATTTCCATCACCAAATCCAAGCCTTAGAAACTGCAAATTCTAATCATGACATAAACAATAATTTGGAGAGAGGCTCTTTATAAAATTTTGTGAAGGCAGACCTAGGATGGACTTCACAGAAGACTGAATTTATATCCTAAATAATTCCACAGCAAAACTGTATTGTTGCTGATACATTATGGACTTGCTACAGCAGAAGCTAGTTTGGCCACCAGAACAAATCATTAGGTTCTGCTCCAGTTTAGCTCCACGTTCTTGTTTCAGCTAAGAGTATGGCGTATCGGTCCCAGCAGACAGACACTAAAATGATGGCCCCACAGCACAGTAGACGCAGCATTTTTGTAAGCACATGTGCTTAGCAGACTCTTCCATATTTCTTACTCTGAAACTGCAAATCTTTTTTACTTCAGAGCTAAAGCTCAACAGGTCCAACATTTGTGGATCAAAATTTCAGATAAAGTCAGTGAAACAGGTAGAAGTCAAATATTTTACCAGCTTCTGAGAGCAGAAGAGGAGACAGCATCCACGGGGGGATAGAGGTGCAATTTTCATGGCAAAAGGACCCAACTATCTTCATCTCCAACAACTTCATAAATACCAATAGCAACCATTATGCAACGTACAAATCTCAGACAAAACAACTTGTTTTAATAGATTATGAAATCGTTAGTAATTCAGGTGCTTTTCAGTTTTTGGTTGGACATTTCTTGCTGCTAAGGAAGTTGTTTCCCAACTGATCAGTGTGAGGTATCTCAAAACAGACCGAGGATGAGATGCAACACTTGTTTTCTGTCTACTATGGAACAAAAAAGCTTGTCTTTTTGTTGTTGTTGTTTAAAAATAAGTATTTGTTTGCTGCTTAAAATCAAAATGTATTTGGAACTTCTTTGGAGAAGATTTTTCCTTCTCCAGACCTGCCCCATGGAGAAGACGGCATTTCGTAAGAATAGTTGGAGCTGAAGGGTGAGGGGGCATGAAGGCATAGAAGGAATGAAATGGAGAAAAGCAATCCAAGACATGCAAAGTCCTCCACTTGTCACGTTTCATTCTCTCACGTTCCCTCTTCCCTTCACAAGCAGCTCTATTCCGATGTCCACTTAACGTGCCACTGCTCAGATCGGGCACTTACTCGAAATGGAACAGGCTGTCGTTCCTCCTCAGCAAGGATGCTAGGGAGCAGGGAAAACGGTGATGTGGAGCAAGCGATATGGCTATTGTGCTGGAAACTGTGGTTCTACCATCACAACGCTTGCCAGCTCTATCAATGTGTGTTTAAATGCCATCACATATTAGTAAGGACATAAGAGGTAAGACATAAAAATCTCCCCTCTTCCAGAAGTCTCTTAAGGTCTAGCCTTTCATGAAAAGCTCCAGGTGGCAGAACCTATCTGGGCTGGACTTCCCTTGCCCTGGACACAGCCCCTGGAGACCCGGCACATCTTCTGAGTCACTGGTCTCCAGGCTTCCTAGCTGCAATAAAGTTCTTGTTGGGTTTTTCAACTTGCCTTTTTCTTTTTTTCAAATTTATTTTTGGGGGCTCTGTAAAACTGCCAGATGAGACACAGAGAGCAGCTAGTGAGGAAGAAAGAAAGAAACGCTGGCAGCAGCATGTGAACATTGTGCAAGAGAATCTAGAATTGGAGACGGTTTGTAGCACAGACACCAAGCACCCCGTAAAATATTTCAGATCTCCTGAGCACAGCTCCAATAGGCTTTGAAGTGTTGACATCACATAAAATAAAATGCATCGCAGTCCAAATTATCGCATTGGTTTTTTCCCCCCTCTCCTCACTTTGATGGCTTCTACAAAGCATTTTATATGGTTGAATAAATTTGAGTAACTCCTTACAAGTAAATCAAACCAAAATGGTTTAAAAAAAAAATTATTGGATGCTTGCTACTAGCCTCCTTTGAAAAAATAAAGTGTGTTTCCAAATACGCTGCGTACAAGATGGTGTGATGCAGTCTGATTGGTAAACAGCAATGAAGATGAATACCTCTCAAATGCACTGTGATTTTTCACCCTCAGACAATCACTGCTTCCCAAATTAATGACCAGTTTGTTGATTAATTGTCAGCCCCAATCTAAAAATCAATTGTCTTTCCTCTTATGTTCTGCCTTTTTGTGCAAGTGGCTGCGTGAGGTTTGCAAAAGTAAAATTTGCAAATAAAGATTAATTTATAACGGGATCCTTGGCCAGATCTCCCTCTATGTTGCAGCAGATGGACTTTTGTGTGAAATATTTTTCCTTAGTTGCTATAGAAACATGCCAACATATTTCTGCTTAAGTGATTTGCTGGAGAGCTGTTTGTTGTGTTGCCCAGCGCTGACAGGAGTGAATCATTTTTAGTCTTCAGTCAAGGCTGATTAAAACCTGGTCTCTGGGTGTCTTACCGCTGCAAACTGCTACTTACGGGAGGGACATGCTGCTAAAGTCGTTATGGCTGGGACGTTTGAAGCATGCCTTGAAGTAAACCAGGCAGGTGGAAGGTTAAAGTTACAAAAATGTCTAAAAGCTGGGAAAAACCCAAGGCTTACACACAACTGTACATAAAGAAAAGGCAGAGAAGTTATGATGACCTTTAAAAAAAGGATAGGTAATTGGTTCTAGAAGCCAGTTATGATGGAAGCAACCCTCAAATGGTATGTATAATGCAAAAGGAGAGGTCACGTGCATTTTCAAAAGGCGTTGTTCGAAGGAATGAACCAAGTTCATCCCTGCCAGGCGCTGGCAAGGACCCTGCCCGCAGCAACCGGCAGCAGGTCCGGTCCCACGCAAGCCCCGCACCACAAGCACACAGCTCAGGGGAATCCCACCAGTTTCCATTCGATCCGTGCTGGCATCCTGTGCTGTCCAGACTGCACCGAGCCTGACCTCAACGGCGTCAAGCAGCAGATGCCGGAGGCAGATGGCTCGAGCTACCTGTGCCCACGCTGCTTCGAGGGTCAGAGCAAGACCCGTGATGTATCCGAGTTTCCCTGCCTGACCACGGCAGTAGCCGTGTCTAAACCATGCCATCGCTGGACTTCCTGGCATGCTGCCGCATCCCTAAGTACCAGCCATGGCACGCCACGTGTCCGTCCCCAAACCTGGGAGCTGGGAAGCTAAGGGAGAGTCAACACGTAGGTAACGTGAATGATCAAAGCACTTGACTTTCCATGAACCTGTGTGCCGGGGTAAGCTGGCAGAATAGATAGAGCCTCGGAAACTGGGACTACAACGCTTTGCTGGGGAGCTGACAAGCCCCCCAGCGTCTAGGGAACTGGTACTGAAGGCCGTATCACCCGTTCTTCCATCCTCCCACTCTGCGCCACAGTTCTTCGACCTGTGAAACCCAGCAGAAGACACTGACCACACGCCGATGCTGTGGCATCTACCGATTAAAGTTTTTTGCAAGAAGTAGGTCTAATTACACAGCGAGTGGAGGCTCACAGCATTCCGGGAAGCTGCCTGAAAAGCACCAAACCCTGAGATTAGACCGAGAAAGCAATTCCCAGTTTCCTCAGAAGCAAAACTGCAGCTACGTCCATGTTATTAAATCACCTGCTAAACCTAGAGATAAATTTCTCTGTTCTGGAAACAACATGATGTAATTGAATGTTAAAAAGTATGTTTTTTAATAAACTTTTATCCAGAGCTGGCTGCCAAGTCTCCCTCCTTTTGTAAGTTAGCCATGAGACCTGCTGCTCAGTATTAGCACTTGCGTTGGTGAGCCTTCAGGGGTGTTACCTACAGGCTCTTTAACTGGCCTTTTCTCTCCATTTTAACATTTTCCTCATTTCTGTCCCTGTTTTTGAAGTACACTCCCACAGCGGCAGCTCTCCAACTCCTCTTACCTCCAAGTGAAGGGCAGGCTACCAGCTACCTTTATAGTTAAAGCCAATTTTTCCATTTGGCCAGCTTGCAGGGGATCTTAGTCCATGGAATAGTTGATTCTCTGCCCGTGGCAAGCATATGAGTCACCCCTCCAAAAAGTCTAACCTCTGCTGTCCCTCACTGAGACGTCTAGGAGGCCTGAAGGGCCAAAAGGCTCTCTGGATACATCTAATGTTATTTCAGGATGCACAAAGCTGTACGATTTAAAGATAACTTGCAGGAGATGGAGGGCCAGGGAAGATGACCTCGAAAGCAGTTGGGTTCTTGGTCCCAGGAGCGTAAGCCTCAAGTAAGCCCATGAAATTATTAAGTACGTACTCCAGAGAAACGTAAGGAGAAGCAGCAAGCACTACAGTAACCCAGGCTCCTTCACTGCCCAACTTGGAGCCCTCCATGAGTTACCTGGATTTGCATCATCTGGTGCCCCCATGTCTCCCAGCACGTGCAAACTCAACCCCCCACCCTCTGCACTAACAAGGAAAGTGTATTTTTATGCCTGCGGCATAAGAATCTGGCAGCAGCAAACAATCTCTTAAAGTTACATGATTAGATGTGCCCATCACTGCCTTGCTGAGACCGTGCGTCTAGAAGAGGATACATTCCTGTCAGCAGTAACTTCGCCTCACTGCAGAGTTTTTAAAACTTGGGGATTTAAGTTCCCTCTGTCTGGGGGAAGAGGCAAGTTTTGGGACATTTCACATTTATTAAATCTATTCTCCAGGTGCTTCTAAAATAGTAACAGTAAAGAAGTCAAAATTCCCTTCCAGCCATCATATGATCTCCGTAGTTGCAGAGCATGAACTTTTCTGGAGGCTCCAATACTGGAAACTGTTATGCCTGTTAATTTGGACAGGTAGATAGTACCATTGAATTCAATCAGACATCTTGCAGATTGATGGAAAACCCTGCTCTGCTTTCTTTAGCATTAGGCAATAGTTTAGAAGTATCTTTCAAGATTTTTTTTTTATTTTTTTTTTTTAAGTTGGCTGAATGTCCTATTTGTGAAAAGAAATGAAGCTTCAAATGTTCTTCCTCATCACGGACTCCCTCTCTGCTAGAGATGGGGACTAGGTAGACCCTTGGATTGATCCAGGAGGGGATTCTCACACTCCTGGGCTCTTATGTTTGCTACAAATCCATGTGCCTCTTCCATGAGTTTCAGGCAGCACTCGCATTAATAAAAGCGTAGTTCTGTTTCCGTGCTATTTGCCTTTTGGCACTGACGTAGGCACAGACAACTAAAGACAGACAAGGAGCGGGTACAAAGCAACAGGCTCCAAATTTCCTTTGTATTTAATAGTAGATAATTTGGAAGGGTTGTAATGCTCCTGTCAGAACACAAAGCATGGAGTAGGTCTCGTTCAAATTACCACAGGATTCAGCTCGCTTTTAAAGGCTCTGCTTGTTTCCTACCGAGGAAGGCAGAAAATACCAAACGGAAATATTTGTTGAGAGCTCTGAGGCTTCCCCTTGGCCACAGGTGATAACAGATCTTGTGAAGTCAAGTTCTTCTTAATCCTTTTAACTTGCGCTGCCGGGCTTTATCTACCATAGCTGCAGGATGTCATGAACTTCCAGGGAAGTACTAACAATTTACACCTCCGCTCCCTAGGTATGTCACCTGTTCCTAGCCAATTCTAGGAGAAAGGCAAAATGCTTTCCCATCTCCTTCATCCTCGCTCCTGCCAGTTCCTCCCTGATTCTCCAAAAACCCAAAACCAAACCAAAACCCTCCTGACTTACCAGATGTACAACATCATGAAAACATATCACCTACAATCCCGTCACTAGGTGGAAGAGGAAGGCACTCACCTACACTAAAAGATGTGATATCCCAAGCAATTGTTTCAGTTCTGGTAGGTCTGCAAGATGAAGGAGCTCTCCTCCATTATCCCAGGAGTCTTTTGCCCAACTGTCTGCAGGCTCTTCCTCACTACATTTCTGTGGAAGTCATCCACCCTCCTGAAATACCTTTTCATGGCCAAGAGGAATGCCACCTCTTTAGACACAAGATCTCTCATCCAGGAATATTTTTGATGTAGGCAAATAGGAAGCATGCTTCTAGGCTGACTCGACTTTTTTCCATGAACACGCAGATCAGAATTGTTCAAGACAAGAGAATACCACCTTCTTCCATGTTTGTGCCTATCATGGTACCAGCTAGCTGTGACAATGGCAGTGGAAATTTAATTTGAAATTCATAAACAGGAATGACCTTACCCAGGGCAGAATTACACAAGTTTTGATGGGTTTTGGAGATAACCCGGTGACTCTTTACCCCTGTAACTTCCTGAAGGGTCAGTGGTGGGGGTCCCACTACAACGCAGCCCACCAGAGAAGCCTCCCTAAGCTACGTATCAGAGAGACACAGCGACCAGCAGAAGGGAATCCTCATTTTGATTTGGATGGGAGGCTCTGCTGTAAATACAAATCCTAATAGTTACAGTTTTCAGGATAAGAGGGATGAAGAGAACAGTGCAAGGGGGCTATGGGAGTCTGGCAGAAGAGACCCTGGGTTTTAACGATCTGAACGGTGAACCGTCAGCATGACCTGCCTCCAGAAAGGCACAGATGGTGTTGCAACACTTTTATCCGATCTATTAGGACCCACCCTGTGTAGAACAGCACCGAGACTACACGGCAGAATAATATCAAACCCCAGCAACGGCAGGGATGCTCCATCCAGGGGTTTCAGTCAGCCTCTTGGATGCAGAACCAGAAATGAAATCCGTGTAACAGAGTAAGAAGGTATTTTAAAAAGTGCTGCTGAGAATAGATGATACTCATAAAAATGCCAGCTTGCTCAGAGTCAAGCAAACCATCGTATGTGCTGCCACATGCCGAAGCGCCATGAAGGCAGGTAGATTATCAGAAAAAACCCATAGCGCTCCAGCGACGATGGCCCAGGTATGTCACAACCTGGAAAGGGGAAAGGGAAGGGGAAGGGGAGGGAAGGGAGTTGCCCATCTGCAGAGCTGGCAGCCCCTCTCCGTTCCTCCTCACGGCATGCTGCGAGACAGATGTGCAGCTTGGTGGGTTTGCAATCGAGCTGTGCGTGGCACGTAGCCATGTCTCTCCAACTAATTTTGATGCATTTAGACGCAGGTTGCCACTACATTTCACATATGTCATCAAAATGAACATCTGACAATCATGGCAAGAACTGCAAATATTAGATACTCCCCCTCTCCCCCTCCTTCTCCCCAATTTACAAATTCATTTTGATTGTGCTTATGCTTCTATTTGGTTTACTCTTATATTCACTCAAGTGCTCATTAAAAGCGTATTTTAGTTTCATGCACCAAAATTCACATGAAAAATGTTACATGAGATGCAATACCAGGTTTCACAAACCCTACTGCCAGCCTCGGACACAGAGACAAACAACCCAGGCAGGGATTTATCCAGAGCTCTCCCAACAAGAACCACATACATACATGCAATTATATTGTGTGAAAGCAAAACCCACAACATTTATTTTAAACTTTGCTCCAGCCAACACACCTTATGTTATTAGCCTAATTTTCCTGGATCCCTCTGGGGACGATAGCCTACTACTTTCCCAGCACCTTCTTCCAGTTCTCTGGGTCCCAACAATTCTCCTTTATCCAGCCTGGGAGCGATGACCCACGATTTGCATCAGCCGTATCCTCCAGATGCAATCCTTCCAGCCCAAGCTGCTGAGAATCGCTTCTGTGTCAAGCTAAAAGGTGGTGCTCCTGCTTTTTACGTTTTCACAGCCTAACGTGACCTGCCGTCCAGCTAGATGCACGTTTGAACCATTTCTGCTCCAACTGGCTGGAGAGCAATCGCAGCACGGCGGGTATGACACGGGCTTTGGCGCGAGATACACAAATGGGAAGTAGGACCCGGGGGCTGAATCTGGGCTGTAGATTCAGAGATAACACAAATTAATTTTACTACAGACAGCTCAACGGCATCTGTAATGCTGCACCTATGCTACTGCATAGAAATGTCCCCCAATGAAGAACAAACTTGAGACAGACTGGTTTGCAAAGTGCTTGGATTTACTTCAGGTTGAAAGGTTTTGCATTAATAAAAGCCATTAACTCATGCTTAGCAATAAAAGGAGACAGAAAATACTCCCTTCCCCCTCTTGTGCTTCCAGTTGCCCCCGTTCCGCTTCTTTAACTTCACTAACTTCTTGACCATTGCTGCCAGGAGATTCAAACTGAGACACTGAACGTGTATTCCTCACAAGCTTTTGTGGCGGTGGTGGGCTCTCAAGAAAGAGAACAAAAATCACATGAAGGAGGATAGTATCAACTCCCTCATACCCAACAAGCCTCAAATCCACCTTGGAAGAACCAGCTCCTTGGCTAAGACTGGTCTCTCCGTGCTAGTCAAGTTTTCCGTATGACAGTAGTTAATGCTTGGTCGCCACTACTGTGCAAGAAGACAGTGTCCAGAGTCTCTCCACATGCTCCATGGCAAACACTGCTGACTAACTGCGGAGTTAATCCCCGGCCTCCTTTGCAGTGCTTTGGGGACAGTCCAACAACTCCTGATGTCCTTCACAGGCCAACAATCTCAAAGTCCCTGGGACACAAAGCTGTGCCCGATCGAACTACTCATGTTTTCTTTACCCCTACATGAGTGTTGCCTGGGCTTAACAGAATTATTTAACAGGACACAGGATCTCATTGCCTCTGGCTTGCATGAAAATCTCCATATTTTCTCCAAGAAGAAGATGTTTAGAAAAGTGGATTACTTCCCTCTTAAGTCCCCCCCTTCCAGCTTCAGCAGATTAAACCTCATGTAACAAACAGACCCACAGCATCAGATGCTCTTAAACAGCCACTGGTCCTTCCACAAGAGTTGCACTTTCAGGAAAGCCTTGCTGCCCGTGGTCTCAGTCCCTCGAAGCCACTCCCCAAGAGTTTCCACATCTCCTTCATCAAGGTACCTTAATCCTAAACACTCACAACCTGCGCCGGGGCGTCCCTTTGGGTGCAGAAGGGACACCTCCCCACCACAGGATGAAGTTTGGTTCATGTGCGGTGGCTGATGTAGTAACTTGTTTCTTACCAGCTGGAGCTGCAATGATGCTGCTAGTCCCTTGAGTTACAAGGTGCTATGCAATGAGGTTTACACTGAAGATGGAATATGAGCTTGAGAGAAATCCTCAGCTCGCGCAAGTGCCCACAGCTCTCCTGACTCCACCTGAATTGCCTTCCCTCTTCCAGCTGAAGATCTACCCCATCACTCTAGGAAAGCTCGGAAGTCCAAGCTGGCATCTTTTACTCTCCACACCCCAGACAGTCAGCTGATGTAAACCACTCTTGCACTACAATAATTTCCATCAGCAGAAACCTGTTTGCCTTTAATTTACATCTCTCAGGCATAAGTGTTACCGATGCTGCTGAACACTGCACCCTCAGGGCATCCCAAGGTGTTAAGAGAAGCTTGGAGCTATAGTACAAAACCTGTGGTTTTAAACATGTACCAGTTCATGACACTATTTATTAGTAGTCCCTGAACCCATAATCATCTACTAGTTTACAAAGAGGAGAGAATTAAAGATGGTGACGCTACAAATATGGTTCCTTTGGTCTGGTCTTTAAATTTCCTCACTCCATCCTCGGAAATCTTATGAGGTTCTGCAGCAGGAACATAGTCCGGGTGTAATAAATTACTAGCAGCAAGCTAATGTTTTAATTTATTTTTTTTTCAAAAACCAGAATCCACTCTATTAGCTCTCTCTTCTCTAAGGCTTTGTTGGAGAGGGCTGTCTGCAGGAGGGTTGCCTCCATCAGCCTCTCCTGGCTGCCAGCAGAAGATGCCACCAGCCACGAAGAGCTGAGCCACAGCCTCTGGGCAGCACCTCTTGTAAGAATATTACCAAATGACTTCATAACTCCTCTTGTAAGAGTATTGCCAAAACTACTTCATAGCAAGAGGGGTCATAAAAGCAGCGAGGGAGCAGGCAATGGGAAAGGGGGGAGGTACTATCCCCACTCGGAAAAAGAATTCTCATATGATGGCTCAATACATCTCTGTATCCGACATGTAGGCAACACCTAGGGGCAATAAAGATAGCTATGGAACAGATTTTGGTGGGCATGGCCAGTCTAGCTGCCCAAAAAGCTGCGTTTCTTGAAAGCAACTCATACTAAAATCAGTTTATACAACAGGAACAAGTAAAGTGGGAGGATCCACATGTGCCAACGCTTCACCATCACCAGAGGAGTTATGCCAGCTTATATTTACCAGGGATCTGGAGAGCATTTCAAACCTAATTTAATATTAAAAATATTCAATACAAATATGAACTTGTTGTTTGAGAAGCAAAACAAAGTTCAGGGCCATAACTAGTAATGTGTTTAACACTGCAAAAGCACCCATACTTCTCTAGCAAAGTTCTCACTGAAGCCTTAGCACAAGACGACAACTAAAGCTCATACTGTTTGGCTCACTATGACCGCAGGAAGAACAATTCACCATGGTGAATGTTCAAAATTAAGGGCAACTACCACCTCTGAACTCATTTTGACACTCATTTTTCTGCCTTTTGTAAACCCTAAGTTTCATTTCTTCTGGGGTCGAGTCATTATTTTTTTCCCTAACTAAAAAGGGATCTCTAAATTATACAATACACAGTTTTCATATTCATTTTTCATTGTTTTAATATGGTTAGTATCCTATGTGTATATAAACTAGGAATCCAGGTAGAAAAACCAGGAAACTTTCCAAACACAGGCATCCTTCATATTTCACTTATTCAATGTGGTTATGAAGCGGGATTCAAGGGAAACGGTACGGGAACTGAAAGGGGAGCACATATTCTGCACCCATGTAATTGAGAATATGTAGGACCAGAAAAGGACAAATCAGACCTCTGATGTTTACGTGTTCTCGTAATACAACTTTGTCTAGAGACTACAGAGTTGCAGTTAAGTTCTCAAGAAGACAGCTTAAATTCATTAAGCTCATTAAAACTCTCATGTGTGTAAGACGCACTGCAACACAGCTGTATTGCAGGGCAACCGACTACTACTGCAACACCCTTCTCCTCTTCCCTGGAATGATGAGAGACTCCGAGTAACAAACCCATAATTGAATAATAGGTAATTGGCATAACTTTTAGCATGAAAAGATTCAGTTTCTATCACTGGAATTTTGCACATTGACTGGCAGGAGAAGACAGAAATGTACTTTGTGTCTGGGCACAATACATATATGGGATATATATATATATATAAAATGTATATAGGACAACATACATTGATGGGAGAGTTTACCTGTGAAAGCATCTGTCCTCACCGAGCCTGTTTCTTTGTCAGCGGCATGAACGGCCGTAATGCTGGGCTGGCATCAGTATGGCATTCATAGGAGGAGAATCAACCCCGTTACCACAACGTTTGAAGAAATTACTTTTTCCTTCAGAGAAAAAAGTACTTTTCTAGGTGGTCTCCTTTACTCAAACCCTGTCATAACCCGGTTTGGTCAGTAAAAAGGTCAAGTCACCATTTCTTCTATGAGTATTTTGGGTTAGCTGTCATAGGGGAAAACCAAGAAGCTAAAGACAGGAGTTACACANCCCGGTTGGGGTTAAATAAAAAAAAAAAAAAAAAAAAAACCAAAACAAAAACCCAAAAAAAAAAAACGAAGGAAGGAGACATCATTAGTAATACCCCAGAGGTCAATGGAAGCTGTGGAATTCAGCTGGGCAATGAACCAACCCCTCTGTCGGAGCTGCAGAAACAGACTTGGAGTCTCCTGAGACAAGTGGACCCTACTCACAGAAGGAGAAGAGAGAAGGATGCCCTTCGGTTTGAGCACGACTCCCCTTGTCCTTGCCTGCAGTGTCAAGAAAAGCCACAGAGGCAGCCACGGTCTCGGGCAGGCAGTGTCACCTGCCTTTCTCCAGGCATCTTGCCTAAACACGCTTAACCTCTGCCAAGTCACCTCCTTGGCATAATACATTCCTCCAAAGGAAGTCAATTGTCCACAGACACATAGCTCTACTTAGAGACACTTTCTAAAAGAAGCCCCCAGCCCAACACCCGATGTTCTCATGCATGGTTAGGAGTCCAATATCCCATCTCTGTCAACGTAGATTTGATCATCCAGGACGCAATCTTTGCTCAGATGGAACTGGTTTGCTCCCACAGACCAAGAACTTTTCTAGGAATTAATCTTTCCTCTTACATTGACTGGGAACCACTGCAACGCTCTCCAAACATCAAATACCCTGAACCTAAAAACCTCATTGGATGCCACGAAGGCATCTCCAAGTAGTATCTGATGTTGGGGAAGCGTGCTGGGCTAATGCCAATCTTGGAGACGGGGTCCTTCGCGTAGCCCCGAGAGATAGGCAGCGTGAGCAGTGGTGATGCACATCATCTGCAATACTCTTCCCTAGCACGGCTCCCTCTTGCACTGGTGGGCTCAGCAGTGTGGAAATGAATTCAAACTAGTTTTATTAGACTGCTTGTTGCCACACAACATACCCATCCATTAGGAAGAGGAACATGGTCGTTCCTCTTATCCCCTTCCAGAGACATTTCAAATAGGTGGAGGTTTAAATACCGCAAGTGAAAGCTACAGACATAAATTGCATATTTGTTTGTGTGAATCCGCACATGGCTAACCTTGGAGAATGTAAACCAAACCCTAATAATGGGACCCAGACTGAAATGGAAACCAGCTCTCCACAATGAGATACAGATTCTCGTGTCTGAGAAGTCTGCAGTCAGCTACAATAAAAATCAAGAGCTACAGCCCGGCCGGCCCCCAAGTCTCCATAAATATCAATTTTCCCTTTTTTTATTGTTAGCAGAAGAAGCTTGGCAGTGGCATGCCACCACACTATTAGTAAACACACGTTATTATAAACACAGAACAGAGATCATAATAACCATCAAGAAAAAAGAAGGAAGAAATTACACAACCAACTGACTCCTACAAAAACAATTGCAGGAATATAAGGCTGCTCTGGCTGGAAATGCCACTGTGGTACCCCGCACCTGACGCCTTCTGACACCCCTCTCCGAACGCTGACGCTATTTGTGAAGCCAGAAAAGAAGCTGTGAAAAGGACCTGGTGAGCTTCTGTATTCTCTGAAAATGACTCCAAACCAAGAGGCAGTTTCTTAACTGCCAGACTGGCAGATGCTCTCAGGTCTACAAGAATCTGGCCGTGATCTTTCTGCCTTTTAACTACCACAAATAATAACAAGATGTGTTAAGAGAATTAAAATAAGACAGTGCTTCTACAGGATCCATCCACACAGGGGACCAGAAACTCTTGGTTATCCAAGCACTGGAGAGAGCCTGATGCTTCCTGCAGAATGGGATTTCAGTTCAGGACTCCAGTGAACTCCCCTGAATTTATCAAGGCTAAAACTGCGCATACCTGGTTCTGGTGTGCTCTCCTACCCCCTGTGATGCAACTACCGTGAGAGGAGGCTCTGGGCAGCCAGAGGCAGCGGCCCTGTCACCGTGGCTGTACCCATCCCATCCCCTCCTTTCTCCCCACGCGCCTGGGGCCACGGGAAGGAGCGAGTGCAGACATGTCTGAGGGAACAACGCAGAACCCACCATACAGTAGTCCTCTACCCCATGGTCGTCTTCATCACAGGGAAAGGCTGTACTTTGCCAACACTAAATGAAAGGAGAGCTTCCAAGTCTTGGTTCGACTGATTTTAGGAAGGACTAACTCTAAGACCACAGACAAAAGTGAGTACAGAGCAGAAAGTACAAGGGAACAACAGGAACGACACTAGTCATTGCTGCGAGCTGTTGCACACTGCATTCATAAACATTTTTAGGACTTTTGTAAGCACCAAAGAAAAGTGACTTTCTGCAGTCTGGTGTGAGACGTTGCAGTGTCCTTCTCTAGAGACAAGGAGAGAAGACCCCTCCAGGGATCACAGCACAGATGGATCAAAGTTCAGCTGTGCAGATGACAGACAGTATCTCTACCATGAAGATGCTCTGCAAAGAGAAAATGCTTGATTTTTGACAAATGTAAATATACAGACCTAGAGTGAGAATACAGAGAGATCAAAGACCGAGTCCAATGGTAGATCATGAAGGGTGGTGATGGATCTCTGATTCTGAGTTTCAGCTAGGAAGTGACCCCTAAAGATAGGAGACTGTAAAGCAAGAAGCTGGAACTAAGTAGACGATGCCCTGGATGAAAAGGAACTCAAAATATATAAGGAGCCTTCAATGTAAATACCCAGAGAAAACTGAGAAGTTGAGGGAAAAAAGCCTGGGACGTGGTAATCTCTGCCTTTGCCCAAAGGAGACTGAGAAATAAAACTGTATCGTGGAGGTAAACGGAAGGCTTGGAAGAGGGTGATAAACTGGAGCTCCTGTTTCTGAGACAGGGAAGAAACAGAAGGGACGTAAAGTGGAAGGATGAGAGATCATAGTGGAATTTGTCAGTCTTTGAATTTATCAGTAAGATTATGGTAAGAAAGGGAGGGCAAAAGCAGCAAGTCGAGATATCTATGAAGTGTCTGGGATGACGCAGGTGGAAGATGTGGAAAGACATGCTTCTGGGGGGAAAAGGTACAGTGATGTTCAGGATCATAGTTATAATTTTTCTTGATAAATAACAATTACTTCTATATATAGGTGGTAAAGTAACTCACTCTCATTTGTTACCTGAGAGGAAGCAAACCAAGCGTGCTTTACATAGCAAGGGCCAAATGGGAGCGTAACGGAAACAAGAGCGTGTGTTTTGTACTTTTGGTAGCATTTAGAAAACTTTATTCTTACCTACAATTTGCAAAGTCCTTTTGGATCTGCTTTAAATAGATGGCCTTGCACAAACGTAAGTCAATGTCTGTCTGCGTTTCTACAGAAAAAGAGAGGAAAATATGTCTGAAAATCCTCTCCTCTCGCTGCCTGGGGTGGGGGGGGAATATTCCACGACTTGTTAAAGTTCTCAATATTGGATGCAGATGAGCAAAAATTGCTCAGCAATTTTAGCAACATCCCTACGGAATCTGGAAAAAACTGGTTAGAAGTGGTAGTTTGCAAGAGGAATTGCTGGAGACAGCTTATAAAGTCGGCATCTGCAGTTCAAAAAAGAATATCACCACTGGCCTCGGCCGGACTGGCCCAGCCTCTTACCTCTGTCCTGCTGCTGGACCACGCCGCCAGCAGCAATTTCCTCTGGAATGTCCACTCCGGTGGAAGGAACATCTGGTATGTCCATATGGGGCTGGACAACCAGTGCATTTGTTGGACATGCTGTAGCAGGAGAGGTTAACACTAAGCCTTTAAGTGGTCACAAGTAGACTTTGAAGTTAACAGTCTATCAAGATGAAGGGGGAGAATTCACACCTCTTGGTGCTATTGTTTTACTTGGTCTCCAGACTCGGGAAGACAGCGGTGGGTTGATTTACATTAAGAAGCCTACAGTATTGTTGGCAACCAAATGAGCTCTGGAACTTAAAAACAAACAAACAAACAAACAAACAAAAAAACCCCACAAAAAACCAAAAACCAGAACATTCAAAATCTGGAAAATAGAGCAAGATCTGCAGAAAAACACTAAATCCAGAGGACCCGTAACCTTTCCAGTACAGCAAAGCCGGATGTCCTCAGTCCCTGTTAAAAATAAGGAGTAAATAAGGTACGCAGTTGTTCAGCGCATGATTTAAAGTTTATATAACGCACGCAATAAAGCGGCTGTTGCAGCGTCTAGCTGAGTGGGCTGAAGTAATAAAGGCAGATGGCAACAGATTAGCAAACGGCTTTTACTACTTAGCAAATGGCATATAGTGCTCTGAGCAGGTCGAGAAAACCCAGCGCTTTTTCAGTTTCGCATCATTTTCTTCTCCCATTCCCTTTGCCGACAACAATATTGTATTGCCGGGGAGGAGGTACATTCGCAGTGCAATGCTCGCTTGGGATTTTGATCAAAATCTCAGCCGGACCGTGAGCTTCTAGAAATTCATGTATTACACTAATTGAGCCTCGGGAAACTATTTGTTGTTTCACAACTTATTTATAGTTGTTCTGAATCTTACATCGACACCGCAGTTGGACCTTTAGCATTACATTCTGGATTCAAAAAAACCCCAATTTTTTCCCAATTTCGCATGGATTTAGCTGTAACTGTTAGGAATGGACTCGCAGCAGAATTAAAGCGATGGTGTGAAGAGGGAACAAATTCAGACGTGGTTTCTTGTAAGGATGGCTGCACAAGAGAGAAGACAGCCGGTAATAAAAACACACGTGCAGCTGCCCCTGGAACAGGGCAAGGCCACAAGAACAGGTATGAAAATACTGGTGCAATTAAGGGTGAAGAAGACGGATTAATGATTTAAAAAGAAAGTATATTTGGCTTCAACATTGTTCATGGTTTTGGGAGTCACCCAGAATAATATACCCAAGACACCATCAGCACGTGCTGATAGGCAGCACGTGAAGGTAAATTAAAACTCTCTCAACTTAGATACAGAGTTAAGCGGAACCCGTCTGCCTTAAATTAAGTCAACATGTCAATTTTCACAACAATTTGTGATTTAAAATGTACATTCTGCACACATTTCCCATTTAAGAGAAAAAACCCCCAACATCCACACTGAATACCTTTGCCTATACTAAAGATCCTTTCCCGGTATTTTCATATTCTTCTGGCTACCACAAATAATGTCAAGAGTTGGAAAAATTATTTCTGGAACATGAACATTCTGCCCTTTTTCAATAAAGTCCAGATTTCCCAAACACAGCCTGTTACCAGCGATGCCTCAGTACTCAGGAACCGCGCGGCTGGCTGGCACGGGCAGCTCCCGGCAGTTTCCACCGCAGAGAAGGTGCTCAGCACCACGGGACAGCGCGGCCAAGAGAAAGATTTGCTGATAGAAGAGATCAGCGTCATTTCATTCCTACAAGGGATGCTGAGCAGAGGACCAACTAAAAATCGCACTCTTCTACCTGGCCCCCTCCTCCGCTGAGGTCCGTTTCAATAAATGAATAGCATGAGGACTACCCAGACCTTAATTTATTCATTGGCATCAATTTATTATTTACTTTCTCTAATAAAGACATTAAGATATTAGCAGAAAGCTACGTTTCGCTCAAGGAAAAAAGGAATTAAAAAAAAAAGAGCGGATGATTGTGAACGTGGGGTTAGGAAAAAGCCTGGCAGAGCAGACAGTATCTCTAATGCCATAATGAAGATAAGCAGATGAAAAGGGCCACTGCGGATTGCCACTGGCTCGCGGTTAAGCGGTGGGTTTGTAAAATAATTCCTTCTGATTCATTTTCTGGTTACAGTACGGTTCTTCAGTCAATTATATTACCACATAGGGTTTTAAACCAGATTCCTGAATAAACAGCGAACAGCAGACAAATTAGTTGAAAAACCCAAGCTATGTTCTTTATTGCACAAGTTTTGATGAGTATTATCACTGACGACAGACAAGCTTCTGCTTCCTACCGGTATGCTCCTGCCCTTCAGATTTACAAACGCTTTGCGTGCACGGAGCCCTGGCGAGGAATTTTTTTGCAACTATTCCCAATATGTTCAGAGCTGTAAAAAAACCCCAAATAAATAAATAAGGAATTTTTTTTTTTTTTGGCTATGAAAATCAGGGAGAAGGTGGAAAGGGGAGACACGCAATTGTCAGCTTGTACAAAAATGTGTTGGAGGAGCTGGGTGAATTTTTCTTTTGGGGGGAAAGGCAGCGAGACCTCTCGGGGCTTGTTCCAAGCCCCGAGAGGTCTCGCTGCCTTTCCCCCCAAAAAGAGCCCTTGCGTCCGTACCACCAAGGCTCCTCGTCTGGCTCTTTGCGAAGGAGTTTTTTTCAGCAAGAGAAATGATCTCATTACTGTAATTCCCTTTCTTTGAAGAACTTTTCCCTCCACTGTAATTAGGAGGCTTAACCTGCGCTGTCTTGCCCTGTTCAGGCTCGGTAGCGTGAACAAGCCAGGACTAGGGGTAAGACAAGGAATGCAGACTGAGACGGAGATCTCAGCTGGTTTTTGTTTATTTGCTGCCAAGAAAGAGAGCCTGGGCACCTGGCGATGCACCAACCCATCGCCTTCAATCCTCCAGCATCCACATCCTTTTGGGGTTCAGATAACTTCACCTCCCGTGGTGCACCCCATTGCTCCGTCTCGGTTACGGGTGCTTCGCGGGACAAGGAACTTGCCCTCACAAGTCCTGCCCGTAGAAGAATAAAAGCAAGCGTGAGGCAGCTCATCCAGAGCTCCCACCTAATGTATTAGCAGCACTTCAAAGCATTTGGGGTTTGCGCTGAAATATTCTGGTTTGCAGCTGAGAAAAGGGAAAGTTTCGCGTATGAAAAAGAGAAACTCTAGAAGGCAGGCGTGCCAAGTGAAATCCTCTCCTTATTATTCCATAATATTAAACCTATTTACTAATAAAGGTCTACTGCTTCTCGCAAAGCCTTTGCAAGAGCTGTAAGCCCACGGTCTAAGCTCCGGAGCTATTCTCTGTGCTCAGAGCTGGGAACCGAAGCCAGGCAAACCCGCGCTCCCCGGGGGCACGAGCGCCTTACGCAGGGCACCGTACGTACAGCCCCGACACGGCGGTACCTGGCCCCGCGCATCACTTCGCCTCTCCACGTACCAGGTCTGGGAGGTGTTTCAGCCTGTGCTCCCTGGGGAACTGTTTCAACACCATGTTCCAGTCTGCTCTGAGTTCCAGGGCTTTTCTTTTTTCGTATTTTCTTGTTCCTTCTAGGAGTTAACATCTCATCCTTACTAAGAAAACCTTTCAACATCTCATTCAATAGATTTTATTTATGAAGCAGGGAAGCGCTGGTGCATGCTTCTAGCTTTAACCCCATGCTTAATTTCATTATTATTCAAGAAGGCGTTGGGCTTTGGTGGGCCATAATTACACGACTCTAGAGCCAAATCTCACCCCGGGCAGGACACGCTGCCTGCCTGCCCAGTGCACGACAGCTGCGCGCACACGTTACACGTCCAGCCGCGTACGGCTCTGCTCCCCGCTCGTTTGGAGACAGCAGGATTAATTGCACGGGCAGGTTCTGCAGAATTTAGGCTGACAGTTTCCTCGATGGACGGCTTATAGTTTGAATTCATACGGAACAAAGTCATTTAAAGAAGCGGCACTACCTCCTCGCAGCAGACAGGCAGAGCGAGGTCCCCACGCGTTAAGCCCCGACACACGGGATCGGCGCATCGTTACCTTTGGAAATTGCAGCTCTTCGGTTTTATTTCCTTGTGAAGGGCAGGGCCGGGCTTTTAAAATACTTGCCATAGAGTGAAGTCACTGATACACTTACAGGGCTATTTCACTTGTATTGCAACGCTAGTGAAAGTGATGCTCTGAGCAGTTTTCATTAGGTAATTTTCACTGGAAAATATGAATTAACCAAAACAGAATCAGATAATCACCAGCTTTAATATAACTTCTAATCTGTTTGGTGGTTTTTTTTAAGATTCACTGTGAGATTTCTCGTTATTGAGAAAATAAAGACAGTTTCTAGAATTACCAGCTGCTCAGTGGTCACAGTTGTCACCTGGGAGAGAGGAGACCCAACCTCACATCTATTCACTGCTCTGCATCCCACAGCCAGGATGAAATAGCTCTGCTGGTACTCCAGGACTTTACTCCCTAACGCAGTGAACACAACTAAAAGTACTGACATATATCGGCCCCAAAAAATAATGACCATTTTGTCCCCTTAGTGCCAAGCAATAGGTGAGAAATAGCCGCAGAAGGTGCTGTCCCTCCCAGGACGTTAGAAGGGATGCCCAGACCCAACATCCAATGTCCCATCCAAACCTGCTCCACAGATCAGGATGCCAAAGCTTTCTTCTCTCTAATTCTCTAAGCGTTCTTCTCTCTCACCCTTCTCTAATCCTCAGTACTTCAGTTGGAATGAGATGGCACAAAAGAGAACGGGGCCAACCTGGAGCGAGCCCCATCCTCCCTTGGGTCACCATCCAGCTGATACACCAGCGCGTTTTGCCGCGGCTGCCGGTTTTGCCAGGGCGTCACCTTCTGTCCCAGAAACCAGGCAGGAGAACAACGTCCCAAGAAAACACTCTCTAAAGAAATGCGGCTGTGAGCTTTACAGCCGTGCCACCAAGGCTTCCCAGGGGCTCTAAGGGGGGAAAAAAAAATAAAATTAAAAATGCAAAATCACCTCCTTTCTTAGAGAAACGGATACTTCTGCTATTGAGTTGTCCTCTCCTCCCCGTGCCTAGTGTCCAGCCTCTCCATCAGGCACCCAAACACACAGAGGGAAGCAAACATGATCTCTAGAAAGATTTCTGCAACAAGCGGAATAAAGCCCATAGACGACGTGTACACTGAACCAGAAATAACACGCTCACGCTGCTGGCAGGGCACGTCCCCTCACGAGCGGTACTGGGTCCAAGCCAGGCACTGAGCGGAGAGAACAGACCCAAAGTGGAATGGGGAAGGGTAAGGGTGGAAGCACATGGATGTAACCGCCTGATGTGTAAGTCAGATGTATAAGTCAGCGGATAACACGGGCCACAGGTTAGTGTTCAATCCCTGACAACACCGCGCAGTCTGAGCTATCTGCCTGCTCAGATCAACTGCATTTTAAAACCACCTCTGATAAATGGCGCATCTTCCGCACAGCTCCTTTCATGCTCTGAATGGTAGTGAAAAAATAGAGATGATATCTGTATTCATGGAAATTATTACCACGTTCCCCCTCGCTTGCAGCAGTCACTCAAACTAACCTCCCAGTGAAACCAAGAAGCTGTTTTTGTCGTTTGCCTCAATGAGAGACAGGTCACAGCAATAAGAAACTTGGAAGCCTCCAGGATGCCGCAAGCCACTGGCATGGCTCACGGCACGAAAACCTTCTCCAGAACTACTCTTGCTCACACGCGTTACACTGCGGCTATTTGTAAATCTGAGCTGCTGCACCCACACAGCTCCACGGACGTGCTGGTCCAGGCTGGCCCCAGCCCAGGGATGCTACGGTCCACGGACCGGTCCCACGGCATCTTTTCCCTCACATTTTTTACACGTTTTGCATTAACCTGGATGAAGCAATCACACAGTTCTGTTCGCCAGCCATTGCTCCTGGTAGTAAACACTGACTATAACCTCAGCCCCAACTTCCCGCTCAGGCGTCGTGGTCGGTATGGACCGAGCCAGATCCTCTCAGGATGCGATGCCCTTTCAGATCCGTGTAAACCTGGTGCCTTTGCACAGCCACGTGTGCTCGCCCGGCACAGCAAGGCCAGCCTGGGGACCTCCACGCCGTGTCCCGAAGGAGCACCACGCTTCAGCCACGCACCCGCCACGTGGCGTCACCACATACTGCATCGTTGCTTGAGGAGGGTACGCGTAAACCGAGATTCTACTTTCTAAGATTTAGAGTTTTAAGGCTTAAAAGAAAGAAGGGGGTTACATTCCAACTGCAATTTTTAAAAAATATTTTCATATTTCAAGAATGCTGCGGAAATAAAAAATAAAATAAGAGGGCTTCAGGATGTTAATACAACCTTGGTATTTCTTTGCAATTAGGTCCTTTACTAGCTTTTCCACTGTCCCTGCAAAACCTTTTTTTTTTTTTTTGCTGATGCTTTGCTGGGCTGAATGGGAGGCAACGGTCAGCCTTGGCCATCAGCAAAGGGGTGAGCACCTACTGCAGCCGAGCCCTCCTCCTCTGCCACGGCACACCATCCTCCGTGCAATCGCACGGCTTTTGAAACCGCAGCACAATCGCAGGGCGAGGAAGGTAACGGATACACGCAGAATTGTGCCCATCCGCCGTGTATTAGACTCCTCAACGCTTACCACGCACACGCAGTGCACGTGCAGGAAATGCAGAGATCGGGGAAGAGTCTGGGGAAAGCACAAGGTGGAGACAAAACCACTTTTTTTTAAAAAGGGAAAGTGTAAGTACACAAACCCGTAACTGTAACCCAAGCAAAACCACCAATTTGTTTAGACAGTTCTGGAAAGCTTAAGTCTGCTTCCCATTTACTTTACAAACCTTTCCTCAGTGTGAAGGCAGGTCTCAAACAAATGAAAAATTAAACGGCACTGATGGACGATGCTCTGTTGATGTCAAAACCCTCAGTCAGAATTTGAAGAAACTATACTTTTCTCCAAAGAAGTTTGGTTTCGGCAGAGTGACACCAACAGAGCTACGCCTTTTAGGAGCACAGGAGCAAGATTAGCATTGATGAACTCAGTGATTTACTGGGGATCCACAGGAGAAATAACCAACTAAAGAGACTAAAATCCCCAAAAGAATTTGGAAAAAGACTCCTTTACTCCTTCTGGCACCTTCAGTAGGCTACCTGCATCTTTGGCATCTTCCCGCACGTCAGATAACTGGCTTCCCTGAGACAATAATTTACTTTCTTTGCAATTTCATCTGCTTTTTCCTCTCCTTGCAAGCCTTATGAAAAACGGCTCCTGACACCTTTACCAGCCTTCGAGCTCCTTGGCTGACCTAGTGCCACCTGTGAGACAACCAGAACTTCCTAGCAGCACACACGGATTCCCAGCCGGAGTTCTTGCCTGGATTCTCTCTCTCTTTTTATCACATGCTCAAAGTCTCTTACTGATGGCTCAGTATGACTAGGGTTTGATAACCAGCGGTAATCTCAATGCGCAGGTAGGGAAAGTCACGCAAACACACCGTGAATAACCTTTCCTGCCTTAGCTCCAAAGAGACTTGGAGTCAGCACTACCTGTCCCTGGCACGATGTCCGATAAGAAACCCCTAAATCATGAATCCTTTAATGTACTAAAGTTGAATTTTTGTCTTTAAAACATCATGCCCACATCGGCCAGTATCAGTATTTGTTTCTGCTGCTCATCCAGAGAGAGGGTGTTGAGATTTTCCACGTCTCAACAAGGATAAACCCAGCACCCAGGACTTGCCATCTTGTCTTTGCTGCTGGAGACAGCACTCAGAATATTCCTCCAATAAAAAAAGCAAAATACAGACGTTTATAAGTAGACATGACCTCAATGTCCTTTCAACTATGCTATTGACTCTTCAAACATCCTGGAGATTTTGACTCATCTCTTTCAAATATGGGGAGGGATAATGAGAACAATAAGGACGGTGGGAGAATCTTCAAGGAAATACAGGCTGGTATTTATCTTCATTTATTCAGCCACAGCACTGTCCTGCTAATGGCCAGATTTGATTTCTCCTGTTGATCCCTGCATTGGAGGTGGTGATAGGAATATACCTAAGAAAACTCAATGGCTGAACTTTGTTTAGTGTAAGGTTGGGACAAAAATATTGAGTAGGATTTTTCTTTCAGGGGTTTTGAGCCTACCTAGTATTAAGACCTATCAGGGCAATAAGTGGTGCACAGAATAAAAGCCAATTTTTTTCCAAGGAATTAGGTACTTCGGCATCCAGAACCTCACCACGACAGACAATGCCACCACTGAAGTAACACACGCTCATGATCTGAACACGTGAGATGATCCAAGTACTATTCTAATGGAGAAATGCTCACTGCAATGGGACAAGCCAGCAAGGCACAGATTGACGGGTGACAACGTATAGGGAGTTTGGATGCCCCAGTTGGCCTGAAAATAGCGTTCGCTGATGATTTTGCTCAGGCTGTCAGGGGGCTTCTGACACCTGGTCAATCTAGTTATTCATTAAAAAAGAACCCCTCACCTCAAGGTTTATAGGACTGGGCTAGTTAGAAATGAAAACTTCTTCCTCATATAACATTGCAATGGGTCTGACAACATTTTTCTGGTGGCTATCACAGTCTCCTACGAGTGAAGGCAGCAGCACAGGCAGGCAGAGGGGGGCTGACATTAGGGACCCCTTTGTCCTTATTCTGGCCACGTCACGGTTTTCTTCATGGTTTTGAGCCCATCACGTCCCATTCCCTAAGCTTCTGTCAGACAAGCAAATTCTAGGCAGCGTCTTTCTTAAATAAATATTTTTCTTTCTTTGTTGAGTCAATGTTCCTTTCTCAGCTTGAGATTTTGTGACTTGTCCGTATGAGCCTTTTTACCAAGCCAAAACATTTTATCCCCCCAAGGTTATATCCGAATCCTCAAACAACACGATAAGCAATGACACAAAGGCGGCAGGAATTGCAGAGTGCCTCTGTCATTACTAGTCTGGCAAAGTGACACTCAAAGACCATTAACCAGCCCAGCTTTGTGCCTAGAAATATAATCTAACCACCTGGAATAATTTGGCATCCTTACCGACGCTTTTCTGTCCTAAACCGCTCAGTGCAGAACTCGTCCCCGTGAAAGGAATGTACCTGTCAGAGAGAGACGCTCTCAGCTGCAGAAGGGGAAGGACATGTTATAGCAAGATAATCCAAACATCACTAAAATACTGCACTCACGGAGCTCGGGACTATTACCGGCCGCATTTCGGGTGTCCAAAAGGAACGCAAAAACGACGGGTTTTCTCTCTTGCACCCACTCAAACGCTTAGACTTCTCTCTTTTTTTTTTCAAGGGATCACTTAAAGCGAACAGGAGAGACGTGTCGCGATCATCAGATCCGACTGAGACATTTGAATTGCTATTGGCTTCTGATAGATCAGAGTTATTCATACACACATAGTTTATTTTCCTATGGCCCATACTTTTCTGGCGAGCCGGCCGATGCCGAGGGTAGGCTGGGAGAGATGAGGCCAGGGATTCGTTGGCTTTAATGCGCAAATGAAAGATGCTTTCAGTCAGCCGGAGCCTGGGTGCCAGGTTTTATTTTTTCAGTGCTCTCGCTTTGGGGTGGAGAGGGCTGGCCCTCTCCTTCCTCATGCTTCCTTTGCTCTCACACAATCTTTGCGGAGCTGCAGAAAAGAATTTTCCCATAAATAAACAAAATATTGAGTTACACACCATGTAAGTGACGACAGAAGAGAGCCCCAAGTCATCTTCTTAATTTCTATGCACAACGCAACGTGCCAACTCTCAGATAAAAGATGCATGAAAGAAAATTACATTGCTTCCAAGTCCACATAGTTTTGAACTAAAATCACCGAGTCGTCATTTTCCACGTGCTCGCGTGCACGTGAGGGTGCAGGGTTCGGCCATCTGCCTGCCCACCTCCACCGGCACGCTCCGAGCACACTCACGCGTGACTTCCCCCCCGCCATACCGTGCTCTGAGGTTTTAGCATGCTCACCAGCCTGCGGACCTCCGTATTTTAACTCTTGTGGGGTAGCAGGTGACTTTTTTTTTTTTTAAGGATCAGAAGGCAAAGTGCTAACTTGAGACCTGGTGCAGGCAACATCCACGTCCTGCTGAAATCACAGCTGCAGTTTTCCTTCCCTTGCTGGAAATCAAAGCTCGGCTCTAGAAACTTTAATTGGGGATTAATTGCTACAAAAGTCTTTGTAAACGCCCTCTTGCACAGAGGTAGTTTCTTTAGATTCTGCTGGGCAATCCACAATTAGGCTACTTTTTAAAAATAATTTGATAGCAGAAACACTTTATTGAATAATTTTAAGGCTCACTACAGATATTATTCATGAAAAGTCGATTGAAAATATTCAACACAGACACATGACATGACCCTGATGGATTTAATTGTCTACACCAGCCTCGCTGCTTCGCTTTTTGGCTCTGATGGGATGAGAGACTCTGATATAACTGAGCCATAAATGACCATCCTGAAGGTCAACATTTTTTGCAGTCAATGGTTCTTCACAAACCTTTGTGGTTAACTGATGGCACGCGGAAGCCTCGAGCCCCAACACGTGACGTGCTGTACCAGCACCGGGTGACACTGTAAGGAACGTCACTGGACTCAAACGTCAGTCAAATGGCCCGGTACCAATCCAGGCTGGGAAGGAAAATGAATACCTGGGAATGCAGCTGTTTCCAGGTGTTCCCAACCAGCCTTTGGAAGGGCAAAGGACTCAACCTCTGCAGCCTGATGTCTCGCGCAGCACTTAAAATCATGCCCAGCTTTCTGCCTAATTACACCTCGCTGTTTTATACCTGCAATCACCAAGACAGCGGTATTGTATAAGCTTTCTAAAAGCCACCCTCATCAGGAAACTCTCATGTTACTTATGAAATATCAGGTGCCATTCTGCTCTCTCTTCCATGGGAGATGCACTGCCGACACGCGCTTTGTCCCTGCCCTGCACCAGCAAAACCCGCTGCCAGCAATGAGAGCTCACAAGCCAGACCGCAAAAAGCCTGTGACTGATGAAGTATAGGAAAGGAAAAACCCAACATTTTTATTACCATTTGTTCTAATGGTCTCTGAGCTTTCAAGACTGGGTTTGGTTCTTATTCTTCTCTTTAGAACCTTCCTTTACAGCAATGAAGAATGTGAACATGCACGATAGGGGAAAGAAGAAAAAGAGAGAACAGATTTGTTGATCAACACGGGAATCCGGGCAGTGGGGGTTTAAGCTGTAATTTTAATGAAATGGTGCTCACTGTGCTTTGTGAAAAGACTCCCTTTATAAATTCATTTTAGAGAAACAGCACAACACACTCATTTTTAAGGACCTTTCACACAGTCAGTCAAGTATAAAAAAGGGCTTAGTGTAAATGAAGACCAGTCCCCCTCCGTATATTCTGACTGATCACTCCTGACAGCTACGGGGGAATCTCTGGGCCCAGGGGAGCAGACTCACAAGAAAAGACGAAACAACAAAGGAGCTGGGCCAAAATGGGGACTTAAAGAGCTTGGTTTAGCAAGCACGAGTGATTTCAGTTGCACAGCCACCCAAAACAGAGGTGGAACTGTTTCAGATGGTTCAAGGAATTATACGCAGCAGTTCCTGGACTCAACTAAGTCTGAGTTTCCTACCCAGGAGGTCTATTAGACACTGAAATAGTTTTTCCAAGTAAAAGGTAGCAGAAGCACCAGGGCTTGAATTATTCAAAACTAGACAGGATCAGGCTCTGGTGAGAGCATGGCACCGGGAATAATTCTGTCAAAAGCCAACAAAATGAATGACGTAATAGGTCTCTTTTCCACTTTTGATTTTCCGTGCACGAAACGCAGTGGTACCATGGCTTTTGCATCTCATAACAAAGCAACCACGTGCTCCGAGACCAAAAAAAGACCCCCGTCAGCCTGTTTTACAATACAAGCGTTGGGTTAGGAACAGTCTCCATCCCTGCAGCACTACTACAGTCAACTGTAGCATTATTTCTTTGTCTAGATTCTTTAATTGAGATCAAAGCCTCGCTGTAGTAAGCACCATGCAACTGCATACAGAGATACCTCCCGCCCCAGGCAAACAGTAGAGATAAAAGAAAGAAAAAATGACTTCTCATGCAACATATTAATTGGGAAGCCTGAGAGAGAACCAAAGCCTTGGGAGACCGTGTCTACCTCCTTCATCACCCCACCAAGTCACCTCTCACCACACCAGCCATGGCCACCAGCCATTTCCACCAGCCAGGCCACGCTCCCCAGACCCCCAGCAACGAGCTCTGATGCCACAGGCTTTAAGCAGTCACATCCACACAGAGCTACTGAGGACATTTACCGTCAATACTGGCCTTTTTTAGTAACAACATCTTTTCAGAAGTGGGTTTTTTCTGAACAATGACCTTCAGGAGATTTCCCAACAGCTTTCCAATGGCTCTTTCTTCTGCATACATGAATGTAAGTCATGATAACTCAGTATGTGACACGAGTTATCTGTTCCAATAAGGAAACTGCCTGCATAGGATATACGTCGTCCCAGGAACAGAGGTTCTATACGTCACCACAGCTGGCAGCACATGCCCTGACAACCCCTAATTTCAGTTTCCCAACGCCATGGGAGCGCCAATGGAACAGCCCTGAGGGCCCCGGCAGCCTCCGCCGGGCACCCCAACAGCACCCACACCCATCTGCGTATAGAGCTGACCTACCGGTACAGGTACACCCAGCTGATACGTGCATCCAACCAGCATACAGAGGACAGCAAGAGGTTTCTAGCTACAAATCAACACCAACTATCTTCCCTCTGGAAAAGAGAGCTGAGAATAATCGAAACGATCTCGCAATAAGTCTGTGAAGTACTTGGTGTGTTCAGAGTGCATCATGGACGTTACCATCGCCACCCGTCGATCACAGCTGTGCAGATAACCAGGGTACTGCAGTCAAACCGAATTTCTTAAGGGTTTTCCAATATTCAGGCCAACCTTTTGTTGCCTTTTTTTTAACAAGGCAAAGTTCTAGAAGCTGTTAGTTCTTTCAGCAGAACACAGGTAATTGTTGGACAAAAAATGATAGGCAAATTCTTACACTTAAAAGAAAGCAGAAAACAAGATTAAACATATAGAGTATATACATACAGTGTTTTTCCACCCACTCTCGGATGAAAGGTTAAAACTTTTCTAAAACTTCTTACTGTGTAGATACTCCACGTATCAACAAATAGGCTTGCTAACATCAAAGCGCTGTAAAGATTTGAAACATCTCAGAACCCGTGGGTAATAATTACATACCAAAAGCATTCACCCACGTTTACAGATAGGAAAATTAAGATATATAGGGCCATACACTTCCTCATTTACTATATCAAATGGAATTACAGGAGCAATGAATCTGGCTCAGAGAAGTTTAAATGATTTGCTTAAGGTCACAGAAGAAAGTCAAGGACGGAGCCAGAAGGAGAACTCAAGAGTTTCCAGTCCTATTTGTCATCCACTCAATCATATTGACTTCGTAATTTGTCAGAGGGATGAACGCTCAGTGCTTCTGTTAGTACTCAGAAAGCCCTTCTGACACGTGCTGCCTTTGAAAGAGCTGATACTGCCGCGGACCAGAAACCAAGCTCAACAGACCCGCGGTCCCATCTGGGACAGTCGATCTCGCTCGGTACTTGTATTTAAATAAAACTCCCTACTCTCTCCTAAATTGACACGGTTTCTTAGCACGTTCAGCAAGTCTTGGTGCCTTCTTATTTGGAAATACACCTTCTCCAAAATTATCTGCAAAGGAAGGTTATAGGTTCATAATTAACGGTCCGGCAAAGCAACACTCAAAGACCATTAACCAAATCAGCCCTACGCCTAGAAAATGAATGTACCAGCCTTGACAGCTGTATTCCATGTCTGATGATGCCCTCATTACAAATGCTGAATATTCAACCACTTTTTCCTGGCAATAAAACCTTGACACAAGCTTAGGAAATCTACTGTACTTGTGAGAAAAGTGAGGTAAGAATATGTTTCCATTTACTCTCTGAAAGAAAACAAAAACAAATGACCTGCTACTGAATGTCCTTTTTATTCAGAAAAATAAATCACTGGCAGTCGTTCTAATTTATGTTTCCCTAACTTTTCCTTGAGATTATTTAAAAGAAAAAAAAAAAAAAGGTTGTTTCTATGGTTAGCTGGGAGAACATGAATGATTTTCTGGTCCTGTTTGTTCTTGTTAGGGGCCATAAAGTTCTACTTCTTGCTGAGTTCCAGTCACTGCAAGCCCTTCCAAATTTCAATGATATTTCATAAATTAAATTTAAAAAGAATATAGCACAGTATTAGTGACAACTTCACGGCAGAAAAGAAGGGGCAGGGAGTTAGCTTCATCTGGGCTTCTGACTCCTACTAAATCAATAGGCTCCAGTTTCCTTTTTCAATTAAGTCAATACCAGAATTATTTTTCCTTTGAGAAAAAAAAAAAGGGAAGGAGACAGAGAAAACTGAAAGAAGGGATAGGAAAAAAATGAAACACCACCCACGCGTACATCCCATTCAGCTGCTGATGTGTTGCGAAGAACAAACGGATACCGAGAGCGCGTTAGCAGGGTGTAAGTGCCTTTCCAGGAACTCTGGGGGCGGTGATGCTCCTACAACGTCCAGGACACGGGGAAAGGAACTGCAGCACAAGTAGTCAGGCAAACAGAAGGGAAAGATTGCATTTGTCAAGATAAAATCACATTCAAAATAAAAGCAGTACAGAAAATAAAGTCGCTTCTCCACCGTTACGCGGAAAACGTTTTCCAGTCGATGGCGGGACGTGAGCCCCTCGCTCCCAAGGTCCCTCCTCGAGGGGCTGGGAGACAACCCGCATGCTGAGAAGCACCTAACAAGTACAGTCAGAAGGCTCGGAGGGACAGAGGACATCCCGATCACACCCGCACTGTGGAAAAGCCAGCGGCCCAAGGGAACAGGCGGACAACAGTTCCTCACCCTTCACCAAAGCCGCGTTTCTGTTGCAGCGGGGAGAGGCGACCCCGAGACGTTCCATAACGTTACCGGGCGCTAACAGCGATTTTCTCGTAGCTTCAGGGCTCGGGGGCTGCGGTTTACAGCAAGCCCGTGGGATGCCCGTCCCAGCGACCCCGCGGAGGCTAGCAAGCGGTAGGCCGGCGGCCGGCAGCCTAAGTCGGGACCAGCAAGGCTGAGTCGGGACTGAAGGCTCCTTAGGACACCGGAGTCTAACCAGAAGACTCGTCCCTCATTCCAGCGTAACGGGAGAGGTGCAGCACAAGGCTTTAACGAGAACAAAATACCATTATACATTGGGAGGACTCTTCAAACGCGTTGTGTCGCTGTAGAATTATTATAAATGTGTAACTGTTCCACCTTCGATGGAGCTGAATGCCCCATCCCTTAGAGACTTAGCTCAAGCCGCCCAGTTTATATTCTCTGCAAAAGCCTTTCTTCCCCAACTTTTTCATCTATTTGTCCCTACACTACGGACACAATCTAAAAACGTCTGAACTCAGGAAAAACCTCTGTGACTAACTATAGCCACTTCTTTTTGGCATTTTCCTACCGATAAAAGATTAAACAATATGAATAAAATCTTTCAATCTTAAAATAAATTTGTGTAAATATTTAAAACTTAATTGTATGAATACAGCTTGCACCTTCCAACTTCTGGCTGAGGGTTCACACCCCAGACTTCCCTGCATTGCTGTGCGATACCGCGTTTTTGCTTTTTGGTGTCACAAACACGAACAGATCACCTGCAGTTGCAAGTGAATACGGTGGGACTGAAGGAGGCCACAGCTGAAATTCAGCAGGGCAGAGCATTTATTTACAGACAAACTTTTTATAAAGAAACTAGAAAACTGTTCTAGTACAACTAGCTGGGCTATTCAAGAGACAGCAGATGCTTTCAAAAGAAAACCAGCATCATATCAAATGAACAACACCTCCCAGGTGGCATGTACAACTGTATCTTAAATATTCAAATGTAATTTCTTTAGCTGAAAATGTTAATTTGTTTTCAATGAAACATTTTCCTTTATAAAACCCCTAACCTTAATGACTGAAAAATATACTGCTTTCTTTTACACTTTTCATACAGGAGAGAAAAAAAAAAAATCCTTACCAGTTCTATTTCCCAACTACATAAGAGGGTTATGGATCACAAGCCTTCTGTGCGGAGCTGGACTGGCAGCCCCAGACTCACGGGAACGCGGGCAGAGTGGCGGGCTGCTTCAGGAAACCTCCCTGCCCTGGCTGGAAAGAGGGTTTCCCAGCCCAACATCCCACCTCCCAACCAGCCCCGAAGTCTCACTCTCAGACCTCAGCCTTGCTGAGGCTCTTAGGGAACACTCAAATGTTTTACCAGAAATACCGGCTTGGTCGTTAAACTGGATAAAGAAGCAGGAAGAGGCTGAGAAGCGACAGCCAGAACATGGAGAACCTCAACTCAACGTGTGCCTCGGTCACACGGCTGCAGTCAGGGCTCCAGCGGCTGCTGCCCTTCGGGCTCGGTGACCCTTGCGTTTCTGCAGACATGCCAAGCTTTCCAAGGAGGAACGCGCTTTGCCGCAGAGTACAGCCAAGTGCCCTCTCCTGCAACGTGGATCCAGGCCCATGCAGATATTCTAACGGGGCCAGATGGTCGTAATTTTAATTAGCTTAAAGTTGTGCAATGCCTTGTTACAGTAGTGCATGCAAAAAAGGTATAAGTATAAAAACATCTAAAGATGATTCCCTGAGTTTTATGTCCTTTGTTAGGTGTGTCTGAATTTATTAGACAATCAAATCTCCAGTATCTTGACTTGGGCATTAAAGACACCCAAGATGGCAAGTTTGAGAGCAGCACCAGTTCCGTTCTGCTGTTCGGCCGTGCGTACCACACCTCAGGCACCGAGAGGAGAACAGCCACGGCTGTGAGCAGGAGCACGGGCTGCAGGCTGCCGCACACGGCTTCGCAACCCTCCCACGACCGTTCCTTCCACATCAGCCCCGGCCGGCGTCAAGCGGCACGACACGGTGCAGCACCCGACTCACAGCCGCGCATGATTCATATAATATATAGCCGAGTGTGCCCGAAGAACCCTTGCCATGGGATGTCAGCTGGCCACCTGCCCCACTGCTGGCTTCTTCCAGGGGAAAGCACTGCAGGGAAACGGCAAAGCTGACTTCATTTGTTTTTGTACACGAGAACAGATGATTTTTGGGAAATGGCGGTTCAGAAACGTTTCGAGCGAACATTAATGAGCCCACCGTGGTGATGTACAGCGTGAGACGCAGACCCGCGATTGCACGCGCAGTGCTGTTTATGATCTTACGGCATTTACCTCTCCTTCCTTTCTTCACCTTTGTCTTCAGCCTATTTGAGAGCAGAAAGCAAAGGAACACCCCGTCCCCCAGGCCCCTGACCTTTAAATTGAGCTCTCAGCAGCGTTCCCCCATCCCGGCTCTGAGGAACGCTGCATTTCCGCTTTGAAGGGGGAGATTTGAAAAACAGAAAATATATTAAATGGAAAACACAACTGGTCAGAAAAGCCATTCTATAAATTATGGGCCTGGGCAACGGAGATATTTTTCTTTGGGAATCAGTCACTCGCGGTCTCCAGGCTACACTATGTGTAAGAAACAAAAAAACCAAACAAAGAGAAAAAGTGGAGGATTTTTTTAAGCTGGCTCAGGAAAGGCATTTTTTTCAGAATTGGGGAAAGGAAACTTAAAAAGCAAGTGAAAGGCCAACAGCAATCAGGACCCTCCGGGTACTGAGACACGGCCGTGGAAGCGAGCAGCCCTTGACCAGAGGGGACGCGGGTGGACCTCCATTCCACTTCCCCTGCTTTGGTAGAGATTATCTACCTATAACCCAGCTAACTCTCCTCCTTAAACCATACTTCTGCTGACACTGAAGTATCTCATTGCTCACCGCATTATCTCTACTACGCGTTGGCCATGTCCACCTCTTGCAGCACGGGGCAGAGCCCTCCGCGCTGGCGTACACCCGCCCTGTCAGCCCGTCTTACCGCGCATCCTCACGCAGATAAAACAGATGGAGTTTAAACCAAAATTACTTTTGCGTGGTGCCAAAACCAATAAGCTCTGCCAACAGCAAAGCTTGTCCTTTTGCGTATAGTCCTGTCTGAATATTGCTAGACAACTCTGGATGGGAGGGACCTCATGGAGAGCCTGCGTGGTGCCTCTGCAAGCGTGGTGCAGACAGTGTCATAAATATAACAGGACTGGGATTTTCAAATGACTTCACGGCAGTCAGACATTCAATTTCCATTATATTTTGGTGCTATTAGGATACGCAGCCCGTCAGGCTTCGCTGAATCACTTAGCTTAGTATTTGGCTCCTGGAGGCCACCTCATCATCTGAACCAACTGGCAGATGTTTCAGAGCATCTCGAGATACAAGTTACTCCTCAGCCTTTCTGCAGGAATTTGCTTGTTGAACGACACCCACCTGCACTGTTCAGCAGCGATCACACCGGCACAGGGATGAAGATGAATCAAGCAGCACAGTCTGGATGGATGTGTGGCATATTATATACTATGGTTTACGGCAGGTTTGTCTCCAGGGGAGGAAGCAAAGAATACATCCCATTTACAGCTGCGGGCACCAGCTAGCAGCTTTCTGGCGATTACTGACAGCATCCTCCTCCTCTGGTGTCCCCTCACTTTGGTTTATGCCACTCCACCAAGTCACCAGCATCAGAAGGCGGCCAGTAATGACCCAGCAAGTCAGACACCTATATAAAAACAACCTCCTCACAGTCCCACTTCTGAACACTGTCACGAACCTTGATTGTAAAATATTTTATCCTAATAGGCACTGCTTTGGATATTTTTAATTAAAACTCATTCAACAAAGGTAAGAATTGAAGTTTGTCTGTCTGGTCTTGAAAATGGAACTGAATAAATCAAAAGGGTTTCAGCACTCCGTACTTGCCTCCATGGAACCATCGTTCTCCCAGCACAACCGTGAGAGCAAATGCTTTGCGAGAGAGAAGTTAAAAAAGCTTTGAGGTAAATTGCCCCGAAGTCACACAGCAATTCAGCGCCCAAACAAGAGGAAAAACCTGCATCTGTTGACTTCCACTCTAGAAATTCCTCTACAAGACCACACGGCCTGGCCCTGCCGTACTGATAGCAACCACAACGTCTCAGCTGGGAGCGACAGCAAAGCTCTGCAGCAAACCTTCCACCCGCTCCCTGCACATGAGCTCACTTGGGCACCAGTGCTGCCACGGGGCTTTCACGGGCCGCGAAGCTGGAAGTCCCATCGCAGGTGTGCACCAAATGTGCTCCAGCCCGTAGCAGGCCATAAGAACCAAAGCAATACTTGGTTCTGCAGGCAGCTTCAAGCCTCAGGGGCTTGGCTTGAAGGAAGCCAGCCTAGTCCCAGCCTAACACGAACCCCCAAATACATTTAGGGCAGGTTTAGAGGCACGAACATCAACTAGATGTTCACCTGCAGACATAGCCACTGCTTCCTCTCTGTTTACTGGCCTCAATTCCTTCTGCTGTCGAGATGTGAGATTTAACCCTGGCTCTGACTGACAGCAGTCACCGTGCAATCCACCCGGGAGCTCTGCTCAGCGGCTGCGAGCAAATATTCCCTCCTCAGCTGGAGCACACCCTGCAGCACCTAACCAAGCTCTTCTCAGGTCCTTCCAAATGCTGCTCAGGGATTGCACTCTGGAAATGCTCAACACCTCCACCCAAGGTTTCTGATAAAACCACATCAGTTTGTTGCCACAGAACAAAATGCTCTGTGGAAGACAGCATTGCAATGGATCTGTGCACAGGGATCTCTTCCACCTCCACCAAAGCTGCAGTTCCTGGTGGAGAGAAATTATTTCCAATTTCTTGATATTTTTAAAATAATTTTCAAGATTTTTTTCATCAGACTTAACTCATCTTTGTGATTTCTGATTTCCTGGATAACAAGACAATGAAGAGCTGAAGACTCTTGCCTCGGTACTCCTGGCTTTCCCTAGGAGAGCAATTCTCCTCGGTAAGGCTTGCTTTGCTGCAAACGCTGGATATCGCGGCCAGTTAAAACTACCTACATCTTTCTCGTGTCAGGGACCTCCAGAAGCCGCGCTCCCGAAGTCAGCTGAAAGGTGGGCTGTTCCTCTCACCCTTGCATCCATCAGCAATGATGTCAATATGAACACTTCCTTCTCGCTCCTGCCTCACTGCATAGATTTATAAACAGGACATAAAGAAAAATTTAGACAGTAGACACTTTTGGTTGAGTTCTCTTCCCCACGACAGACTCGCTCCTCCAAAATTAATGCTGGCATAGAACTGGAGTAACACAGTAAAAAAGGGGTTCCCTTGAGCTGTATTTTGTGTCAGTTACCCCCATGGAACCTCATTAACTTCACTGAAGCTGCAGAAAAATAACATATTGCAGAATTTGGCCTTATTTTATTTTTGCAAATGCATCTTTTAAAATTGCGCATCTGGAATTTGAGTTCTCTTCCAAATGCTGTGTGTGATTTGTTCTTGCCAGAGAAGCACACCTGGGACTAAGAAGGGGGTTTAGATAAGTGCCTTTCCATATGGCCCACTGATAAATGATTCATTCTGCACAGCTTAACTTTGAAAATAAATTCAGTATCGTTAAGATATTAAGATACCAGCTTCATATTTCACCTCATAATTGCACTTCACATATCACAAAAAGAGCTGGTCTGTTGTTTTCGCTGCTGCTGTTTGCAGATGCAGCCTGCAGACCCGAAGCGGAGCTCCTGGGTATTGCATCACAGCCTCGCTTGCTCTGCCCTTGCATTCCAGCACACATTTTGCTCTTCTTCAGAGGGTGATTTTTATATGGATTAATACCAAAAAAGCAAACAACCATTTTCTTCTCATAAAGCTACAGATCCAATATCCTCAGATGAAGAAATAAATACAATGTTTAGGATAACGCTTAACGAAATATGCTGATGTGATTAAGTATCAGTCGGGATGAAAACAAGATCAAAGCAAAACCCTTCCTTGAGAGGGAAGGAGCTGGCACTCCTCAGCCCACCCTTTGGCACTCAGGGCAACAGCGACAAGCTTGTGGAACTGCTCCTCTACGTCCTATCCCCCGCTCAATGCAGGGCTGTCATCTTCATCCTTCCAGCTCTTTTGCCCATGAACTTCCAGTGTCGCCACTGGCACACTACAGTCCTCCGCTGGAAGGGTCACACTGGTCAGAAGATTTCCCGGTCAAAAGCAGAACATCATCACGCTTTGCACAAAGGAACAGGTACGCCCGGCACTACCAGGCTTAGGATTGAAATGCACCTGGTAACGCAGTGGGTGATGTTCTTGTTTCCTTTCTAAGGGAACCAGAAGGGGAACCAGTAGGCAAAGAGAGAGACACCACGGCAGGAACATACATCTTGTCCTGGGCCATCTCCTTAACCACCAGAACAGCCCACCCCAGGGACAGCACATAGCACGCTACAGGCCAGGAAAAATAAGGCATCATGAAAACTTCACACGCAGATGACGACGATCGTCATGCTGCACCTCTGGACCATACCTGAGTACTACCATGACAATCACGACATGAAAACAGGCGCACTACATCAGATTCCAAAGTGCAGTTGGTCTCAAGAGACTGCCTGGGTCTTTCCAGGCGGCATTTACCTACCTGACCACTAACACTCTCGATGGAGATGGGAGGACCCCAGTGTAAATCGGGATAGCTCAGATGGCGTCAGAGCATTTATGTCCTGAAGATCCAGTTGTGCACAGAATGAAAAGCAAGGACAAAGCCCAGGAGATGTGCTGAATCGCTGCAGCGCAGACAGGAGGCTTCTGCTTTCTCATTGGATTTAGGAGCCAGACGAGTGGAGTTTCCGTATGGGAAGAAGGGCCAGTCTCCAAGTGCTTCCAAGTCCTTACGGACAACAATTCCTCCCCAAGGGTTTCTTTTTAATCTCCTTCAGCCATTAATTCATTTCAGAACCGGCAAAAATATTTCCTCTGGTCCTACCAGGTTGCAACACTTTGCTTAAATGCATCTTACGTGAAAATCATACTCAAAGCAACTGGGCACAGCTCGGGGGGAGCAGCTCAGGCTGCACATCTGGAAAATATTCCTACTGGTGAGATCTGCTGGAGCAGGGAAGGGGCTTCCCCAGGGAGCGAGAGGCGACCCACGGCTGGCGGCGGCATAAACTGGACGAGGCCAGAGCCCGGAGGGAGCCATGGCAGGAGCTATTTGATATAGTAGGTGCTGTCTCCAGCTTTGCTGGGGGAATTAGAAAGCTGCCCACGGCATTTATTTCTTCTTTGCCTAGTGCCCGGGGACGTGTGCTGTTTCGCTGTTAAGAAGGACCATCTGAAGGAAGGTCGGGAAAGAGAAGGTGTGGTGCTGCAGGAACCCTGGCTTGGGGCGCAGGAGGAACCTTCAGTTCCTGGAACCCCAAGAAACTGGGTCCATGCTAGTGGTACCCGCAAACGATGTCTCTCTGGGTGACAGGCAAAAGTGAGAGATGGCTCTTTCATGCACATTCCGAGTGTTTACCGTAAACAAAATGCTAAATATTGTGTTAATTGCAAACAAAAGCCCAGGAAATAGAAGTATGACAAGTCAAAGATTGATCTTGAGAGCTCCTTTCAGGGACAGACAACTGAGAAATATGACTAGAGCAGACATCTACGTTCGATTCCAGACGCACTCTATAGGCATTTAGGCACATGATATTTTTTTCTATATAAAAGCAGTCCCAGGTGAGAGTTCATAGATGATGTATCTAGAAAAACAAACAAAATCCCACAAAAAAAAAAAAAGCCTTGTTCCCTGTTCCAAAAAGCTGTCCTCTTTCTTAATTCTGCCCATTTAAATTTATTGCTGCTGAAATTCCCAACGTCTGCCAAAATGTAAGGAAAGTTGCGTTACAGATGAGTGTTACCAGCACAACAGAGAGAAGTGTTCAGAAAGGAGCTGGGAAAGAAATCCTGACAAGGACAGACCCGTCATTTTCAGTGATTACAGCAATTCTGGGGAAGCATCTTTCTGAATTACCAGTAGCGAAAAGAAAACCAGAGACAAATCAAGAAAATCCCCACCACAGACAAGTCCTCCGTAGGACTCATTTATTGTAGTAGTCACCTGAAATTGGAAGCACGTGAAATTGGGTGCTGTTGAAGTGCCCTCAAAAAGATGTCCCTGTCCAGAAAAACTTGCCCTCTATCTCAACACGCATCGAGAAGGAAACTGAGAAGGGAAACGTGGCGGTGCAGTGATGCAACCCAGGGAAAGACGCTTTTCTCTGAAGCCCACCACTGCGCCAGGCTACCGGCAGCAGTCACGGCCACCCTCACCCTCTTGCTCCCTCCAGGCTCCCTGGTGTCTCACCTCCAGCTGTGACCTGTTTTGATGAACCTAGAAGTTATCTCCATGACTTCTAACTCCTCTCTCCAGCTTGGCTGGAATCAGCCAAAAAGTTCAAAAGTCAATGGGAGAAGGGCAAAACGGCTGAAGATACTTTGAAATGGTTGACAATTTTCAAAACCAGAGTGCTCTTGTAAAGCTACAGTTTTCATTGACAAAAAATCCCAGTTGAAAGAAACAAAAGTTCAAAAATATGTTGTAGGATTCGATGTACTTCAACCTTATTAACATTTTTATTAAAAATCCCAAACGTTTTGCTAGAATAGGAAAATTTGCCTATAAATGGAGATTTCAGATGTATTAAAAGACCAACATTTTTCAGAAAACCTATGTTAGATACACCAGCTCTGCTCTACACTAAGAAATCACATCTCATGAAAAGCCCGATAGTAGGCTGAAGAAGACGACATGCAGAAGATCATTCTGCAAAGCAGGATCCCGAATGACTCCATTAATAAATGTACACTGGAAGCAGTGAGCATCTCCATACACTTACTTCCATAGCTCATTTTGCATAGCTTTTCAACCACAGAATTTACTGAGAGCTCGGTGCTGTTTTCCGGATGCTGTAGTTCCAGGAATAAGCGGGCATCCAAGCAGGTGAGGGGAAGGCAGAACAGCCAGAGGCCCTAGTTGAGTCCTTTAACGAGGACGCGGTATCCGTTTCGAGGAAAGCCACGCTAACAGGAAATGTGGGCGTTAGAAATAGCTCTTGTAGAGAGGTCTTAAGACTCTCATACAGATGCATCTGTGTTTTTCCATTATATTAAGAGCTTTGCCCATATTTACTGCTCGGGGATTGTTTTTCTCACTGCTGTTGTCCTGCCAGCAATATGTACTTACGGCCGGAGCCTCTGCGGTCCATTGGCACGGCAGTTTGGACTTTGCAGTTGGACCTCACCCTACTTCTGCACTTGGGCTGCGCTCCGTGCCTCACGTCATCTCTAACGCTGACACACGTGGCTGGCTGGGAAGCGGATGCTTGAGGACGTAGGTCTGGACCTACCCCGATGCTGATCTTACTTCCACGCAGCTTAGGCAGGCGTTTCAGTGGGAAGGGAGGAAGTCTCAAACGTCCTGCAAGCCCCGTTCCTCAAGCACCACAGACCTCAGCACAAGGTAGCAGCACAAGGGTATTGATGGTTTTGCTGGAGATCAGGTACCCGTGTGCCAGAGAAAAAAGAAAAGTCTGCCCGAAAGGGAGCTTTCCAGGCAGGGCGATGCAGATTGCCCACCTGAGGAGGAATGCTGTTGCTGGCAGGACCTGCTGGTCCCCATGGGAGCTAAAGGCTGGGTACCAGGATGAGTCAGAGCTGCTCTGAGGTCATGCACCGAAGCCTTTTTCCAACCGTTATTCAGGGAATTCAAGAGATATTTTGCCTTAGCTGCAAACCCAGTAGTTTTTTCTCACACAAAATCTAAGAAACGTGTGGAAACGGATTCAGCAATGTTAGGAAGGGGCCAAGCTGTAAGGCCGGCGTCCCTAGTGGCCCTCAGATGTGTGAATCAGGGAAAATCAGAGAAGTATCATAGCACTAAAGCAAAAACTCATTAATAAGAGTGACAGAAAAAGCTCTGAGACATGGAAAGTTACCCAAGAGCAAAACTCACTGGGCTCGGGAATAGCCCCCCCCCACCCCCCCCGGAAAGCAGCACAGCCCTACTACTTCAATTGTTTTATAACTAGACTCATTAATAGTCTCAGGAAAGGTCCTTTGCTGGCAGGGGGGTAGACAAGATGACCTCAGAGGTATCTTCCACCTCTCAACTCTGTGAGTCTTCTCCATTTACACCAAAGAACTACTCAGCGTTGTGTCAAAAAAAAAAAGAAAATGGAGCGTTGTCCTTTGCCTCCCTGTTGAAATGTCAGACAGATACTTAGCACAACTGGCCTCCAGCGAAATCTTTCTTAATGCAAGAATTTTGGAAACGGATTCTGAGCATGACTAGTATTAATGTTTCTCAGTTTTTGATGAAATCTCTGTACACAGACAGTCACCACCTTCCCGTGGCCAGACTGACATACCCATCCTCAGGGCAGGAGTTGCTTCCCAACAGCAACTGCAAGGAGCACCCCAGGAATGAAGTGTGGAGGATGAGGGTGCAGGGACCCAAACGTGGCACCGGCTGGTTTCACATAAACCACGCTGCCCTTTGCATGGCGTCTACCAAACCTCACCAGCCTGTCTGATGCTCTGACCCATGCAACCAAACAATACCATTTAACAACCAGAATACCATTTAACCCTTTCTCACTATGTGTCATTTTTGCCATCTCTTTTAAAAATTATTTCTCAAGTCAGTATTTGACATCGTTACCTGCTATGGTCTGAAAGGGTCACTGGAATCCTTTAAGCCTCAATTTGCAGATTAACATGAAACATGGATGTCTTTTATGCTTGAAAACTAAGTTTACAACCTGCCCAGCACTGCATCTTGCTTTGAAAACAAGAATTTTCTCTCCCACCCCAATGATACGGAAATTTTGCATTCACTTCTGCAATTAAAGGAGTTCATAATTACAATTTTACTGTCATTAGAAGGAAAGAGAGTGACAATGCCAGAACACGACTGTAGTATTCAAAGTCACTAACCCAGTAATTTGCTGACTAATGCAAGTCCCTGCTTGGAGGCTACCAGAAAACACTGGAAAACTTCAGATTAAATCCTCCTTCGGGGCCCTTTCTTCTACTAACATCATTTTCTAGAGCACTAACAAGGAATCACGTGGCGCAGGAAAGAGAGAGGTGGTTTTCCCAAGGTACCCAGGAAGGTCATAAATCTCTGAATTAGCCTGTGCTCTCCAGCACCAGAGTCAAGCATGACAATCTTTTCTTCTGTGTTTAGAATAAGTCCTGGAATGACCCACTGGAGACTTGATCTTTTTGTTGGCCATGCAGAAAACAAAGTAGGAGGGACCTTGCACCACCGCACACCGAACGCTACCTTCAAACCTGGACTGGGGGTTGAGATAAAGACACGGAGATCCCTCACCAATTACTGCCATAGGCAAACCAGGCTTGACTTGGGGAAAAAGAATTTAATTTATTGCCTGTTAAAGTAGGCACTCTCTTCTTCCCTCTTCCTCTGCCTGTCCAGTGGTTTTGTCCTTTTTTAAATACGCTTTTCCAGAGGTGCCACCTGCATTGCTGCCGGGCTCAGCTGTGCCCTGTGGAGCCAGCTGGAACAAGGCAGAGCTGCGAGTCTGGCACGGGGCAACCCCGACCTCCTCGAAGAGAGGACCCCCCTACCCAAACCTGGACACCCTACCCACCGGTCCATTAGCCTGTAGTTCAGCTCTGCCAAGCGAGAGCATCTTCCTTTCAGCCAACCATCCTTCATAGCCTTCTGGAGAAATGATAAACCAGCAAAAAGACCCTCAGCAGGCCACCTGGATTATACGCATATGTAAAATAACTGAAATGTTATTTTTATGACAATAAGATGCCTTGAATACATTTCCATGTACTAAAAAGACCTATTAATACTTTTCACGTCCAAGTGACTTGCAAATGTATTTCTGCTTTGCGCCCTTGGCAGCAACATTCGATGGCCAAGCGTTTTCATAAAACAAAGTTTTCCTGACCTTTTCTGCAGCAAGAAGTCACTGACTTCCTCCTGCTGTGTGTTTGCACAGGGAACGATTTTAAGCCAGCAGTAGTCAAAGAAGAGTTTAGTAGTTGTGTCTAGGACTGTATCCTCAACCGAGAGGTTAGTTCTGCAAGAGTTCCTTCAGCCAGGCTCTATATAATGCCTGGAGATTACAGATACAATTTTATTATATATTAACAAATCAGATTAATATATAATGCCTGGAGATGAAAATTTTGTCAATTTTGCTTTTTTTGCCTGTATATTCCTTATCCTTTTGTAACTAAAGTCAAAGTTGCCGTCACCTTGCCACGGCAGTGGTCGGACAGCTGGTGTGGCAGGAAGAGGACTTCCATCACGCCAGACTTGGACGACGAAGGGTCACAACTATCAGACTCCGGATGCCGACTTCTCTCCGTAAAGCCTGGCGACGGATAATCCTTCTCTCACATCCCGCAATGCCACAAGTACCGAGATGCAAACTTCAGCTGGATTAGCACTCCTTGCTCACCTCCTGTACCAAAGCGGTCTGCCTGCTCTTTGCTCTCTAACTTTTCTAGAGCCAAGCTGCAGAGCAGTAATTTGTTACAGCTTTTGTCATTCATAAACGGCTATTTGCATGTTTTGTTCATTATTACAGCCTCTGAGTCATATACCAGTCTAGTCACTTCTAATCATTTCTATACTAAACATTCAACTGCTTAAAAGCAAAACCCGGCCCCGCGTGAAGCGTTCACTGGTGAACGGGGCCATAAATCACCTCGGCCGAGTTCTCAGAAGCGGCTGGGCAAAGAGAAGTTTCCTAGTTGTAAATGCCCCCCCCCCAGCTTTTTGCAGACTCCTGGACTTTTGATAAACATGAGCAATTAGCACCTTTGCAGACATCATTTTCCTTCCCCGCTGATGGAATATTGGATGCCCAGAAGGAAACTGTGCCTTGGAGAGAGGTTCCAGGAAGGTCTTCAGGATTGTGCATGGGATTATTAACACTGCTTCGACTCATTCACGGAGCAATGTGCTAACACGCTCCTCTCACCCGCACCTCCCTGCCCCTGGAGTGACATGTGCTGTGACAAGCCCATTTCTGTCTGATGGGAAGAAAAACAAACATTACACTGGATAATCAAACAAATGTGGGCTCTTCGGCTCTTGGATGGGAACTCACTCTTAGCTAATGTCATAAAACATGGGAAGAATGCTCTATAATTAAATCCTTCTCTGGAAATATTTGACTAGGTTTGGGATGAGCTACAGGAACAACACTGAAGTCACCATCAGCAGTAAAGGTTGAATGAGACTGGGACTGAGGGATTTTCATCAAAATATATACCGGGGAGAAGCAGGAGGTAAGATGCTGCTAACTTGAGCAGGGGAATTCAGTGAGGGATTATATACACACCCCAGGAAACCTCTATTTCCTTCTGCGTACAGCACTGCAACCACTCCGGGGCAGCTGTATCTGCAAAGAGGAGCCAAGTTTACACCACTGCAGTCATCTTTTTCTAGCCACGACAGCAACTGAGCTATTTTCAAGAAAACCCCAGGCTGCTTTACCTGATGCCCCGATAGATTTACAGCACAGAAAACAGAAACTCTGATGTGTGATCTGCAGCAGCCGTAACAACGGAAGCCAACTGGAGACCTACAGTTAACAAGATGGACATTCACAGTAATTAAACCACTGGCCACCAAAAAAATGCTGGCAAGAAGAGGGTCAAGTCATGAATCCTAATGGGGCACAGAGAGAGAGGAAGCTGAGCCCAAGGAAACTCTTGGGCTGTTCAATTCTGGATCCCAGGAAGATCAGAGCAATGCTCCAGAAGCATGGGGAGCACACACAGCCAGATTTTGAATTTCCAAACCACCAGGGCAGCCTCTCATGTGGGTAAAGCTCATTCTGCCTGTAGATGTTGGATCTGGACCGTGACCTCCCCCCTTCTCCCCAGCCTGGCCCACTACACATTCCCTCTGTTCATCACTAATTCCCTGCCTCTCCGCGTGATTGAGACGTGGGCAGTTCCCCATCCTTTGCCTCTATTCATCCTCCCAAACACGGATCCCACCTCAACAACCTCAGAGGTCTACGTTCCACAAAGCTCTGCTTGTGCAGGGCAGGTTGCTCTAGGTCCTTCATGTCTGTCAGTCCCAGGGAACCAGAACGGGGTGGTACACATGTCCAACAGATATCAAATCATGCTCCGCTGTACGTCAGACACATTCATGTACTGAAGTCAAGATCTGTAGCAACAGGATGCTGAAAATAACGCTCTGAAATCTGGACTTGCGTGGACTGTTGTTTAGGAAGTCTAAGAGCATGCAAAACCCTCTGAAAGCTGGGAAGCGTGACTGAAGGTGCACAATTGCTGGAAACCATTGCCATTTTACAATTTCTTCCTATTTTCAAAAAACATTAAGCATTCACACTGAGTTGAAAAGCTTAAGAAGGATCTTTACTTTTAGAAAACCTTTGGTTTCACTGAAAAGCAATACAAATGGAAGGGGTAGGACCAACCACAGATGTTGATAAAAAGTGAGAAGAAGTGCGATCTGTTAATAAAATGGAAGACCTCTGAGCGTTGAGTCTCCTATGTGCTGAGTTCTGTTCTAGGTTACAACCTAGAACACCACCAGCTAAACTTTCTGTGCCTCGACTGTCACGTGTCGAGATGGATGAGCACTAATTAAATTTGCAAAACGTGTTGAAGTCTTTTGAGGAAACACATGAGAGATGATAACTCTAAGTTTCAAACAAGGACCTCTGGAGCCTGTGATCTGCAAAGGATTCAAAACCAGCGTGGAGCGGATGCCTTCAGCAGAGCAGCAGGAACACGGGGAGTTACAGCTCCAACGGCCATCAGCCCCAGCCAAGGTCACACAGCTCAAAACTCATCTTAAAGAGAAATACAGACACATAAAACAACAGTCTCCTCTCACTGGAGCCATCAGGTGAGCACCCGAAGTGAGTCTTAGAAGGTTGTTTGCGCAGCACTATAGGTTCATTGGAAAAGTCAATGTCAAATTTGGGCTACTGAAATGATTTTCCAACTGGATGGCGAAGCAGACAAAACAACAAAAAGAATATGAAAAAACTGATGCGGTGATCAACCCCCAGCCTACTTCCTCCTTGTTTTTGCAATACGAATCCAATTTGCAAACTAAGTGTCAAATACCATTGTCAGAAGACATAATTCATACAGCTGTTGGGCTACGGGAGAACGACTCGAGTGCCTGACAAAAGAGGAATACAGCATGTATCGGCAATACTTTTCATAACGTATTTCAAAGGAAAAATTGAATCCACGTTTCTAGACTGCAGAGTTGGATTAGAAGGGCACCAGCGTACACAATGACCGCTCTGCCTCCCCTCCTCCTCCTCCTCAGCCAACCCTCCCTGCTGCGCCTTCCCACTCAAGCCATCAAACACCTACTGCGGCACGGCAAGACCACTGGCATCTGCACACCGGTTCGAGAGGGAAAATACCCATGCCGTGAAAGGGTTAAAGAGGACAATAAAACACAGCAGGTGCAAGCACACGAGAAAGAAATAAAGCAAAATTCTCTCCTTATGGGAGCAATAGAAATGATTGAGAGTGTGGACTCTGTAATCTGCAGAAACTGGGGCGACACTGTTGAGTCAAATTAAATGCACAGAGTGGAAAAATCCTAGCCCGACAATATATCTGTGTCATGTGTCTGCGTGTAATTTACTACCTCAGTTGGAGTCTGCCTTCGATAGATTTGGAGGAGAGAATTAATGTGTGGGGCTTGTTTCCTTACAAAGTATGGACACGTGCGTACGTCTGTAACCACACTGAAGAGTGATAAACAGGACGGTAAATTTTTTTGCGCTTCCCAATCCCCCCATCACGTTAAGAGCTGTCTCCACCCTGTCACTCCAAGCGTTACGTTTGCTCATCAGGAGGCAGTGAGAAAAATACGCGGGGTGAAGCCTTACAGGACAGGTAATTGCTCAGGACAGGGAGGGGCAGAGAGGCAACAAAGCCCCTGAAAGGATGTGCCCTCTCGGGGAGGGGCTGAGCTCCTGCATCCCTGCCCTTCGCTGCCCGCAGACAGCACCGCTGCCGGCCCCGAGCCCAACATCCCCTCCCGCACCCTTCCCCAGCCTCCGCCAGCAGCCTCAGGTGCCATCGCACAACTCGCTCTGACACAACCAGGTTCTGAAAACACACAGGCAGTAACACCGGGACTCGGGGAGATGCGGCGCCCGGGATGCTAACGCGTGCACCCGCAGCGGGGACGGGAGGCAGGGCTGTGCTCCAGCCTACCTCACTGGAAGGCAAGGCAAGGGCAACTTCTCCGGAGCTACAGCCACTTAGTAGGACTCAAGCAAAGGAAATTCCCTCCCACAAGACGCACGAAGGACGGCAGTGACCTCAGCACCAGCGGCTCTGCGTAGCCCTGCCTTTAACAAGAGTCTCAGCCAAAGCCCCCGCGGTAAATAACCCGAGAAGACAGGTCCAGACTACGTACCGGCACGCTTTGCAGAGGAATCCTTCTCCTCTACCACCCTTGGGATGGCAAGGTTAGGTTAGTGGTTGGACTTGATGATCTTAAAGGTCTTTTCCAACTGAGATGATTCTATGATTGGGCTTCGCTTTGCTATCAGCGCTGGATTTCAGCTCAGAGATCTGCACTGCAGCTGCTGGCCAGGTTCGGCTCCTTGTGATCGGCTTGAGGAAACTTTCAGGGTGAAACACAAAACTGAGCAGTTTTGGTGTGTTACCAGCAATGCTCTGGCATGACTTCTTGATATTCATTGATGCCAGGCAAGTTTCAAGTGTCCCAGAGCTAGTTTTTTTCTAGTGGATAGATGCAAAGCAAGAATCACAGTTTGTCTCCTTTTCTTTCTTACATACGCACAAAACTCAGATCACAAAACTGAGCTAAAGGGGCTCAATTACCTTTCCTTCTCTGGGATAAATTGTAAATAATACCAAAGACGACACGGAGCCACAAGTGTGTGAGGGAAAAGGCTAAGCCATGAGAGTTCACATCTCATTTCAAAACAGATAAGCTGTCTTTAGCTAAAATCACCCTGAAGCACGCACAGCTCCGCTGCCTCTGCGCTGCACCCTGTGCACAGTCCCCTTCTTCCCACAGCAGGGAGGTGGGATGGGAAAGGTGTGCTGTGGGACGAGGGGGACCGTGCCCAAAACCGAGAGTTTCAAATTCCTCCAGTTTCCAAGTCTTTCCTTCACCTCCCTTCTTCTGTTGAACTGTCATCAATTTGGAGAGAACACCAGACGTGCCTTTTTTTTTTTTTTTTCTTCCCTGCTAGTAATTATTGGATTTAGTTACCTGCCAGCAGCAATCCATGCAGCAGGAGGAGGAGTAAGTAAATATTCCCTGGCTCCTTTCCAGCACCCGAGTATTATTTCGTACTCTAGTAATCATAAAAAAACTAATTAAGCATCTAAATAGGCTGGAATTATTTATTCTATAATTTAATGGCCTGGCACTTGTCACAGGACATTTGTTTGATGTTGCTTACTTCATTTTATGGTCTTTTGATGGCAAATGGTGCTCTGCTGCCGCCGTCACAGTCAGCACGATGGAGCAGGGTAGGCTTTTGAGGGGCTTTAGGCAAGCACCCGCCACGGCAGAGGGTTTCTCTTTGAGAAGGTGGGTTTCCAGAGCTCCCCTGACTGTCCCCATTGCTCCCCGTCCGTGTCCCCAGAGGACCGCAGCCAGCACAGGGGGTGGCTGTGCTGAGGATAGGAAGCTGGAATAGAAACTCCCAAAAGACTTCAACAAAATGCAAACCTGCTAACGTTGAAGGGTTTTTTTAAAAAAAGAGGTAATCCCTCAGGGCCTTCCTTGTATCTAGCTAAGAAAACCATCTAGAGGGAAAATTGAAATGCAATTTTATTGATATTTTTCATAAGAGTGAGCAAACATTTTGGAATCCAAGCAGTGTTTGATTTTGTTTGCTGTCTGCAATATTAAAAGAATATCAAACCAAATGAAGTAGGACTCCAGTAACAAGTTTATAAAGCTCAGAAATGTCTTTTAAAGGTGTAATTTTGTTTACTAAAATGGAATTTTGAAGTATGTATGTACAGAAACCTAGCACAGGAGAATTCAACCGGCTGCCCTGCATTCAGAAACGGTCATTCAGAAAGAAAAAAATACTGTGAAACAATTATTAATTAAATTATTTACAGGAATTTGAAAAATCTGAGTATATACCAATCCATTTCTCCAGAGAGGAGTGTCATCTTTTCAGAAACTGGAGTCACTTCTCTCCCCTCAGCATCGTTGCTACCCTGGAGTGGCCATGGAAAGGTGGGACCTCAACGAGATGCTTCCACGCCAGAGCGTCATCCTACCGACTGTCATGAAAGCCATAAAGAGGAGCTCAGCAGCGTAAGGCGCCATTTAATACACACGATTTATGTATCTTCTATGATATATAATGCTGTATAAGACAGACTGCACACGGGCTGAATTCCACATTCCCACATTGATAAAACCACCCTGGGTGACGATGAGCAGTGCACGGAATCAGATGCACTTTATCGGATGCAAGAAGAGCTCGAGCATCCAGACACTGGGGGACTCCACGGCTTCAGAAGCGTGTCAGAGGATAGCTCTGCAGCCCGCGGCAGCCAATTAGGATGTAACTAATGACTCTATTGTGTCATCTGTGCCATGAAAGAAAAACAGCGGGAGAAGGCCGTGACCCTAACCATAATGGAGAGATGTGGACTGTCCTACAAGACGCAGCGTGCACAGACCCAGGGACGCTGTCAGCTAAAGGGCTGACACCAGGATGGACAGTGTTTGCTTGGACAAGAGCTCTTTGTTGGGCAGTCCATTGAGGGGTTTAGTTTCAAGCCTAAATAGGTGTCTGATTACTTTCTCACTTGGAGATAAGGTACCTGAATGTCTTGTGCAAACACGGAGAGGCCAGAGGGAGAACAAAACTTTGCGGAAAGGGCTCTTGGTTGCACGTTGTCAAAAGGAACAATGTTCTACGGAAAAACCAAACAATTCCCTCTGACTTTTGTTAGCACTGATGGAAAGTGGCAACGTATAAAAATGAGCTTTACGGCTTGCCAGAACGTCGCTGGGAGTGGAACAGATGGCCAATTCATCTCCACCGAACTTGGCACTTCTAACAAAAGAAACAATATGTGTTTTGCTACCCTAATTTTTCCCCCAGGTATCCCAGCAGGTGACTGGGATGTCTGATGACAAGAATGACTTGACTTGTGCTCCCCAAGAGCACGAGTTTCTTGTTTCTGTGGCCTTGCCATTGTTTTGCTCAATTACCTACTCCTCTGCAGCACTCTGGGGAGGTTTCTCCAGATCCAGAAGACAATAGCAAACCTGGATGACACACACGCTCACGTACGCAAACATCACTGCTTACAAGGGACTCACATTTTCACGTGGAGATTCATTTCAGTATCCTCAGGACTAGTCTGAAAGCGTCTATTTTCTTGCACTGCAGTTGCACGCAACACATCATGAAGATGCTTTACAGAATCTAACTGGCTGTAAAAATTCCAAGATGAGACTGAGGGATCCAAAAAACAGTTGGCTCCCCCAGTATGTTTTCACATTTAGTATGAGTTCCCAGGCATAACCTTGAAATCAAGATTTATATTTTGCTGTAGAAGGGATAAGCTGCTTCCTTTTCCCACAGACAGAGTTCGAAGGCTCCACCAGGATGGCTTCCACATCCGAATGAAGGCAAGAGAAGGGGAAAGATCCTCCTTATATTGATACAGCGTCCATCGAAAGGGGAGAGACGTGACTGAAACGAACACAAAATGGCCAGCACCTCCGGCTAAAACGCATCTCTCCCCACCTGCCACGCTACAGCTGAACCACAGAGCAGACCGATACCTACCGAGATCCCTAAAATTTGCAAGTCTTGTGAAAAAGAGAGACTTGTGGATACCCACTGCCTCTAATATTCTCAGGCATGGGCAACGTATGCCTGTTACCTACCAACATGACTCTCAGGCTAGAAAACTGTACTTTGAATATTTTCCTACCATTGTTTTCCTTTTAACAACAACAGCTGAAATTACCAATCAAATTTAAAAGCCTCTAGAGGTTGCCTGCCCGCTCAGGAACAGAGGATGGGTGTTCGTGTGATCTCTGTAAGACTAACGGTTTTGGAAAGCACACGCTGCAGCTCTAGAGGTAGTCCATGCTTTAACTGGAATTTGCCGGGCCACATGAACAATACTCTATCATATGTTAACGAAGCGGCCAGATCATTAAGACAATGTAAAAATCATTGATGATGACTAAAAATCATTCGCTGGCAAACCTCTGGAGAAATACTATTAATAGTAGAGCAAATTTAAATGATACTTTGAAAAAACTGACTTTTGTTTCCATTAGCGATGCATTAGGAGAACCTCTAACGGGTTAACTAAATATTTTATCCATAAGCTATTACATTAGGAATTAGGAAATACAATGTTATATTCCCCACAGAGCAAAAAGTTGTTTTGTCTTACTAGTAAATATTGACTAAAAAACACGGATTAAATGAGTGTTCCCATCCTGCTGACTCAAGCGCAGCAGTGTTTGCTCCCTTAAGAGAGAACTACACGCACTGAACGTACAGAGGAATCAATCATCAGACATATGTTTAGGATATTATCTTTTCCAACCAAAAAGGCTAGGCTTTCAGTGAGAAATCAAAATCCAAGACAAGTCGTTAGAACGGCTTATCTCACAGAAGCACAGCACGACGGGTCGCATCGCAGCCTTACAGAAAAGCACGGCCACAGCCGTATTTTTTAAGGAATTTGTAAAAAGAATCATCTCATTATTTTTTCTTCTCATCTCGTTATTTTGTTTTGTGGCTATCGATAGGGAAATGGAATAGTTTCGCAGTTAAAAATACAAACTTGGGGCTGCACGATTGCAGGCAAAGAATCTCCAGCCTGATTCTTAAAGCTACTTCAGGAAGATGCAGAACAAGGATATTTTAGAACATGCCTCCATGTCTCTCTGCCACCAGCTGCAGGGAATTTAAACCACATAACCTGTCTCACTTAGGTCTTGCAAGAGTGAGTGGAACAGGGCCTAAATATCTTTAAAATGCTTGAGTTGGACAGATTTTCAACACAGCTCAGCTCAAATTTCCCCTGCTTCAGCAGGATCCCTGCACATGAAGTCAGTACGACAGGTCCGGGGCTCGCCGTCGCGCACGGCTCTGAGAACGCTGCCGAGCGTTTTTGGGAATCTCGCCCCTTTCTCACGTTCCCGAGTGAAAGACGAGCTGCTTGAAAAAAATCTTAGCTTTCGTTTCTGTAAAACAAGGGTTGTAGCACACTGCTGATTCACACAGCCTTGGGAAAGCAATAACCGAAAAGAGCTCAGACGTTCAGATGGCACTTAAAAGATGAAAACAAGGTCGGTCGGTCTCGCTACGCTTCCTGTTCCGCCAAGTCACCTTTTATTCTCCTTATTTCACTAAGGCACAGCCTTTGCTACCTTTTTTACACGATGGTTTCCAAGACTAGGCAATTTAATTCAAAATATTTAAAACTACTGAAGGAGAAAAGCTGCTACAGACCTTCAAGTGACAGGCTGGGAGCAATCTGGGAGGTCGTTTTTAGCAACTCTACAGCAAACTATTTCAGATTATGGTGACAATAGTGGGATCTAAAGGTCCGCAGCTCTACTCCCAGTTTTAAATAGTGCAGGGAACAAGTTAGATGTATTCAGACTGAATTTTTCTAGGCTAAATATCTCTCTGTGATTTTAATATTGTTTAGTTCCCAGCAGGCTTTTGAGAAAGAAAAAAAAAAACATATTGAAAAAGAATATTAACTAAGAATTATATTTGTGGTTCTGGAAAAATTTATGGCCCTTATTTTTGAAGCTTGTCACGTGTGACAGATCAAAGCCAAACTTAAGAATGGAGCATAGGTGGGTTTTGATAAAAATGGATGGTCTGAAGGGTAAAGCCTATGGGTAGCAAAACAAGAAATACCACAGCTACAACATCCAAAAGTTGGGTACCTCTCCAGCACTGCAAGTCTCTGCAATAGCAGGAACGTTACTCAGGGTGGGAAGCTCCTGCTGCAGGGAGATCACTCCAGACAGATCCTGGGAATTCTGCTATAGCTTGTGGAGGAGGGAAGACACGTCAGCTCTGAGCTGCTTTTAGTGCTGGTCCTCCATCTCAGAGGGATCACCCGGTGCAGACCCCAAGCAATGCTGGGGTGGATGGGGTCAAGACGGGCAGAGCTGAGCTCCTGTCCCGGCCACGCAGCTCGTCCATCACGGAGACCGCCAGACTGGGTCAGAGCAGCGGTCTCCCTCCTTTACGTTGCGTCTCGTGAAGTTGCCAGTACGAGTCTCAAAGGCCATAAAAACTATACGGTGTGTTTTGGTAGAATGATTGTTCTGTCGTCGCCCAGATGTTGTTGTTATAGGTGCTACACGGGGTAATAAATAAAGTGAAATTAGACAGTGTCATGCAATGAAATAGGCAACCCATGCTGGCAGCTCTCCCAGTCAGACTGTACCCCAGCTCATTAGATACAGCACCTATTATTTCACTGATGAAAACACAACTCGTCGCAATTGTGCCCGTCTGCTGTTTTCGCTCAGTGAGACCTAGACAGGGACCTGAGCTATCACCCGAGCTCCACCCTTTCCATCCAGATCCAAACATTCATCTCACGTTGGAATCCCTCCTCGCTTACGTTAGAGCAAGTAAGGGCTGCGCTAAGGGGCCCAGGCTGTTTCCAAGCCCGGATTAGTACGAGGGGCACCAGCCCTTGAAACCAAGAGTGTCACAGACCTGCTTTGGGAAACAGCTCAGTAGCAATTCAAGTGCCAGGTACAAACGCCACATTTTAAAAGGTATTTAAAAGGAAATCATGGGGCCTGCAAAATACCAGAATGGCTTTACGATGCCACTTTGTTTAATCATTTAACAACCTTCCATTGGTCAATAAGCAAATTCCTGCCTTCCATCTGGTCCAAGGCCTTTCCTGAATCCAGCAATTGCACAAGCCCCTTCAGTTCTGTCCTGCCTCTGCAAGCCCCAACGCAGTGACGAGGCACGAGCTCTCCTTCCATGCAGAAACCCGTGGCTTCAGACCACTGACCTGCACCGGAACGTCACCAGGACCTTTGTTCCCCAAGAGCTGCAGGAGCCATCCAGCCCTCTGCCTGCAGCCCAGTGGAAGGCTACTCATCCACAACCCAAAATCTGGCAACTCGGGACGCTCTTCCACCCTGCGCAGAGTAGAGACGTTAAAAAAATTACAGTTTGTGCGCTGCTTCGAGTCAATTCTTGTTGGACAAAGGGTGGGTCTGTGTGTCCTACACTTTGCTCAGTGGTCTGCAGCCATCCTTACTGCACGCCCAAACTCCACCCCAATAAACAGGGGAAAAAGTCAGAGAGCTCACAGTCCTCACCTACCACATGGGTGACCCCCACGTCAGTCTCTACCAGCAAAACAGACAGAATAAAATAGTCTCTCCAGCAAAATAGACTCCTATACACCAGCCAGCTTATCCTCTGACTTTTTTCTTAACATAAATTTTGGGCAAGTTTGCTTACCATTTGGAGTTCAGAAACTTTCAGGTCAGTAATTTTGGTCACTACAAATATTTGAGTTCTGTTCACAGTGAAGTAATTTTTAGACTTTGGGGTTTTTTTTCCCAATCAAACAAGAAATTATACAACTGAAAAATGCCTTTTTGAAAAAAATGTTTTAAATACAGTAAGCATTTTCCAGTGAAACCTATTAATAACACTTCTTTTTAGAGTACCTGAGTAATGCTCAGGGGTCTCTCAACCAGGTATTCCCATGGTATCTTGCCGTTCCCCAGACGCGGAGCCATGGTGGCAGACCCTGTCCAGCTACTTGCAAACAAGAAAAACGTTTGTATCACCCCAACGGAATCACAACAGGCCAGCGCGACCTGCCAAGGAACGGAGAGGGGCACGACACGGCCCATTCGGGTGAACGCCGCTAGAGCCATCGGATGCACGAGAGCGGCTGCCCCGATACGGCAAGCTTAGCTCACCGCTGCTTACACGTACTCGTTACTGCCTCGTGCGTAATTACGGGAACCCTGGAAACATGGAGGAAGTGACACATACAATCCTCTGCAAAATAAGTTGCAGCTGGAGCATGGTATCACGGCCAGAGACCAGCCTGTGAACAACCCGCAGTCCCAACTAGACTGGTTAGGACTGACCAGTGGAAGGAAATGAGTCCCGCGCCGAGCTGCCGCAGGGAGGTACCTGCCCAGAATTTCTTCTCGTGCTGGGAGACCGTTGAGTCTCCCTAGAACTTCTCTATTAAAAACCCCCAACAAAACAACAGAGCGGCTTCTCTCCAAGGACCCTGAAATGTTTATGCCCATCAGTGTGCTAAATCTCAGAGCAGCCCCTGAGGTAGTTAATGGCTGGTATACTTCTCTTCCAGGCAGGCAAACCGAGACACGGAACGGCTGAAGTGTCACATTTGAAACTATTACCCACTTAGGCAATTGCCTTTAGGCATACGGGTAATTTTAAATCCAGTATGCTGGGTGGTGGGGGTTTCTTTTTCCATTTATTCCACATATAAAGCACTATAAGCAACAAGATGAATAAACTCGTATAATGAAGTATTAAGGGGAGCAAATACACAGTGGAAAGCAAATTATTAAAGCTACTCTACTACAGGCTCAGAATACAAAAAAAATTGCCATTTGACTAACTGCAGCTAAGCTACACAGCTTGAAAGTTTTCAAATTCAGATAGCAAGCCACAAAGTAAATAAAATACACAAACAAATGTAGCGTTTAAAAAACTAATTGTAGACCATGGAGATTTCCCAAGCTAAAGCAGGGTTAGAAAATATTGTAACATGTTCGGAAGGAACTGAAAAAATTACAATACCTTGGCATCATTTTGAAATACTTTTGATATGTAAGAATACTAAAAAGGGGATCGGGAACTGCAGAACTTTTTGCCCACATCTAAATCACCCCCATCATGAAGAGGGCCCCCAAGTTCTCATGCAGTTTCTCCTCTTCTGCACATTTTTCCATGGAATTTCTCAGCTCCCAGGCAGGAGCCCGGATGCGTGCGCAGGAGGGCAGTTGTGCCTGCACGACCTCCTTGCATCTGCACTGAGATGCATAAATCCACACTGTGAGATACTCCCTTACAGGTACTTTGGATGTGACAGAGAACAGCGTTTGCTCCGTAAGCTCCCCTGGCTGTTCGCAGCCTCACCCCCGTGACTTTAACTAAAGGTCGAGATGGTCTGGGATACTTGTCCTCCCACTGCGGAGTTTTCAGCTCCGGGGCTTGTTTCACCCACAACCTGCTCCAGTCATGCAGGAACTGAGTTTCTTGACCTTCCAGTAAAAACTTACAAGTCAGATCCAGCTTTTTTGCAAGGTCCTCACTCACCTCCTGATCTACCTACGTGGGATGGCAGTTTGAGTGGGGTTGGGGAGCAAGAGTTCAGGCTTTTCATTAAGCAAGCTTGTTGTTTGGGGTAAAGCATTATAATGGTTTGTAGGACAGAAAGAAAAGGTTAGATGCAGTACGAAAATTATACAAAATAAAACTTTGAAATGCTGCAAGCCCAAATAGGAACAAACGCCTATATCTACGAAAGTTGGGTCTAAAAATCTGCCCTGGCTCACAGGCTGAGGGGGGTTTTGGCCTTTTTCAAACTTGTCCCCTTGCTGCAGCAGACGTAGCCTCACGCTGCATTCCAGTCAATCAGCGTCAAATCCCACACTCCCCTCCTAGATGTTATCCTTCACGTGCTGTATTAGTTACAAGCTCCCTGCACTCTGGTAGGCACTGACAGACGGCAGTAGATGATGTAGAGGTGCAATCATATCAGACTATTGAGAGTACAAATCTATACAGTATAATGAGTCTTCTATTGCATGTATCAGAGCTTTGAAACATTTTCTATTTAAATATATAGTCTGAAAACTTTCAGCGTATATCATATCATCGAAACAACAGACTTCCATTGTTCAAATGGCATAAATCTATCATAGTCTCGTAACAGCATCTGATTTCCACTAGCTACAGGCTTATATATTGTCGCACTAGTAGCGAAGGTTTTGTACATGGAAATCGACTTACACTGTAAGAACAAATTTTGCATTGTTCTGTACCTTAAACTCGCACGTTTCCATGATGACCAATGAACTATTACACAGATTGCTGGCGAGAGTAAATCAAGCTGAATAATCATATGTGTTTTGCCTAGGGGGTCTGCTCGAGCGATCCGCGGCTCAGGGCTATTGTGGGGACGGAGCCCCACCGGAGCAGCCCCGTCCGCACGACCCAACCGCAGCGGCATCGCACAAGAACCGTTCAACTCCACAGAACCGGGATGCTCTTGGGGATGCTCCTACCCCACCCGCCTCCCCACGCAGCTGTCCCACTCCACACTCTGTGGGACGCAAGACCCCCGCCTGCCCCACAGAGCTTGATGCTCACCAACCCCAAAATGGATTCACTGGTGTTGTCTCTCAACTCTGACAGTAGGACACTGCCTTGGAGGAGTCAAGGATCGTTTACAACTTATGGTCCGGTGTCAGGATGAGCAGCAAGCGCAGGCCGGCATTTAGTGGCTTGCTGCCAGGTGGAAGGTATCTGCTCGCCTGGAAAACGTCCGTGTTTCACCTTTGCTGGCCGAAGGACAGCTGGTGACCAGAGGCCAAGAAGAGCTTAGCGTTGTGTCATCCAAAGGAAGTGTCCCACTGGGCAGTGGTCCCAGGTGGGCAGCCTGAGGCTTTACCTAGCGAGTGCTCTTGACAAGGGTGCTCTCAAGGCTGAAGATCTCTGTGTTTCCCACCAGACAGAGAACGAGATGCACAACCCTGCTCTGCAGAAAGGACATGCTTCTGCATCACAACAAGCTTCCTCGTCTATGCCAGACAGAAGTGCTTCCATCATTAAAATATGTTGATCCTCAGCCTCCTTTCCTCTGACACAGCTTTGTTTCCATTCCCATACCTATCTCTGGCCGCTCACCTCTGCAGCTGCCTTCTCATGACGATCACATCATGACTATCCCTATCTCCTCCCGATGAAGACAGGTAAAATGTTCTCAGGGCTCTTGCGGCAGCTCTCAAAAGCGCGCGAGAGAGATATTGCAGCAGACGCTAAATCTGCTGGGAACGTTTTGAAAAGCCACCCCTGCGAGCGTGCTGCCGTAGAGGCACTCTCCCCGGCTCAGGGCCCCTCTTGGGCCAGACACCCATCTCCTTGCCTGGAGTGCCCCCAAGAGCGGGTCTCGCACATCACACGCAGAGGTGTCCAGAGGTCACTGTAAGGGCAGGATGCTCTGGGATTTCCCCTGAGGATGTAACAGATGGAGTGCTATGGAGATGCTCTCCAGGGCACTCCTGCAGCAAGACAGTGCGAACAATTGACAAATTTGGCCTCACAGGCATGCCCACAGACGAGGTGAATGCAGCTATAAAGCCTGGTTCATAAAAGGGAGATAAAATACATTGTCGAAATATTACCTTCCAAAGCTACTCGGAGAGGGGATTAAAGTCTATCAGCACTTACCATTGAACCACGTCCCTGTATCTTAGTGACCACACGTAAGGAGTTGCCCATAATGCACAGAGTATAATTCTAAAGGATGGTAGGAAGTGACTCACTAGCTTGCTGGCGGAGGACTACATCATGAAATATTGGCTGTGCTCTCACATCATACCACACAGGCAGGAGAATTCGTATCAGCACACAGAGGCTATAGGATTACATTTTCTCATCAAACCCCAGACGTACACCATGGATTACAGGCACTCTACTGGCAACACGCTTGGCTGAAAGACACGTTGCAATGCGAGTTCAGGAGGAGATCGGCTTGCAGCACGCACATCTTGTGTTTTGCTGTCGCTTCACTATACTTTACGAAATTTGAAAACAAGAGGTTGTGAACTACAGCCAAAGCGGGAACCAGAGTATAATCAGCATCTTCCCCAAACAAGTCGTTTGGGGTAAGGAGCAAACTGCAAATATATTCAACAACAGGAGGAGGACTGTATGTGTTGGGCAACTGTTGGTAGGTAATACAGTAGTACTGAGTCAGTGGCTTCCACATCTTGCCATACTTAGCCCCAGGACTGCTGCCCGGAAGCCGAAACTCGATTAGCATGGACAAATTATTATTCAGACCCAAACAGGCGGTGTGTGTTACAGGTCTCACCCTGCCAAAGATCTGGTTTATAACAACGCCAACCTGAGAGTCTGGGCTCTTCCATGCAAGACGCAGCAGTACAATCCCCACGTAGTCCACGGCAGTAATCGGTACATTAATTACAGCTGGCTAGGATTTCTCTTTTTTTAAAAAACAAATAAACAGGAAACCCTAAAATGTTGAAACCAAAACTGGCTGGGACAAAATCTTTTACCTTTAAAAATCCTTATGTGGTTAAATCACTTTGTTCTCTTTCAACCATTTCAAGCACAAAAGCTCATTAATGTTATTTTTGCTTAACATTATCAGTAAATATGTTGCACAAGTTTATAATTGCCAGTGAAGTATTTTAACTCCTCTGAATAGCGTTTGCTTAATGAACAACTTTCACATCTACCTATCAGTAGATTTGGATTTCAGTAAGTGTCCTCACTGAAAGACTTGAAAATTTTAATGGGAAACAAACCCCTTACCTAGCACAAACACAGGAAGTTTCCCCACGGGACTCCTAAAGAGAGAGCTGCTGGCCAAGAAGATTTCTGGTCTAAATGAACGATACAAAAAAGGGCAGAGGAAGAAGCACTCAAAATCAGAAGACAGAAATAATCTAGAAATAGAACCTACTTCATTCCCCGCATCAAAACACCCCAAGCTTGGCACACCAAACCTGCACTACTACAGATTTGCTGTTGTATTAGAATTTTTCACATGTGACAGTTTATTTGTCCTGGCAGTAGTCCCCACTGCTGCCATCTAAACCGCCTTCAAACCTGTTAATCCACGTCATTACCTGCACTCCAGCAGGAATCTCGCACCATGCCAGAAAATTTTGCCACAGTGATAGTAAAATCTGCATTTTGTAACGTGCTTTGCAACAAATTCTGTGGGTTATGGGAACGTCACCTAACTTTGCATTCTCTGTTGTGTAACAAGGATGTTAATACAATTTCAGCACACAAAAGGGCAGCGCGATTGAATTTACCGTATTTTGAAAGTACGTTGAGATCCTTAGGAAAATATACTAGAGACAAGAGGGGCAAGACATTATTACCCAGCAACTGTCACATGATACGGTCAATATATTGTTAGCTAATGAAATACAGACTTAATGTGTCTTCTGTTGGATATGGAACAGGCAGGACCTCAGTGGTTTTTATTAGAATAATGCTCATTTGAAAATCACAAGATGAGAGGCGATGGCCAGACCAAGCAATGGTTTTTAACTAAGCCAAGAGGGATAATCTGTGCGTTTACCAGCTCAGCTCCCGACGCCCACATAACCAGTGCCGGGACACCTTTCACGGGCTCAGTCACCCTTCCTTTAACTAGCGATAGCTACAAACATGTCCAAAGGTTTAATATCGCTAAATATCTCATTATATTAAACATACAACAGGCATCACAGTGCAGAAATTTTCCACTCCCCTGGCTCCCCAGAGCACTGATTAGACTGTTCCTTCCGAAAGCACCCAGGGAAGGCAGGAGAAGGCCTTCAACAGAGGTTCTGATCCGTGTTTCCAGAACAGACCCTAACTGATGCTGTGTCCTCACCTGAATGGAAAAGTGGAACTTTGTAAAAATTCAGATTTTTAATGCTAAAAGGAAATAACTCTCTCTTAGTCATGACTCATTAGAGAAAAAAATATCTCATTTGGTGCATTTAACTCTCATTTCCCTTCTGTCGTGCTAACAGCTGTTTCTTACTGCTGTTACCGATCCGTGTACCTGCTCTTCGCACTCGGACCTGGGTAGCCTAACGTTGCCCAGGGCTCTCCCTTGATCCCCACCACTCACTATTCCCTTCTGCTATGGGTTAAACATCTCTTACACACTCTCAGGCCATCTCTTTGATTTTGAGGTAGTTCCTAGGCATAACTGAGGGAAAGAAAAATTGTGAATAGTTGAATATTTCTGTCTTTGCCTTTCTTTCTTCCTTACTTCTGTTTATCTCTTGTGTCTAATATCCCCCAACTTCCCTGCTTTGACTCTGTCCTGGGAACTAGAGACATACATATTTTCCTTCATAATGTTGAAATCAAAGGTTCTTTTCCAGCGTGTTTTCCCCCTGGACCAACGTGGATATCAAAGAGCAGTATTTGTATGCACACTATAAACCAAACATAACAGACCTCCAGCCTTTTTTTGACACTAACAGATGATATTACTGACTGCAAGACTATTGCGTATATGCTCTACAGTACCTTGATTCCCAAAGAGTCTATGTCTCCCAAGACTAAAAAGTGTCTCTTGAAATACATATTTTTTCCTCCACTGGTAGCTGATGGGGCTCACGCAATACCGCAAGGCAATACAGACCCTGAGGTATTTCAGTGAAACAGAAGAAATGCAGGTGTAAGTACCTGACCCAACAACTCCATGTCTACAAAATACTCAACGAATCATCTAATCCCTTACCTGGGTTGATAGAGTCATTGTTTTTTAAAAAGGAGGAGATATGTGGATTAACTAACCTCTTGAGCAACGCAGGCTGACAGCAGCCTACCAAATCCTGCTCTGGCAAACCTAAAACATCTGCTGGAGCGAGTCTGTATTTTTAGCTGTGATTCAAAGAATTCAAGAGATTGCGCCTCTACTGTGAGAAAGCGGAAAATAACCCATTTAACCTGCCTCGGTGCCTCGGCAGACACATCCCTCACAAGTTTCACATCGGCCAGAAAAGCTCCAGCTGGAAGCGTATCTTCCAGACAGCAACACCCAGCAGCACCACGGCACAAACCTGCTGGAAACCGGGATCTCATCGCTCCAGCTCTGCCGCAGGCTGGAACCGCATCACGCACCACCGCAGCCACCACGGAGGGGTCCTCCACCTCCACCCCTGTCCAGGCTCCCCGTCATGTGCAGAAAGAACACATGCAGAACTCCATCAGGGTAAGTAATGAGATGCAAATGTATTCCTTCAGAGGTTGATCCAAAGCCCAGTGAAGTCAATTATTATTAATGTAATTAGTACCGTATAAGCAGTTCAAGACATAATTGAAGTCAGGTCTCCATCAAGCCAGGCTGTAGATATGTGCAGAATAGAATTAAAGGGTTTACAGTCTAAACGGGTGTGACAGACAAAAAGAAAGAGAAGGAGATGTGAGGTGATAGAAAAAGAGCAGATAATCTGCCACCAAAACCCAATCTTAATCCTGTGCTTTGTCCGTCAAACAGCGCAGCCTTCGTTTTCAATAAATGTTAAATCAACGTGTTTGTCAAACAGGATTTCGAGCCTTTATTTGTTAAGAATTTTTTCTCTCCTTATATTTTCATTAATTTTACCTTGCCTTTAGCAAACATAAGCACGCTTCTTATTTCTATAGCAGTGGCTACATATTCAGGGTCATTCAAGCCAAGTCAATGGAATGACCCTGCAGTTACAAGCATGAATGAAGAGCCGAACAAAACCCACCATGAGCTTTGCTTTATTCCGTACCCGTAATTAAAAATGCCTGAGTCACACTGTGCACTTTCCACACTCCTACGCAGCCTCCTCCAAGGTAACTGGTTTGCTCGAGTGTTGCGGCCAGATGCCAATCCATGATCCCATCCCTGTGTGCTGGCACTCGCCCAAACTCTTTTTTTCTCTCCCCCCCCCC
>VXBL01008568.1:6497133-6588841 GCA_013400195.1 Aramus guarauna
CCCCCCCCCCCCCCCCTTTTTTTTTTTCCAGTCCAGAAGGGAGAGTTTACATTTGCAGAGGGAGGGGTTGAGAAGGAAGCGGTGAGAAAGGGAAGGCGGCTGGGTGTGATGCGGAGGAGCTCCCGCTCCTCCTTTGCTTTGCACAACACCCTCTCCCCAAGCTCCCAGCCGCCGCGGCTGGTGCAGTGAGAGCACCCTCTGCTGCTCTCCCCCTCCTGCCAACAAGGCCTTGGCATCCTTCGAACCCTACCCAAACACGTGCCATGGGACGGGTGCTCCTGGTACCCCGGCACACCGCCTCCGCCGAGGCTCGCTTCCGCCCTGCGCACCAGGCTCTGCAAACAGGCGGTCCAGCTTTACGGGTTGCAAGGGAACGCAGGATGGGAATCATGCACGCCTCCGTCGCTAATTCTGCAAACCTGCTTGTTTCTAAGGCAAAGGATTTGGGGAAAAAAAAAAAAAAAAAGGCAGGAATCTCTCCTTGTTCTGTCACTCCACTCTAGTGTCCGGGGTGTGCTGGGAAAACAGGCAGCATCAAAGCCCTTGGCGATGGCACGGGCTTTATCTGGACATTTTTGTAACGGCCATTGCTATTAGACCATATGAATGCAATTATAATATTCCAATAGAAATCAGTCAAGTATGTGGTAAACCAAGGGAACATACAAGGGAATGCGTGTAAGATAATCTCCCCATCATGGATGTACAAGGGCACCGGGATTCCTTCCAGAATCCAGCCATTGCCCACACCTCCCCGATGCTCCTGGGGGAGGACAGCAAAGGCCGGCTGAAGCTCCACTGGTAGGGATGGAGAACTACCAGGTTGCCCCTGAAACGGCAAGCCAGCCAGCCAGGCTGGGGCAGATGAGGAAAAGCAGCGGTGGGAAGATCTTTTGTAGCTGGAAAAGGCAAGTCAACACGTAAATCCTAGTTAAAATATCTTTATTAGCAGCATTTTAATCACTTGCAAAATCTGGACCAGGATCAAACCAAACATAAGGCAGCAGCTGCTGTAAACAGCCGTTGTTGAAATGGAAAAATGATTAGCGCTGAGGGAAGGATGTCAGGCGTAATGAGCCTGACTTGAATGCTGCGGGAGCTGAGCGCCGGGCACGGCCGGACACCTCGGCATTGCATGTCCAGCCCTGCAAACCTCCCTGCGTGCCCGGGTCCCAAGACCTACAACCCCTCTGCCGATGCAGGTAACCATCCCCTGGCCATATTCCCAGCTTTAAGGTGCTTTTCAGCCTCTGCTTGGAGAGGTGAACAATGACACCGATGCAGGAGCCTCCCTCCTTCCATCACACACTGGACTGGAACACGGAAAGCCATTTAAACCGCTGCAGAATTAGAGAAGAGCAATTATCCACCAAAACTTGAACTGAATCCCAGACATGTATTAGACATATTTTGGCTCTAGCTGTATTACGCTGTCTTCCCCTCCTCCACGAGAAACCCCATTTCCATGTGTTACCTGGTGCAACTGTACGAGTCTGAGATTTTTTTGTGTGCTGGTGAGAATAAGGTCTACAAAATAAGTTTTACTTAGATTTATCCAAACAAAACACACATATTTTAAAATAATGCCCGTAAATAATATGTAAAAAGCATATTATACTGACAGCAAAAAAAATCTCAAAATTAGAAGAAGTTTTGTATGTGTATTTCAATGCAACTAAGTTAATAAAACCGGGAAAACCATGCAGGCAAAGCGCTCTGAACATCAGAGGTTCTCCCATCTCCGCAGCGCACAAAACAGGTGGCACGTCTTAAGCAAGTTCAGAAATGTTTTAGTGTTGTAAAACTGTTTAATTTAAAAAGCACTTGAAACTCAGATAGTTTAGAAGTCACGTACAAATGCTTTGTCCTCTTCCAGCTCTCTTCCCACCTTTAACTACAGATGGGGCAGTGCTAGTGGCTTAGCTGGCCTCTTGTCGGGATAACGGGTATCAGATCAATCTCTGCATCACCTCCAGGCACCTAAACCCAGCTCCCACTACTGGCTTAGCCCTTCCAAAACAATCCGACACGTACTTGCCTAATTTTCATGGTTACTAGTCCAAGCCAAAAAGGTTTAGATGGCTTCGACCGGGCTCAGGTGAGCACCACGGACCGGCGCAGTTCTTGTTCCTGTGGCCTCTCAACAAGCTGAACTTCAACAATTTTCACTCCCTCGCCCAAGGTGTTTTCTGTGGTGTGCATGGGTTAACTCCTCACCAAAGTGAAGATACGCACACTGGGAATACTCTTTTTTTTTTTTTTTTTCCCCCCCGGAAGGGGCAGCTCTGCAGTGGAAGACAGAGCAGTGGGCTCAGATCTGATCGGAGAGCTGGTGCTCATTACGAACAAAATCACCATGACTATAAAGGAATGGGAAGCATGCATTTTGGTGAGTATTTTTTATGGTTGGTATTAGTATGTCTTTTGATGCTTGGCAAGCGAAAGAGAGCTCAGGCAATGGGTGAGAAAGCTGTAACACAATGCACTCAGCCAGCATCAACGTGGATTTTTTGTTGTTTTAATAAAACCCACTCAATCTGTTCTCGCTGCACGTGCCGCTGTAGCCGTAGAAAAGGTACAAAATGAACTTTTAACCTAATTTTCAGGTTGAACTATTCTAACATAACCGCATTATGTAGAACAATGTCAGGTCACCTTGAAGAGAAGCTCGGATGTAACCGCTGCTCTCAAACGTTGCATTCTCAGCAATGTCCCTCCTACGCCAGCAGCGCTTGCTGTGATGGTCTTGATTTTCACGTTGTGCTGACGCGCTTTACAAACTCCCTTAAAACCAGCTGGTCCATCTCTCCCACTCAATCAGAATCACCGAGCATCGCCCGTGCCACCGCAGCGCGCGCTGCCTGGAAAAAGCATTGTTTGAGGGGCCAGAGCCTTCCACAGTAGAAAGAGCCAACGGGTTCCTGTCCTGGTCACACACGTCCCCTCGTATTTCTGACCCCCCTTCTCCGAAACATTCGATCTGCCCAGAAAGTCCATAAAATGGGTAATGAGGAACGCAACAAGCTATCTCCACTGCCCCAGACAACCTTTCCTGTTCACTTCTCCAGCACAGTTTCCCCCTTTGTTACCTTTAATACTAATAATACTATTTGGTATTACTAATAATGCATCTTTAATGCTATTTCAAATTAATTTGAGCAGTCCCCTCACTCTACAAGATGACTGACTGAAGGCAGATGCTCAGGTCCAGGGTCAAATCCTGCACAGTGCAGAGCGTATGTGATTTTCGCTGATGTTAGCAGGCCAAGTGAACCATTCAGGCATCAGTTGAACCACCCCCATTTCAATAGCTTAAACCAACCGAAAATTGGTTTTGCAAGAGCAAGAACGTTTCTGTTCAGGTTCTTGCACCAGAACAATTCATGTACGAACGCAGGATTACTGACCGCACCTAAGTAACGTTTGAGCCTACAGACATCACCTCATCCAAACAACTTGAAACTTCTTACTGTTATTAGCTAAGGGGGGAATTCCACCATTGGGATCCAACTGAAGATATACACTGTAGGGTATCCTCACAAATAGGTATAAAAACCATTGCAAAACTCAATCATTTGTTCCCCATGACTTGTTTTTGCTCCTCATAAGGCAGAGGAGGTTAGAGTACAACTCACACCACACACCCTAGTCCCTCCTGCTACCCAAAGAGTCTCTTTCCCCTTCCTCACTGCCAGGATGCCACAAAAAATTCCAACTTTAAAAGAAGCTCAAATAATTTTGAGTATAAGTAGACACACACACCCCATCATCATTCAAGCGTGTCATGATGAACATAAGCCAATTCCTTAAATCATCTGCATTTCAAATGTCAAGTCTCAAAACCCTACTGTAGGCTTAAGAAGTTGCTTGATACTAATCAGCTCTTATTCCTGTCCGACTCGGGAGATTTAAAAAAAAAAAAAAAAAAAGCATTGTTTAGTATTTTTCATTTCCATAAGGGGGAGCTTGTGCACAGAGGATTACTCTTGGTGACTCTCCAGCCCCAGAGACTCCACGCAATTAGAGCTCATTGAGACCTACTTCTGTGTTAATTACCCTGCTCGGAGAGGCGGTGCAAGACGAGGTCCCACGATCTGCACACTCGCCCAGTGCCTGCCCTGCCATGCGAGGGAGCTGCGGTCTTGTAAGAGTGAGGACGGAAAACATTTCTGCATTAACCAGAAGTATTTGACCCATGCTCAAGTGTGAGTTCTGTTTATATAATTATATTAGTGGAAGGTTAACATTTTTATTTAGCTAATGTATAATTCATACCACCAACAATGCAAATTACTCTCTGCGGTTTGGAGATTGGCTCTACCTAGTAAATATTAACATTTGTGGGATGAAAAATAATTGCGAGGGTTACGTGTCAAGATTTGTGTCAGGGTTATGTGGTAACAGGCTATCGCCTGCTAATAGTTGGGCTTGAAATTAAAGTTCTCACTGTAATCAGTCTTTAGGAAACACCACCCATGTTCGAAGAGGAAGCAATCCTTTCTGCCTTTTACGGTAGCCGTTGAGTAAGTAAATGGCCGGTTAACATTCAAACACTTCCCACGAGAGCTGGCACAGATTTTATATGCGAACTATCAGGTGTTACTGGTGAGTTTGTACATGCAAATCAGGTAATAAGCTACAAACACGCCAAATTTCCTATAAAACATATAAAAACTTCTGTTGAATAGTAAGTTAGGAATGAAAAGCTAACACTGTGAAGACCTCCAAGACGTAATTTTAGAGCTCTACTTCAACTTCCCTTGGGAAAAAACCTGGTCTTTGTGCTTAAACGCGTACTATTTTTGAGAAAAGAGCAATAGCCACCATTCAGCACTGCATACGGCATCTGCTGAGTTCTCTTGCCTTCACGAATTTCCAGGATTTCTGGGGTAAACCCAAACTCCCGTACACAGCTTAAGGCCTCCTGTTGAAATAATTTTAGCCAGCCCTGTGATAGACAGAGGCAGTTTTCCTTTCCAAAATTTTACAGTTCTGTTTAGGCTCTATTTTGAATTTCTGTTCTGCCACTGATACAAACGAACTGGGTTATTAAGACAAAATGCCCCAGCTCCTGCCCGTGTACCTGTAATCCACAAAAGTGACTTCTGAAAACACGTGCTTTCCCTCCCGCTATTCTAAAAATGCCTTATCTAGAGAGAAGCCTCATGAGCATCACTTGTCACAGGTATCCCTTCTCCGCAAAGATACATTCAAAGAGAGCAGGGAACAGAAAATACCATCCCCAGTTCCAGCTACGTTTCTGGCCAGAGAGACTTGTGAATCCCTGGGAAGAGGACACAATAATCCACTGACCGAACGGGTGCGGACAGCTTACAATGTTTTTTCAGAGGAGCCGTGGCTCTGAAGCTTGGTGCAGCCAGCGTAACATAAATACACACTTCGATTTGGCCACTTACCCATATCTCATTTGTACATGATTTAAGTTCTCAGGGGTTAAATGCACACACAGTTTACATGTATTGGGGCAGGCAGACAGTAAAGATTTTGCTGCCTATATACAGTGGAGACTAGAACCCTCTTACATTAAAGTCTAAAGAAATGAGCTCGCGCAGAAAGAATCCACACTGCGTGCCCTGGGTTATGCTACGTAGGGGCTGCCTTTGATACTGAGGGAATGCTACTGCACGCCTATAGACAGAAAAACCCCATAAATAACGCTCACAGCCATTCTGTCCACTCGAACAGAGCAGAACTACCTTGCTGCAGGTTAAAAATATACCTGCCCTGTTGGGTCTGCCATCCCTTATCTCCTTATCTTATTTCTCACACGATAGGGAATGGTTCACAACAGTTCACTCATGCTCATCAGAAAAATGATTTGAGATTTTCGGTTGTTCCATTTTGAAAATTACTCAGCACAGACCAAGAGGTGCTACACACCCTTCTGCCACAACCTGCAAACGCACCGCGCCGAGCGAGCCTTCTGCAACTGCGAGGGAAGACGTTCCAGAGGAACACGGGGCTGCCTGGGCTGAGAGCGGCCAGGGAAAACGGATCCCATCACAATCCCACGGAAGGATGGCTTTTACAACTCCCAGGAAAAGAGCACATTTTAGAGAAGCTCGAACGTCAGAAAGTCAGATCACTCACTCAAGTGCCTCCAAAGTGATTCAGGTGTAGAATTCACCAGGCCAGTCAAAGGCTTTCCATGAGATTCAGAACAAATTAAAGCAAATTTTGGGTCTCACCTCCTCATACGCCAAACAGCAATAATGCTGTTTGCTTCTTCCAATGCTGCTTCTGTCTCATATAAACAATCCGGGGTTGGAACACTCTCTTGCTATTTGTAATTGTAGGACACAAATCAACAGGGAGCCAATTTCAGATGAGGCCATTATGCAAATAATAACGTGAAAGTGCACATAAAGTCAACTCTAGTGACATGAAGCTTTGGTAGCAGGAGTCAAATAACACATTATATTAATTATTAACTACGGAAAATGGTGAATTTCATCTCTTGAAATCTTTCTAAAGTATATGTTCTATTCCCACAAAGATTTATAGGCTTAATGCAGGAATCAAAGAGAATCAGTATGGTACCTCTTGGCTCTAAACTTCTCTGGATCTTGGGTGAGTAAATGGGTTGTCATGAAATAAAGTCCCCCTTTTTTTTTTTAATTCAAAGTAAAACACACCTCTGTCTACAATCGGAGGAGACAGTTGCTGAGGAGATACGGTATCAGATCACTGTCATGTTTCCTCTGGTACAAGACTAGGGGAGATCAGTCCAAAGAAAACTACTTAGCAGATTGAAGCAGTCAAAAAAAAAGTACATTTACTTGCTAATGTCTAATAGTCTCAGATGTCTACGGTACAAAGGAAAGTATTTGAACAGCTTAAAAGTTTTACGGTTAGAATAACATTCAATAAAAAATACGTTTTTGCAGGACTGGTTAAGAAACCGCAGGCAGGCGGGAATTCCGGGAAAGCCCAGGGGCAGCCACGTTCCTCCAGGGAGGAGCTGGAGGGGAGCGGGGAGAGGCCTCCCCATGCTGCCCTGGTTCACCAGGGAAATAGGAAAGGGATGTTTGGGTAGTTTGCTTCCCTAAAATAAGGTGTCTGTCTTTGATCAGACAGATGGGCTCGGTCTCAGAGATGTAGCTTTATGCTAGGAAAATCCCAAATCCGAAAGCGGGGTGCTATCTTTGCAATCTCCCCAGAAATCTGACGTGTTCCATGTGTCGCTGACACCCCACATATCCGTGAGCTTGTTTAGAAACAAGTCATGAACTTTTGGAGCAATGCTGACTCTGGACAGAGAGGTTCTGGGCCAAGCTTCAAATACAGCCACCCCATGATTTATAGATTTATATCAAAACCAGAGCAGGAGACTTACTGTTTCTCATGATTTAGAGAGCTGAAACCAGGTGAGATTCCGTGTTTTTTAATGAGTTTGACCTAGAATTTTAAAATGCCTTTGATTCCCAAATTCAAAGTGAAAGTCAGAGAAATGAGCCCACATGAACCAGACCCAAGAATGTATCTCCACAAAGCCCTGTGATGTGAAAGCACAGCTTTGCAACAGCTTTTGTTGACATCTTCCCTTGCAGCAGGCTTCTCAAACAGTTAGTAACTTCTGACTGCCCAAACGCAAAATGTTCTCACTGTGCTATTCCGAAGTGGGCTTAAAAAAAATTTTTTTAAAATATGGTAATGGATTACATGCGCATTAAGAAAATGCATCATCTGGCACAAGCATCTTACGGGGTTTCCAGAATTCATCTGCTCTCTCTGTTGGCATCGAGGTAGGGTGAACTAAAGGGGTATTAAGGTGGAGAGCAGAGGGAATCGCAAAAAAACTAATGGAATGAGGAAACTGCAATCTTTCCTACGCCGACAGGTACCTTCGCACACCTGAGATCACCAGAGCCAGGTACGCTGCACAAATGAAGTGCCACGTAAGCACATCGGTGGCATTTCATAGACAGGCTCACGACTGTGCTCCAGCGTGAAGAGGTAGGCAGGTTATGGCAACACAGACAACTGCCCTCAACAGAGCTGCGTGGAATTAAGAGGACAAATCGGTGTCCTCACACTTACAAGTGAAAGTATTCCAGTGAAACTGCTAAATAGCCAGGCAACTACACAGTCATTTCTGATCTGCTGCATACTGCCACGTTCCCCTGATCCTCCAGCCCAAAGAACACACGAGCTACCTTTATAATGCTGCTTTTCCAAGCCTTGGTTTAAATACACATTCACCTATTTTTTCTCTCACCATGTTGGTGTAAAGAACTGTTGGCCAGCAAGGCATGGGGCAGCCACGATCCTGGGAACACATTCTTCAGGTCTATCGATATGACAGAATTACAAATATCTATACGTATTTTTAACCTGAAAGCCCACCATCCTATGAAGGCACAAGCATGTTGTGTGCACACAGACCTCACAAACACAGATCCTTTAGCTTCCTGGGCCACAATAAAGTCTGCAGCACTGAAGTACTGATACTTCATCTCCAGAACGGATGCCAGTAGACGAATTTTCTTTGATGTGTCAGAAAACATGACATCTCTTTGTTCTGTAAGTAAAATTATGTACCACTTGCCATACTTTGCTACCTCCACAAAACGTTACTGTGATCTTTAACCTTGGGGGGGAGACCATGCCGCACGCAATACCAGGGAAAAACAATGGGAATAGGCAGATATGGAAAGATAGTTTGGTTACTCTCAGACATTGTTCCATCGTCCCTTGTAATGTGCTCAGCACGTAGCCTGTTTTACCACCTGTATCCCCACTGCACTCTCTTGCCTTTAATTCAGTTTTACCGTCTTGTACCTCCTGCTGTCTTCTCTTTTTTAGTTTTAAAGCGTCCTGATTAGCAGGCACTACAACAGGCAAAGAAGGAAAAAAAGACTGTGGTGGAGGAAGAAGATACCCTTCTCTCGGTAAAAGATGTTATCTTGAACTCTCCTCTCATTCAATAAAATGCGATTACATTCTCTGTTCCCTTCTACTCCCTTTGAGCCAGCTAGACAGATGTTCCACCAGAAGGTAAGCCGTTCTGGTCCAGCTTACTGGGAGGGAATAACACATCAGTTTTAAATGAGAGTTATCAAAGAACAGGTCCAACTGATGGAATGGGTTCATCTGAGCAAGTACTTGAAGGATCACTTCTTCACGGTTTTTCTAGCCACAAACAGCAGAACAGCGGCTGCCAGCAGTGCTCACTTTGGAAGGCTGCTCAGCTCAGCAGTGCACGTGAATTAGGAACCGGGCTTGGACCTGCTCGTGGTTAATGATCATGCAAGTCCAATTACATCTATAGATGCCATTAACTGGAGGTACTGGAGAATGCAGAAGGCCATCTCTGAGCTCCTGCTGCACCCTCCTCTAAGCGAGGACAGGCTTAGATTAGTACTGATAAATATGACTTTTGTATCATTTAGGTTTTCAAAAAATTCATTTAAATTTTCCAGCCTATATACATAAGCAACGCTGCAGTTCCTGCAAGCTGCTGCTGTTCTGTTTGGCTGCTGGTACTGACTTAATGTCTACAACTGCCTGCAAACAGACAAAAATCTTTTGGGGTTGTCATCAACATCACTACATTGCACTGACTCACTCTCAGCAAAAAGAGTAAACTCAAGGAAAAGATGTGGACGTAAATCCTTGAAAAAATGGTGACCAACTAGAGTATTATTGGTAACGTTCCTACAACTGCAGCACCGGCTGGGTCCTGTCTTACCTGGTCTCAGGAGAAAGCAGTCACCGTCCTTCTCCACCACATCTGGCTGAAACTGGCCAAAAGTTGCCCGAGAGCACCCCCCCTCCCCCCGGACAACACAATAGCATAACCATTGCTTCCACTGGAAAAAACCCAAAACATTATTTGTGGTAAGATGTTACAGAAGAAGGCACGAAGGCAACATCAGGGCTCCTTGTGCTGTCACAGAGGCATAACTATACGCTAAGAGTCTGCAAGCCCATGAGCTTGCAAGACAGGTGAAGGACAAGAGAAGAAAGCAAAGCGTGAAAAAACAGCAGCCTAAATGTGCCACTCTGGTTGAGCGAACCTGGCTCAACCAGAGTCCTGCAAAGCCAAGCATCAACCCTCCTTCTAGTTTTGTTACTTCTTAGAAATCTTCTGAGAAGCATCTCTGGTGCATGGAAGTGCCAGCTCGCCAGCTCACCCAATGGAAAGCACACGTGAGGTGTTTCAAGAAGTCACTTTACTCAAAAGTGCGGGCAATTTTAGTTTCTTGGAACTCATTTTCCAAACGGAAGGTTCGTTTTCTTACTCAGAATGATTCCTCACTTCAGTTGTGAACTCTAAAATTTACTTTTTACGTAGTTTTAAAATTTTACTAAGTCAAAATCAAGATGAGTGTTCCATCATTCATTCTGAGACCTTTTTTCTTTGGCAAGTGGGAGACAACAAAAATGAGAAGCTTTTATTGCAAGTGACAGAACACCAGGCTTAAAGAATGAAGCCTCGTCCCTGGTATTAAGGAATATAAAACTACTGCCTCCAATTAAGTTTTGTTCCATTTATGCGGGCGCAGAAACGGGTCTTTTGAAAGAAAAGTCAACGGGCAGCAGTCACAACAGGGAGACACTACACGAAAATTGCTTTTCTTCATGCTCCCAAGATATCTATCCTAAACTAAAGACTATAGGTGCTGACAAGCTTCAGCACTATAGATTAAACCAAGACAGGAAAAGTAATTAAGGGCGAAAAATAAATAAAGGAATATTTTAGTTATCTTGGGGATGAAAGGTTCTTTTGACTGGCATTATTAGTCTTCTAACACAAACCTTTAGCTTTGCTTGGAAGAATACTAGATTCTCTATGGGATGCCAAGTCATGAATCCATCAGAAAAATCTATTTTTGAAATCTTTCTATCACGCTACTAAAGGAAAAAGTCGTGTTGACAAAAGTGCCCATTGCGTCCGACATAGCCTTTCCTTGTTCGTTGTTTTAAGAAACATGTTGGAGGTTGGGACTAAGGGATTTATAAACGTTAAGCAAACCCCGTCCCTTTAATCTGAAATCTGTCTCGCTTTGCCCTTAGGTTGACATTTATTGTTTAAAAACCTTGAGAAAACGTACTGAGGAATTGCCCGTTCCCATCAGTTTAAGTATGAAATGTTTAAAGTGCACATATTTCATCTAGTGCCAGGTCCAGGATCGCAGCCAGGTCTTGTTTGACAACCAGATGACTAACACAAAGGGGTTCCCCTTATGAAAACGTTTAGATATGTGAGTTGGCACGGGTCGGCGGATCACAACATACCCTGCCGGGAGCCAGAGCGAAGGCATGTGCAGGGCATATGGGCAGCCACATGAAAAGCGCGTTGCCATGCCAAGCTGGGAGCGATTGGAGTGAATAATCAGGCAGGCCAATTTGAGGGTCATTTTCTATTGCGTTGCAATTCATAGACCTGCTCAAGGGCGTTAAATGGAAACAATTTTAAGAGCGAAAATGAGAACTGACCGCACGTTGCCTGAGGTTAAGTAATGCTGATGCGCAAGCTTGTGATTACTCAATACATACGTTGCCCCCGTACTTTCAGCAGGGGAGCAGGTTTTGCCCGTAAATCTTTGGACACAAAGCATTAACAAGAGAGGAGATGAGTGGTGTTTTTCCAGGGTCTTCCTTTTTCTAGTATTACTTCTAATCCTAAATTTCATCTTCAACTTTAAAATCATTTGTTCCAATTAACCTGAAACAGAAGTATTCTTACACTGTCAGGGGCTGTTAGATGACCCATGATTTAGGGATCTGGCTACCATCCTTAAGGTTATTATCAAGGAGAACTTGAACAGTCTCTAGACCACTCCTCCCAGGTGGCTCTCCACCACCATGCTCCATGGATGGCCCCTCTGCTATACCTTCAGATTTCAAAATTTTCAACTGAATTGAGAATTTTGACATTTAAAACCTAAAAATAGGGACATTTCACAACAGGGAGGTCTTTAAAATTTCAAAATCAAAGTAGGTTGGGGAACGGAATGTAGACATCTGAATGAAAGCAGTTCCTCAGCCCGAGGTGACGTGAGTTGACCACCTCAGTGTCACTGCGGCAACACAACAGTATGCCAGAGGGCGGCCAGGCAGCTATGTCTTCTCTTGAAGTCATTGTACAATGACCACATAGTTACGGTAAATTAAGCTGCGGTATTTTGCTCTAACTCAGTAAATATTTTACATGAAGAGAAGGTAACATGATCACAAGGAATTTCTTGGCACAAGCCACTCTCCCAATTAATATTTACCAGTCATCTCCCTGTCATTGCACCACATCGTTTCCAAAATCCTCACAGCTATGCACATATGGCTCTCCAAGGATATATTTGAGTTCGGAGGAATCTTCTTTTGCAGACCTTATGAGGTCCAGCTGTTCCTACAGCACTAACTGTAGCTTTGATTCCCCTTTCACCACCACCTGCAGGTAACGTCAGGCACTCGTATGCAGTGATGTGTGTAATTCAGTGCCTCGGAACACAAGACATCCTTAACAAAGCCAAGCATCAACCCTCCTTTTGAGTTTCTTGCAGTAAGGTATTACTAAGACAATGTTTAAGGTCTGACAGAAGAAACAATACATATTCTTAGGAGAACAAACTGATTCAAGGCCTACCAAAACCTCTCCATCAAAGCAATCCAGACTTTGGATCAAAGGGTGTCTCATCCGTTTTGACTACAACTTGACCCATCAGAAATTAAATTTGGAATTTCTCGAAGAGAATCCCTGGCCATTACACACTATTCTCAACACCACCAAGTAAGCAGTGCAAGTTTTAATTGCTATATTCAGGAACTTAATTATTCCAAGAGTGATTAGGAACTGATCTGAAGCCCTCCAATTATGGTCCAGGATACGACTGGAATCAAGCAGCACGTTCCCTAGCAAGCTACTTCAAAAAAGCAAGTTTGGAGCAAGCTGGACACAGCTTAGGACATGCAGAAGCTGTCCTAAGTTGCATTTGTAGCTTATCATCCACATCCCACATAACAAAACACAATTATGTGACAAAAATCATCGCAGTCATTAACGACTACTTAGAAGTGCCCTTCAGATACAAATTTATGGGTACCGGCTCTCTGTTCTTCAACTATTTACTGTCAATACACACTAATTTCAAAGGGTTTGTGATGGAAAAGGGAAACAATTCAACATTTTTGCCTCTCACTAGGGAACCCGTGAACTGCAGGCGTGTACTGCTGAGCGCAGCTTACAAAGCAGAGTGGCTGGAGGTAAGCCGACCCAAGCCATCCCCTCTGCTACTGGGGCAACACAACTCCATGGCATGGTAACACACTGTCCTGCAAAGGCTGAGACCCCCAAGCTGGGACTTGAGTAGTTTAAACCCTAAGCTACCTTGCATTTACTGTGATGTAAGTATAAAATACCCATGACACGGGTGCATACCCAGATGAACTCCTCTGATGTCAATACAAGCAATTGTGTTGACTCAAAGGTCAGAGGGGGCTTCTGACAACCTCCTCTTCCAACTACTCTTCCAAACAATATCCCCATTTTAAAGCAGAGCCTGCTCAGGAGATCACCACAGGACAATTCAGGTTGGAAGGGACCTCAGGAGGTCCCCTAGTCCAACCTCCTGCCCAGAGCAGGTCAGCTATGAGATCAGACCAACTTGCCCAGGGTTTAGCCAGGCTGGTCTTGAAAAAGTTTCCCAAGGGTGGAGGCTGAAGAGCCTCTCTGGGGAATATTATTCCACTGCCACATGGAGAACTGGCATCAGCCCAAGGGTAAGTCAGTGTGCCAACTCTGTGCCCCTAGCAGAACACCTCTGGACATCTGCCAGTTGCCTATGAAATCCTTGGTGAAGGCAAATGTTCAAGTGCCTGTCTCGCTGTCAGCAGTCTCCATCATTAAGGAGTCATCGCATCTCATCGTAATACAGGGATCGTGTTCAGAGCTGACAGTGAAAAGGCTTTCTGCCTACGCATGAAAACCACCCTTCTTGCTTCTGTTTCAGAATAGCTCCAATGCATCTCCCATTTCACTGCAGAACCATTACAATACACATCAACACTATTATAATAGCTGACAGCAGCCAGTAATTTCTGGAGCTAAGATTGCAAATGACCTTCAGATAGCTTTGCATTCCTACAACTTTCTGAAGTACCATGGGGACTGAAGTCTGATAAAACGGCTTCCAATGATAACAGCAGAGACAGAGAACACAGAACCAAGATTTAAGCGATTTATGTACTTAGTTGAAGAACCTGGCAGGCTATTTCATATGCTTACAAATCAAACGAGCAAACTCAGTGTCCAATATGCTTACACCACCCCTCCCTGCTCCTGGTGTAGTGTAACACATTTCTTCTCTTTCATCGTCATTCAGAACATGATTCTAAACTGAATGCAACTGGGGCTGCTGCATTTGCTTCAGCGATTTCAGCGCTGAATCAAATTAACACGTAAAAATAGAATAAATCTATTTTTACTAGCCAAAATACTGTGGATGAAGTAATCTCCACTTACAAGAGCAGGATAGTCACTTCCTCTCCTGAACATAAAAGTGCAAAAAATACATAAATGCATGTTGATTTCTTGGACAGAGAATGGGAAATAATTTAATTTCAGAGATGTGTTAGAAACACTGTAAATTAAATGCATAATGTTCATACCCGGGGCTATACTCAATGCCATCCCCATAGGGTTTGCAGGATTTACTATTACTACTCGTTGCTGATTGCCGGGTTAGAGCTGTACAGATATTCCCTCCTCGAGTCCCTCTCTGATCGGGGGCCACCTACAAATGACGAGATCTGCTCCTGGTTTATAGCATTTTGGGATACAAATGAGTTGTTACCGCCTTATCTTCCTGTTAACAGTACAGAGCCGGTGGTTACATCGGCAAGATTTAGGGTGGGAAAGGCTGCACATGGAAAAAAGTAGGTTATCTCCCCTCAGCTCCGCGTCACACTGGGAAAAATCTCCCTAAACATTCCTGTCCGAGATTTGGCATTCAACACTGGCAGAACAACTGGTAAGCTGGGACTTGTATTTCTTACAGACATTAATACACACTAAAGTATTATCTTGCCTTCAGCTGTGAACCACACGTCCTAATAAAAAAGGGTTGGAATAACAACAGTAGCATGTTGCAGGATTAATTTGTCACGGCAAAACCTGCAATTTGAGAATTTCACAATTTGGCGATGCGATTCAGGTTTGACCCTGTCTTACGCTGCACACCGAGTTAAAGAACGTCATTAAGAGATCTTGTGACAAAGGAGTCGACTAAACAGCACTGCATTTCCGTGACATCCCCGTGCTCTTATCAGACCCGGGAGCAGGACGTGATATTTTTGCCCTACTTTGCGTCAATCCTTCGCTGCTGAGCTGGCTGCCAAATAAACGTAGCAGTCGTTTATAGTGACCTTGTCAATTTTACAACATCAATTATCATCATGATATTATCGAAAAGAGCAACGTGCCTGGAATTACACCAGCAGGAAGATGCTCTCTGACAATACAATTTCTTCCCAAATGCCAATAAGCACATTAGTCCACAGCACCTTTACGCTGATTTAAAGTCTGTGTTACGCAGCTTGCACCGTTGTAATGACAATACTCTCAAAGCTGGGAAGAGAGGCAGACACTAAATAAAGCATTCTTCTTTATTTTAAAGTATAGTAAATATAACCTTGTTCCCAAATTCAAATAATATCCTTGTAACAGCTCAGACCAAACCTGCACGCTGAGATCAATGTGCACATTACTTGCTCACAGGACCCAAAAATGGCTTGTTTTTATATAACTTTCATCATCCCAAAGGATCCAAGAGCGCCTTAGTGAGTGTCTGAACCAAAGCATGGCCAGCTTTCAGACAGAACAGTTACGGTCACCCCCAGACACCAGTCCGTTTTGCTCGGTTAACATAGTCAATGTCCATGCTTTAGGAGGCTAGATCCTTTCTGCAAATCTGACATAGCTACCACTGTATCTCAGCATTATTTTAGGCATCGATCATCAACGCAGAAAAATCAAGTCTGGCTGATGTGCATTTCCCAACTTCCTTGAACACCTGGCTGTATTAGGACTGATTTTAGGTCCAAGTACGGTCACAAGATAGGGATAACTTCATTTTTGCTTATTCTTCTGTACTTCAGTCTTAAAACTTCCACACTGTCTCTATGATTGGTTTGGGGTTTTTTTGCTCCTGGTACTGTATTTTACAGCACTTAAAGACTAAGTCTTACAGATGTGTCTGCAAGGAAACTGGCATCCAAGATGTTAAATGCCTGTGCAGCACTGCAGAGTGCAGTTCATATTCACAGGAGGTTTCCACTAACTTGTTTGGACAAACTGAGTAAATGTCAGTGGGAATTCTGACCCTGCGCATTACATTAATCTTCATAACTACTTGTCCAGATGTGTACATGTTTCTAGGATAGAGATGGATTTTTTTCAAGTTAACTTTTGCAGCCCACTGCTATTTGGAATGAGAAACAGGCTACTGGCATCCACAGCAACTTCTGCTCCTTGGCTCTGACGAGGACAGAGAGGGCTCATCGGCAGGAGTGCCTCCCTCCACCTCCAAGGAGGATGAGGAGGGTACCCCAGCCCACGGCAGGAACGCATAAGGAACGGTTTGCAGAGCTCAGACCAACTCACACACCACCCAATGCTCTTCTCCGCAGCTACACAGACTTTGCTCCATAAATTCCACTGGTGCTAGAATTAGGCATTTCTTTCTATCCATCTGCCCTGCTTCCCACACACCTCCCTCCTCCTCCCGTCCTCTACATGTAGAGGTGGGGGGCAAATCTCTGCCAGCCGCAGCGGGCTGCAGCAGCGGCAGCGAGCTCCCTTGGCTTCACAGCCACGGCGAAGCACACACCCTTCCTGACAGCACCAAGTGCGGCCACATCCTCGGAGGTTCCGTTCTGGTGCTTCTTTTGATGATCCAGGTGGTAGCATGACAGAGGAATGGAGGAAGAGAGAATCATTTCCCATACCGTAAAGCCAGGCGAAGGCCGTTCAGCTTCCCAGCCGCAGGGGCCAGGAATCGGTAACGAAGCTGTCCACGCCATTCTTAGGGTGCTCAGGGGGATGGAGGGAAGGGGCTGCCAGTGATGCTCCTGTCAGCCCAGTGACAGCCTAACTCAAACAGGCGACCCCTGCCACACCATCCAGGATTTCTAACAGGTATAACGTCACAGAGAAAGCAACAGCCAAGTTTATGCAGCAAAACAAAGATATGACATTACGTACGGGCACAGGTGAGTATGAGTAACATCACAAGCAAACCAAGCTTCCAAGGCTCCATTAACACAGGCAGAAGCCCGCGCTGCCGGGCTGTCACTGCTGCGGTTCCCCATGTCCCCTGGACCTGCCATAAGCCATACCACCTTCCTCGCCTGCCGCACACCACCACACCGGTTTATGACTGAATTACAGAGGTTTTGGTCTACACGTAGTTTAGGAGGCAATTTCATAAGGTCAGGTGTGTTTGTGCCTTATTGTGAATAGTTGCTTCTAAAAAATAAGCGCTGTGCGGTTCTGCTTTCATCTGCCATTGCCTGGCACAGTTTTACAGATGAGTTGAACCGCAGGTACTGGTGCATTCCACACCTCCCATCATCAATTAAACAAAGTGCACAGACTTTGGGCAGAGTTTTAATTTCATCGGAACCATACATTGAGCTTCTTTTGTTCCAGGTTTGATTTTTTTTTCAATCTCAAAGTCCCCCTACCAGTGAGTTCCTATGACAAATTGAAGGTACTGACATCAACCAACGTGCTGGGTTATCTGGAACTAATCGCCTTGCATTTCAACAGGTATCCTTCAAAGGGATGGCACACACTCAGTTTGCTATTTCAGAGAAGATAAAATGTTAGCAGTGTCTTCAGTTTACCAAACAGAAAATGCAATGCTCTTCCTCCTCTCCTGCAGAAGATGAGAAAAACTAGTGGTTTCTAGGCAGAATTCTTACAGCTTTTTTTGCCAGCTGTTTTGAACAAAGCTGTCCCTAAGATGACAGCCTTTATAAGAGATTTAAAATCTGCAGTTTAGTGTGCTTCAGTCCTGTGCCTGTCAAATACTCAGTATATTAGAGGAGCTTCAGCCTCTCTTACTTCTACCACAAATACATATTCTTCACTTCTTGTGACTCATGAGATCGTCAATTTGCAACTTTTGATTGATTAAAGGGCAAGTTTCCAGAAACTGGGCTCAGAATGAGAATAAGTTACTACCTCACCCAACGTCTCTAGTGATAAAAGAGTATTTCTCACAGATTTCTCAGGTCAGCTCTTCACGTGGCTATAAACTGCACAACTTTCAATAGGGTTGTGTTACCTTAACCACTGGCTTCTCCCACCGCTCCAGTGTGAAGGTCCCCAAACACTCCTCTGTCCCTATCAGCCTCTGGCCCAAAAAGAGATGGAGTGGAGCCTCCTCTTCAGAGGCACACCACTGGAGGAAGTGGGAGGAAAAGGAGCTTCCAGATACCATGCTGACATATGGAGAAGGTGATACTCTGAAATACAGTATGCTTCATTACACTAACCAATTTTTAATATACAAATTAGTTATAAATTCCAACTACTAGATTCTTCGAAATTATTGGTACCTGTTCAAGCTGTTGCTTTGTTTCTTATTCCCAGTGCACAGTAATTATTTGTTTTCAAAAAGTATTTTCCATGAGAACATCTGGTGCACAAGATGAAATAGGCCAGTCTGAGATTGGCACATAAGAATGTTGCATTTTGATGGCTCTATTATAACAGGTAATTATTGAGAGAGCTGTAGAGATCTACCATTAGCTTTTACCTTCAATACTCTGATAGAACCTGCTTCCATTCAACGGGACATTTGTGTATGCCAATAAACATGATGGACTCTCAGATTTATTCACAGACCAAGAGAAGTTCTGCCTATGGGAGGAAACAATTTCAGGGACGGGGTCATTTGGCTGGTTGGTTTAGGGTGGAGAGCATGTGTGTGCTTGGTTTTCCTTTCAATATTGGATATCTTTATGATATTCCAATCCACTTTGAGTATTTTCTTTTTTCTCCTTTTATAGATGACTGACTCGCAGGTATGACCCATCTCCCTGGAGAAATGTCCCTGTTTGATGAGGTGAGCACCACAAGTGCTCTCCCAGCAATTGCGGTGCTGCCTTGAGGTCTGGCCGCACATTGTGGGCAATTTGGGGTACACACAGAATGGTTTTGTAGGAGTAGGCACACCGTTAATTTTCTGTGCATAGCATTCTGTTGGTTACTGCCTGTATGTTGATCATAACGCAGAGTAAATTTGGATTAAGACATGGACAGAATGATAAGAAAATGTAAATCCCTAGGTGGGCTCTGAAAGTCACTGAGGTAGGAAGGGCTTTGTCAAATATACGCTAAATGCTTTAGCCAAATACTTTCACGCAAATACCTGGTAAAGTTAAAAAAAAAAAATCACTGTATTTGAGTTCCTTTTGCCAGATTAATCAAAAAATGATAGCTATACCCATTTACCAGCCCAATATTTTCAGCAAGGTCATTAACCTACCTCTGGCCTCTGTTCTGTAGAGGGATTCGCAGATATTTCTACTCCTGCCCCTGGTTTTGTGCCAGTACTAGCACTGAGGGGAACCTCTGCTGAGTCACTTCTAGGTGGCAATGCGGGGGCGGAGGGAAATTTTTTAAAAAATGCAAGTTTCTATTGGATTCATTTTCCACCAGCTAAATGGGACAAAACCACTCAGGCCATGTTCTGACCAGTGAATCCATCAATGACAGCTCTGGCTCATCTTTCTTCTCCCCGAGCTGGTCAGATGTGTGAAGAGATAACTGGAAAAAGTGTAGACAAGGCTGTACTTAAGACACCTCAATGAAAGAAATTCAAATTATCTGATCTGACAGAATCAATAAAGACTCATTAACTGCAGTAAAGATTAACGGGCTATGAGAAGAGTTGGATATACAGTCATTAATCTTTCCTGGGATCTTGTATAATTAATCAACATTGTAACTTCCCTTTATTAGCAAATCTGTACTGTTCAGACTAAGGTAAGCTACGTGGGCAGGCTCAGCCTAATCTCTCACTCAGCTTTTATGTGCTGCAGCAGGAATGCGTAACTGGAGCATCCATGAGAACACTGGTGCTCCAGATTTTCTCCAGACACATATCTGCAAACCACTTGCTCTTTAACTCCTTGTTCTCTTGTCAAAAAACAAGTTAACTCCACTCCACACACCCCAGACTGCACATCTGGTTTTGTTACCATATTGACCACCATCTCTTAGTATAAGCTCACAGCAAACCCAGGAATTCAATGAGAACTTTTTCCTTCTAGTTTTTCAATCCCTGCAGGCCTAACCCTTTGCTCTCAACGCAAGGGCTGTGAACTCCTTCCACAAACAGGGCAGTGAAGAAATGTGACCAGGTAACACTTTTATATAGAGGTAAGGGGATACAGAAGATACGCTGCAAGGTGCAGGATCAGATTCTGCAGCATTTAAATGCTTCCCTTCCCGTGCTGCACTAGGCCAAGGAATCGTTTTTTCTTCCATCAAGTGTCACTGCAAGATGCACATTGACACGAGGAGACACCAGACCTGCTGCACAGCAGAGGACACGCGCTCACGCGACATCTCGCTCCCCACGGTCCCTGACCCCGCTGCTCCCACAGCGCCCAGAGGAACGTGGGCTCAGCACAGCGTGGTGGCAAGGTCCACTGCGACCAGCCGTAGCCATGGGCCTTGCAAGGAAGGCAGAGGAAAGCACACACACAAACCTCTTCAGCTGCGAGAACTAAATTCAAGTGAAAATAAAACCTGTGCTCAGACCCCAAGCTGTTACTAGAAAGACATGCTAACACAGGAGTAACTTCCACTCTCGGGTTGGCAGATTTCATCTTTTCTGCATCAATAATAGTGAGAGCTATAGGATGCCTTAATGTATAACCCAGCACAACCCTAAAGAGGGGAGCAGATCCAGACTGCATTGCCCGGCAGTAATCCCAGAAGGCTCCAAGGCATCTTTTCTGAGAGACAATTCCTTATCCTTACTGTCCAGGTTAGTAACTCACTTCTGACCCTCAGCAGCGGAAAACCGTTTCTCTGCCGTGCCCACCCCACTGACTGAGCTGCTTTGGCCGTGCCACCCTCATCCTGCTCCGTGCCCACCTGCCCGAGGGAAGGGTGGCTTCCCCGCGTACCGCCAAGACATTCCCCCACGCGTCTCCAATACTCATTGTTTATACTTCCACAGTACCCGCAATCACCTACAGCATTGAATAAAACATAAAAAAGGCTGGATTGCCACTCCCAGATACATTCAGAAAAAGAAAAGGAGAGAGAACACACAATAATTTCAAATCCTACTTTTGCAGCCCAACAAGGGAGAGGTACAAGCTACACATCCTTACCGATAAACAGAGAGGACCTGAGTGTTATTTTTGCCAAGACCGTATCTCTGCATACATTCAAAGGTTGAAACGGATCTTCTGAGTACTTAACACTGAATGATATCGTCCGTAACACTATATGAGAAGCTTTAAAGGCAGATTCGTATAGAAAATAATAAATCATCTGCTGAAATGGCCAGCAGCCAACGTGACGTTACTCAAATACCATCTCCACTGTGGCTATTGCAGCTGAACGGGGCATTCCCCAGAGGTGTGTTTGTGTTTGGGAAGAGATGCTGCTGCAGCGATACCCTAATCACGGTTGGGCCCCCAGCCAGCGCCTGGCACCCGGCCCGGGGAGAGCAGATCCCTCCGGGGACAGCAGAGAGAAGCTGGAGGTTTGCCACGCCGCTCCAAGCGGGAGGGATAAATAGCACTGAACTGGAATTACTCTCTCCCGAAGAGCTCGTTGGGGGCATGAGGTAGAGTCTGAACTATGCATCAACTGGAAACCTAGCGGTTTGGTTCTGCTAATACCTTTGGTTAGTCCCCCCAGGTACGCGGGCAGAGGTGAACTGCAGACCGCCCTGCCAAGAGGGGTGCCTCCGGCATCTTCTGCCAAGGAGGCTGGAGGGAGATGCTCGGATTTTATGCAAAGAAAAGGTCTGTGCGTCTGCAATAGAATGGTGCCTCTTGGTGTCGGATCTCTTACACCATACGTATTTACTTTCATGCAGCCCCAAATTAACATTTGGGTTTGAATTACATTAAATGTGCCACAGCAAATAAAACTTCTCATGTCTGTGATCTGGGGAGAACAAATGGATACAGTTGCTGGGCTAGCAGTAAATCCCTCCTCTTTTCCAAAAACAGTCCTTCGCAGAAGCCCACCATTTATACGGTAGCAGCAGCACTCCATTATGACAACATTATTTGGCTTAATTACCTCTTTTTTTAGTCATTGCATGCATCCCATTCCGCTCATCTCCCAAAGAGGCTAGTCCTACCAACGTATTTGTTTCCCAACTTGCTATTTGTATCTAGAGAAACTTCTGCATACGGTATAATCCTCCCCACTCAGAAATGTTAATCCCATAGATCCTCCAGCATCTTTTAGGGATTTTTCCATTTCTTCTATGGCCTAAGCTGCCTTCCCTGTACAGTTATAAACTTTCATTGCCAGAACACCACTTAACCAAAAACCCTTTGTCATCTGCAGGGCCCTGTGTTTTCCACATTTCCCAGGACTGACTCGGCCACATGAAGGTCAGATGTGCTCCCCAAGGTTTTATTCCACAAAGTTCTTCACGTGCTGAAGTAAGGCTTTAGTGCACAGACATTTATGCATGAATTGATCCCCCTGAAGTCATACCTCAGTGTAGAAACCTCACGTGCTGAAGTCCGGCTGAGTTGGTTTGCCTTCGGGAAGCTGAACGCTGTTACGAGAACCGGTCGTCAGCTTTGAAATCTCCGTTTGAGGTCAAAAGACCGCTAACATTAATTGCAGGTCGACTTTGTTAAAAATTATCCAGCTAAGGATTTCTAACTTGGTCAACAGTAATGGACAGTGCTGCCTTCTCACTAGCTGTCCAGTTCAACACGGAGTGGGGACTGGTTTTCAGTCCCTTCCCATGGCAGAGCTTTCAACCCAGCTGGGGCCCCGAGATGCTACCACACCACGATTGAGTAGAAAGTTAGCAAAGGACCATTTGCAGTAATAAACACACCACCAGATAACAGTACCTACTATTTTTCTCACCAAAAAAGAGTCATTAGAAGTGCAGCATCAAGAACACTGTGCTTGAAAGTGCAACTAAGAACATCTTTACAACCATAGCTCTCCATTTATTCTCCATGTCATGCCTCTCTGAGTACAGGCAGCACCCAGATACAGGTCTAGCAACAACCTACCCCACCCGTCAGGGGAAATGACTCTTTGGAGGACGCAAAGACATCCTGGCAGCTGTCAGATACAAAATTATCTTTTCCATGGAGAGGAAGGAAATAAAACATCAATTCAATGATTTAATTTCTGTTCTCCATCTGTTTGCAGGGTGGCACGAGCATCAAGCACATGGCTGGGTTGCACCACCTCTTACTAGGCCCCCCCTCCCCCCGGGACCCCGAAACATCCCCATCCCACCTCCAGAGGTGCTGTATGAGGTCATCACAGAATCACCGATGGGTTGTGAATGATCTGCACGGAGACAATCTGCACAGGACATTCCAGGTATGGGTGAGCTTGGACAGGGTGGCTGCTAGCAAAGGGACGTCGCTCTTCAGATAAACTTCCAAATGCAGAATCACTGAGATGGGTGTGAATATTTCAAAAAAGAATGCATGCATGAAGAATTTTAAAGGAGCACTACATTATGGGTGTAAAGCAGGGAACTGTTACACTAGTGTGGAGAATTTATAACTCTGAGAAAATACAGGATTTCCCTTGCCATGGGCTGGTCTGAGTACTGTACGGATGCCAATGAGTAGTCTGAATTCTGGAAGGGCTAGGCATACAAAATCCCATTGCTGAGGACACAGAAATTCATCAAAAGTGAAATCTGCGAGTAGCAGCTATACCAGCACCTTGGAAAAAAAGGTCTCGGGAATCTAAACTAAAGGCCCTGGGAGGACTAGGATCCTCCCCACGCCCAGGCTGCTCTGGCAAGGCTCCGACATGGTGACAGGCAAGCAAACCAGCAACCACGCCAGTCCTCGTGCAAGGGGCAAACGGCCGTAACCGCACAGTTGACTTCAGCCCTAGAAGCAGTACTGTACACGCTGCAGAAACATCCTCCCTGTGAGATGGTGGGAAAGTGCAAAGACTACATCTGCTTTCATCAGGTTTTTTCTTGCTTCTCTGTCAAGCACTGAAAGAAGATTCATCAGTACAATCATCACTGTGTGATTATTTTCAGATAAGCTCATGTGCATCCATCGCACGCACAGTCGCTATTTGTAACAGGATGGAAAAGTTCACAATGTAAATGAAAAAAATCTACTGCTAAACTTTCTTGTGCACAAGTAGTGTCTGAACAGCAAAGATTTTTTTTTTTTCTTTTTGTTGCGACAACTGGTCATCCTCTGCCTTTCTGCCTCAGAGACCTATGGGCTTCACTGCTCTTCTCACTTCACACCAGGAGTTTTCAAGGGCTCTTCCAACACCCTTTCCCCAGACATTTTAAGTGCCTGTATCTATCTTTCCCCCAAAATACCACTCACTTAACACAAGATGGCACCGCTGACCATCTAAGGGGCTGAACGCGAGGCCAGGTACACCAGACAGGTTGGAAATCAAATTATTCCACTTATTTCGTGGCTCCTGAACAACCTCCTCCTGGTGCTTCTCCTCCCCATTCCTCACTCAGCTTTGCTACAGACGCAGCGTGTTTTACTGCTTCGTCTTCCAACAGACACTTGGTCAAAACAAGCAAAACTCTTCCCCAAACCTAAATAAGCCTGGCAGTACCCTGGTTAATACAAGAGAAAGAAAAGAGTCACCATAGATTAATAAATATTACTCAGCACAGTAATGCATCTCTGTGATATATTAGTGTTTCTCAAGTCCCCAGGAAGCAGGAAAACTGGGGGAAGGCTGTCATCAGGCTTTTTCCTGGTTCTCTATCAAGCACTGGAAGAAGATGCATCAGCAAAATCATCTCTATATGATTTCAGATAAGTCCATGTGCATCCATCGGATGCACTGTTGCTATTTGTAACAGGATGGGGCGGGGGGGGGGAATCACAATTTAAATGAAAAATCTACCACTAAACTTTCTTGTGCACAATTAAGACTGGGCGCAAGCTGCCAGCTTAGGTTGGATGCTCAGCACCCACCAACCAGATGGCAACCATCACGCAGAACTCCTCTGATGGGACCATGTCTCAGTCACTACCAATCTGGACCCGATTACTAAAGAGGGGGAAAAAAAAAAAAGTTGACTTGATATTAGTGTTTCTCTTGAGTCCCTGGGAAGCAGAAAGACTGGGGGAAGGGTGAATTCCTTCCCTATACAACAGAGAATTACATCCTTTCTCTGGAATGTTTAAGCTAATTTGGAGAATTTAACAGATATTAATGTTCTTGCTGCAGAGACCTACACAGCAGTCTACAGCTTGAGATGAATTACTTGTGAATCTTGTTCTATTTCCATAGCGCTCTCTTGAAACAAAGCAAGTTCTATAGTACTTTATACTTTTTTTAAAGTAGAATCTCCAAATCACTGCCCTTCAATTCCTTAAGGTGTTTTATACCTAGACAGGACTGAAATCTATAGTCCTTGCTCAAGGCTACATTTCCATGGTTTCTCATTTCTTGAGGATACACAGGCAGAACTTGCCCTGTACATATCTGCCAGGCTCACATTTTCCATTACCTTCCCTCGATGCTTCAAAGTACTCCTGCAGAGTTACCAATCCCACGGGCCAAACTTCTGTGGTTCTCGCTAAATATCCCCCAACTGCAATTAAACAACCGGTTGGCTTTAATGGGTATAAATCTCACTATCAACTGCAGAGTAACTCCTTGGATTTCAGGGAAGGTAATTCAGGTATCGTCCAGCTTTGCTATTACTTTAGTGCTACTGAGAAAAATGTTCGGTGAACATCTTCCAGGGCCGTACTGGGGGTACAGCTGAGCTCCAAACCTGGGTCTGCATAGGAAGATTCCTCCTTTTACAGTCACGCCTAGAGTCCTCGGTAAAGAGGGCTTATGGAGGCAATAATCTGCTTAGATCTAAAATACACACATTTGTTCACGTATTTCAGTTATAAGCAGACTGTTGGGTATGTAAGTACAACCAACCATGTAACGTCTCGGGCGCTACCACTGAGTCACGGAGGCTCAGCTGTCCCCAAAGGCTCACACTGATAATTCAATGTCCACATGTAACATCGTTTCTTTACACAGACCAAAACCCACTCAAAATCATACAAATAGCTGTACTATACAAAATCAATATTCTATTTTGCTAACCTTTGCCTGATGGTATCAATTTCCCCTGCTTCATAGGATGGAGTAAATAATTCCCAAGCTGGCAGTAGGGCTACGAGCACAGCTCTGCCACTCTGCAACTTAAGTCCTGATATTTTTATATTTTTAGATTCAGGCTGAGAGATGCCTATCTTTTGTATTGGAGCTAAAACTAGCGACTGTAGCTCATTTTGCTTGGTACAAACACACTATCATCAGAACTAATCATTATAAACTTCAAAATAAAACTTTTTTTGCTCTCAGTAGAAAAATATATAATATATATAAACTCATTAAAATTGTAATTCTGATTAAAAAGTTGTTTGTAAGATGCAAAACTTAATCCCGTATCAACTGATTTATTTAATTTTCTCTAATATGTAAAAGACTTTTGATATTTAGGCAGGAAAACCTACAGTCCTAATTTGCAACACTCCTCTCACACTGGTGCTAAGGGACATAAAGCATTCACAGGTCCAGAAACCAACGTACCCTCTTGCGAATCACAGCACACAACGTCAGACACCAAAAAAGCCAAGTGACTTCCATCAGCAGTCAATTCGATCCATACTCCACAAATAAATGCGAACAGCCAGAAAATAATCATTGTTCTAATCACTGCTTGCACTACCAAACTGCTGGAGCCACTTTAATCTGGCTTGTGAACTTCAGTGCAATTTTACTTCTATGAGAATAAATGGGGAACGTATTTCTTAAAGTCAAAAGTTTTACATAAGTGGAAGAGAAGGCTTGTGTGAGAACAGGCTCCGAGTATAAAGCTCATGGTTAAAACACTAGCAATGAACCTTCTGAAGTGCATTTGGCCTCAAAACCAGGCTCAATCTCTTTTTCAATTAGCATTTTCAGGATGCTTTCACCAGGTCAGGAACCCCAAAGTGAGTCAAAAGCTTTTTTCCTGTTAAAAAAAAAAAAAAAAAAATCAAGTGTAACCCCAAACTGCAAATTTATCCAGAATTCGACCTCTTTGATCCCATTTGGTTCAACTTTTCTACTTGCAGCAATAATTCCTGGTTCAGAGGCTCCAGTAGGAATGACCTGTTCCTTGGCAGGGTAAGCCGTTACGTTTCCATCACAATACATAAGCTCCACTTCAAGAGGGCAAGCAGGCAGCAGGCCAAAAGCAGAATACCTCTGCTTCACAGTCATTTCTAAGCCAAGATATTCTTTTTACTTTTCAAAAGCATGAGTGGTCAAAAAAGCACTGCTTGGAAATTGAAACCATCCTCCATGCACCTCTGCTTCTCTCAAATTAAGCTTGAAAAGCATTGTGGATTACATGACTCATGCAGCACGGGGACTGCGTTTTCCCAATCGATAACGCTCTCAGTTTATATTTCTCATTTGCACCTCAGTGTTTTTCCTGTCTTTATTGCTGAAGTGAAGAGACGAGCCCACGGATCCCTGCGAAGAGTCATAATCTGTGTCAGCAAGGAGCTCACCGGACAATACGTCTTCATCGCTCTCGGCCATCTGGTCGTTATCCGTCTTCCCTCCTGAAGGGTCCTGTGCAACCAGGCTGGAAACTGTGAGGCAGTATTTGGAGTTTGTTAACCAGCCACAGTACATCTTCCCTTGCAGCACACCGTGCCACGCTTTGATTTGTCTGACAGTTATATAGCTATCGAGGGCTTGCTTTAATCTCAGTAGCAGGCTAAAGTATTTTTCAAGCTGTAGCATTTCTGTTTTATGACTGTCCAAATGCTGCAATGTTCTGCTGGTATTACTATAAAAATCCAGGGGAGAAAAACTTAAGCTGAATTAATTCCAGGCAGATTGTGATTCTCCATGGGTTAACTCGACTCCTAGTGCTGACTCCATCAAATTTGGCCCCTTCTGTCTGCAGACACGGGGTTACAGCCCCAGTTTCAAGTGCTGGGGGGTGAGCTCCTTGCACAAGCAGGTATTGTGCTTGGGGGGTGACACAGCTCACTCTGCTTTCAAAACTCTCTGGATGTTCATCACGCTCGGGAAAGACACGGGTTGAACCAACTCCGGAATACACTGTCAGCCCTGACCCCGCAACAGCTGGTACTGGTTGGAGCTAAGAAGGGCAGCAGGACCCACTGTTGCCAGCCTGCAATGTATTCCATACACGGACTCTCATGCCGTGGCCTCCCTACCTTAGGATGCCAACCGAGACACTGAACTTGAGATTTAATTACAACTCTGCAGTCTGACGGTACGAGCTGTGCAGGAGAGGTGGATTCCCGCCGTAGGCTTCAGCAGCAGCTCCTCTGCTCTTACCCTCTTACCACAGCCACTGGCTCATCTCTTAGGCTGTAAGCCTTACAATCCAGTCCACAAACAAGCGTTTTCTTTTTATTTCTGCAGAGTGCCTTGTGTAATCTTCATGCCCTACATGTAGCATTTCCCTTTGTTTGCACTAGAAACCAAAATAAAATCATACGGACCTTGACCGACACCAGTCGGCACATCCCATCCCAGCAGATATTCTACAGGAAACCCAGCTAGAACAGGCCAGAAATTTCACAGAGTAAGACGTGGCTATTTTTAGACATTCCCAGAGCTGTTTTTGAAGCTGGATAGACAGTATTATTACAGCCAAGCTAATTCCATACATTACACAACCTTTCTCTGCAGAAACTAAGGGGATAGAAATCTAAGAGCTGAGGAGAGAATAAAATATTCAAACAGGGCCCAAAAGGTGTTTGCCATGACACCTGGACCCTAAAACATACTGCAGTGGGGAAGAAATTCTTCCCCGTGAGGGTGCTGAGGCCCTGGCCCAGGGTGCCCAGAGAAGCTGTGGCTGCCCCTGGCTCCCTGGCAGTGTTCCAGGCCAGGTTGGATGGGGCTTTGGGCAACCTGGGCTAGTGGAGGGTGGTGGGACTGGGTGGGCTGGGAGGTCCCTTCCAACCCAAACCAGTCCAGGACTCTACGAAAAAGGCTAGAGATGCCTAACCAGCAAGTTTGACCATCTGCTCTTAACGCACGGCCAAAAGGCTGCTAGCTGTGAAAAACTCAGACCAAGAATTTTGTGATGTATTCTGAGATAAGAAAACACAAAGTAGTTGAAGAAGACTTGAGACAAATGCCTTACCATCACATCGGGAGATTCCCCACAAACGCATCTCCCCACTAAGACATCGCCAATGCTCAAAAATCAGCTCTGAAATGGAAATAGGTATAAAGGTTTGTATCAATGTTTATAGGGATACATTTTATGTTAAAACTAAACATCTGATTATTACTAACAGCACAGTTTGAGGGCAACAGGCAGAGGTATTGTTTAATAGTATTTTCTACATATATTTCCACTTCAACAAAAAACCAACCAAACAAAAACATTCAAGAGTTTTACATCACTGTTCTGTTGGCCCTTAAGAAATTCATGAGGAATCAATTAGAAAAACCAGCTCATTTTCAGCAGATGAATGTGAGAGCACCAGGTCTGACAGAGGATCGTCCCCCTCGGCATCTCGCCTCCCTCGGCCAGGGATTTGCTGTGGCAGCATCTATAAGGACGGTATAAGCAGAGGGCGGATGGGCTATACCCAGCACCGCTTCGCTGACGTACCCTTGCTGCTTCCAGAAAGGTGAGCGTGCCGACTGGAAGCCTGTGCAAGCACTCGGCATCCACAACACCGCACTAGGATACGTGTGCACGGTACAAAAATATACGTTCACAGGTACTGAGGCATACTGATTTTAATCGTTTCGAGGCATGAAATTAAAAGGCTAAATGTACAGAATACACACTTTGCATCCGAAGAACTTAGTGTGGAGAGGGAAAAGAAAGGGTGTGTTAAGTCCTAAATCTTGATTTTACTCAGCCCTCCCCAACGATAACACACTGTGCCTCCCCGTACAACGCAAGAACTGAAAAACTGAAGCTTGTTTGCATTCGGTCAAAATTTGTGCAAATAGTTTTATATCTGATCCTCGAGGGGCTTTCGATTGTTCTTCTTGACCGTTCTTCTGATTAAAGTTACTTTTTTTACAGTAAACTGAACAACTACAATAAGAGCTAATGATATGTGATGGTCTTGGCAGGATGGATGAACTGTAAGCTCTCACCAGCACTGCCGTTCATTTGGTGCCAAACACTAAACCTTGCTGCATTTCATACTGATCTGGATTTTTTGCTTTGAAAAACAGTGACAAAGCTCACAGCTGGGCAGAATACAAACAACAGAAGTGACTGTGCACGTATGTAAGAACTTGCTCTTGTTTTCTGATAGAGGCCAAACAAACAAGGATGGTCTTTACAAGTAGCAAGATTGTAAGTCAATGTTATTAGGCACGGCTTCCCAAATTCCATTAGATTATTTTTCTGATCCAAGCACAGAGTCGTTAGGGAAGGGTAATTACCCATCACCCAGCTCCCTGCCTGCTCTCAGTCCTTTCACAACAAGTCCCTGCGAGCCACTTCAAAACTCAAAGGCGAACCAGCTCACCACGAGCGTTTGGGTGCCTGGTTTTGGCACGGAGCTGAACACAAGCTCAGTTAGAAATGCTCCTTTTTGCGCAATGTTTTTCATAGTATTCCCTCTGACTCCGAATTGGAAGACAATAAAATGCACAGCAACTTCTAAGCAGTAGGAGGATGGAAAAAAAAAAAAAAAATCAGCTGTGAGGGACCATGAAGAACTCAGGGAAGGTGACTCTGTGCCACGCTGGTGGTGACAGACATCCCAAGGGCAGCTCCGGATTCGGAAGACGAGACCTGGGAGAAAGACCTGATAAACTTTCCTTCTCTAGCAACAGCAGAGGTTGGTTTTTTAGCTTTCCCATTCCTGTCCTGCTCCAAATCCCTATAACCCAAATACTGCCAAAAAGCAAATTTCAACTCTGCCTCTGAAAAATACTGATTTTTTTTTGAACGACATTGCATCTTTTCCTTTTGTTTTGCAAATAATCCAACACTAATATGCTTAATGCCCTGTGATGCCAACAATGGTGAACCAAGACAAGCCCTTGTTTATTTTTAGCATCAGGATTTACTGGCAGTTTCTACCTACTTCATATTTTATCCTCTCCTGCCAAGAATGACAGAAAAGTTTAAAAAATAGCCAAAACAATAAAAGCGTAAAGTGACAGTGTTACATGTTTCAAAAAAGCCCCTTTAATGCCTACATCACATCATTAAACAATTTTTTCATTGATCACAACTGTTTAGTTGGAAAATATATGTTTCGAGGGCACGTGACCACACCAAAGGACCTGAACACTGGATAATTCTGTAAGTTTTAGGGAACTTTCTTCTTCTCCAACAGCTAAAAGGTTCTTTTAATTTAAAACAAAAAATGGTGGACAATTAATTTTCAAGGCCAACTCTTGTACTTCAAATTCTCCATCACGCATGTCCACACCTTCCTATAAGGGCATTCCATGGAATTATAAAGATACTCTGCTTGGTCAGGGTTCGCTAATGTAAGATACCGGTTGAGATGGAGAGCAGCCTGCTTAGAAAACATCACACCGCAATTCGTTTTGCTCAAGATGACCACTGAATCTGTGCGGATGCAGCCAGGGAGTTGCTCATGGAAGAGGGAAGCCCCCGTTCTCATCGCCCGCTGCAGAGACGTGTCCTCTGGGATGAAGCTGCAGAGCAGCAGCTCCCCCGTGCCCTGCACCCTGCCCCTCCGTGCTTACGTGCGACGCAGGAAGCATATGTTGACACACACGATGTAAGTTTACTCTTTTATGTAGCCATACATCTGTGGCTTTGCAAACAGCATTCTCACTCACTTTCCTAGGAGCACAAACTGCTGGAACTGATGTAAAAACCTGGCGTACCACGGGGAAAGTAATCGTGCCTCCTCGTAGCGCACAGATGCTCTGCCTCGGTGCACAACAGCCGTGCTTCACGGACACGGTGCCAACAGACGGCACTCAAGAAGAGCTACGTGATCGCAAGAGCAGTAATATAGAAATTTATACAGCGTTAAAAATACATTGCCTTTGTGCAATGCTGTGTCAGATCTTAAGGCTGCCGACACTGCACAAAAAAATACATACGTACTGTATCTTGACAAGCCAGTAGCATCAACATCGCCAGAGCTGCCTCAGCTGGTCTCTCCATCCCCACAGGGCAGAAGCAGGTGTACGTGTAGGTAAAATACAGCTTATGCCAGAAAGCACGGGTTCTGCGCTTACCCAGTTACTGACTAGTCACCTAGTGCCATCATTTCAAACAGCACTGAAACTTTATCTGTTTTCCCTATCCCTTTTATTGACAAAAAATAAAACTATGGGACATAGAAGTATGGACAACAGCTTGTGCTTGATAAACATTGTAAGTATCTGTCCTTTCACCATGCCAAAGCAAGTGGCATTGTGTAAAAACCTACAGCTTGCCTTCTTAACTACCCCTCGTGCAAGCACTTTTCACGCAAAGCTGATTGCTTAGCGGTAATTTGAAGGTAGAAATGTGACCCAGGTATCCTGGTCGGTGTTACCGTTATCGTGAAACCTTGCTATTCCAGTTTTATTAAAGTAATGGATCACTACAGGGAGCTTATTAAAACTTTAACATTATTGAAAATGGAGTAACAATCTGATTCTTTTCTATGCAAAAGGGCACTAAGGATGCACTTAGAAGATGCACTTAAGTCTGTGGAAAAGCCACGAAGTTCCTGTGGGGCATTAAACTATTCTGGCTGCTTTGTGCTGCTTTCACAGGGTGCCCGGCTGCTCCTGCTCTGGGCATGATCACTGCTGAAAAACATTTGATATCTGGTATGATATAAAAAAAAAAACAAAAACAACCCAAAAAAACCCAAAAAAAAACATTCGCTACGTGTTATGATGTAACTATGCCCCTTACTTGCATACACACCCAGCAAAGGAAAAGTTTAAGACAGAGCTTACAGGCAAGGACCTCAGGGCTGCGTCCAGCCTGGTCTGTGCCTGCTCCTTGCCCGGTCCAGGCTGTGTGTCCGGGCGGCACAGCCCTCACACGGGGGGTTGCCACTGCTGGGCACGACTGACCGCATCCCAACCGCCCCCTTCCTGCAGCCAGACTAATCTGTCACGTGCAGACGCTCCAAAGCGGCACAGGGTGTGCTGCACCAGCAGGATGTTCTACCAGATGATATTTAATTCCCTGATTACCTTCAGGATAGCACAAAAGCTACGCACTTTGGGTGCTGCCGTTCAGCGTGACCGCAGGTAAGCCTTAGTGCCTCTGCTTCTCTGTTCCTTGCCTTGCAGGGATTAGCTGACACAGGTAGGTTACATCCCTTTTACTACGTGCACGTATTTAGCATGACGGAGCACCAGATTTGCCTCAGGCCTGCGGGAACAGGCGTATAAACTAATAACATTTACATTTTCATAATGCTGTTGATCTCCTCGACTATACTGAACCGCAGCACGATTTCCTCTCGAGCAGATGGGATGCTTATTCCCTGCCATGGAGAAGCGAGAGCAAGATTTGAAAGGCAAGATCCACACTACGGACGGCAGCCCCTGCGACAAACTTCAGACGCTCCCACGAGCTGGCAGCTGCTTTCAAAAGCCATGTCATCAGCCTTACATGCTGCCTCTCATGAAATAGTCTGAGGTCAAACCAATATTTGTACAGAACAACTGTGTTTATCTCCATGCTTAGAGATAATGCACACAAGTATCTATCTCCTCGAAACCATTTTAAACAGAGTATTCCCACCAATTGGAGAGTTTTGCCAAAATATTAAACAGTTGCTTCCTGGAGTATCCTACAAGTTTCAGCACAGTTTGCCTCTATTTAGAGGTGAATAAATCATGAGAGCCAGCCCTGTTCCTCTCCGCAGCAGCACAATCCCGGTTCCCGTCTGCCTCAAGACGGGTTTTCAGCACATCTTGTATTGTTATTACCAAGGATGCCAAGTCCACAGACCTGCTTTGAATTTCAGTTTCTCCGCTGCAGCGTTACAAAGGTTTCCACTGGAATGTCCCTCGGATTCCCAGGCTTTGATGATGTTTCAATAGCACAATGAAAGGCAGGTCCTCGCCACAACAAAAGACAAAATACCGTGTTTGAACACACGGAATTCTTTGGCCCCACAGAACATGTGTCATTCGGGATTGTTTTTCCACAGATTCAGATCTTTCTTGGAGCGGGTTACTGTTGCAGATCAGTAACAGCATTCACTCTCATGCATGGGATCGCTACACAAAGCGAGCTAAAAATTACAGACTCGGTTGCACAACTGAGGTATAAACTTAGCAAACGAAAACCAGTAAACATGAGTAGCTACTACAACTGTCTGCCACAATTACTCATCCACACCACAGATCACACATCACATTTTCCAAAAAACATTTAACTTTTTTCAAGTGGGTGTTAGGTCCTGAAGGTATACAGGTAATGAAGCTCCTATGAACACCCCTCTCCAAAATCAGAATTTTGAAAATATATACGCAATAAATACAGACTTAGTTTAAAGCAGGTCTTGTTTCAAACTACGTAAGCAGAGAGTCCTGCTCCTCCAGGAATCTGTGTTCAGCCAGGCTGTGCCAAGGTGAAGCCTTTTGTGCGGCTGGGACGACTTCCCAGGATTTCCATCCCTAAAGCTCTGCGATCGGACCCTTCCTCAGCAGTTTGATTGTCAGTCTCCTTAGGGAGGACACAGCGGCCCAGGGGACTTCTCACGGCAAGGCTACAAGAGGTCTTGCCGAAGAGGGGAAATGAAGCGTACGGATCGCAATGGAACGGTTCACACCTCCTGGGTTCACACGCAGTTTAGGGAGCGGGATATCGTAGCTAGGGACCTAGCAACAAGCTGGGGTGTAAAGCACGGCACGGGAAGAACCGATGCTTGGGTACTGCAGCCATTTGGGAGCGAGGGACTGGCACCTGCTCCTTCCAGGGCTTCTCACCCATCGTGTGCTCCAGCTGAGGGCCATTACCCAGAGGAGAAATCACCCTCTGCTTTGCACTGTCAGCCAAGCAAAGGTGAGCCTGCAAACCCTTGCTCACTGTACTTTAGTTTTATTACTTCCCCAGCAGGAAGACACTCTTTGTTTAGGAAAAAACTCAAGCCAAACGTGTTGTGTAGCATACCTGGGATCAAACAAGTCTCACAGCTTGGCTGGGGCAAACAGGGAGCAGATAAAACCAGACTCTGCTGGGCTTGATTTGCTAAGAGGGAGAAACAACCTTCTGGGCACTGACAAATGACCTTCCAGGAGGGAATCAGCGGCCAGGAAGGGGAAAGACATCCCTGAAGCACAACCCACCCTCTCCCCAAGAGGAAATCTGGGGCTTGCATAGCAAAAGCAGAAAAGAAGCTGAAGAATGAAACTGTATTTGTAATTCCAGGAACATCTGACAGGTTTGGGACTCCCAGGATGGATGTTTCATGTGCCACAAGTTGTATTACCCTGTTCTGCTGTGTTTTTACCACGTGCATTTTTTTCTTCCTTTGTCTGGTCTCTATCTCTCCTTACTTTTAGTGTGGTTTTTTGTTTGCTTTTGTCTTTAGGGGTTTGGTGCTTGGTTTGGTTTTTTACACAATCTCTTTTTGAGCTAACAAACTGAAAGATTGACTGCAGCTGCCTCTGGAGGATCATAGAATCATAGAATCATCTAGGTTGGAAAAGACCTTTAAGATCATCAAGTCCAACCAATGGATGCCTACTCATCAGATACCAGCAGTCAACCATCATTAAGACACAAAACCACGGGCTCTCACCGCTTGTACGCACAGAGACCCTTCAGATGTCAGCAAGTACCAGGCTTCTGTATCTCGCTCACATCACTGCCCCGGTGAGAGAGGATCATCCTCAGTGCAGATCAGAAGACAGACATCTCCCCAGAACAGAATCCCAACAAATTCAGAGCTGAGGAGGCTCCTGGGACAGCCAAAGCAGTTGGTACCCAGCAGCCAACCTCTGGGCTTTGTTCAGCACAATGTTACAGTGAGCATTCTTGTAGATGGCTCCGCTTGTCCCTCCTGAGGCAAATACGCCCATGATTTAGCTTGCCTTTTTTTTTTTTAATTAAAAAAATCTCTTTTAAAGCCAGACTAACAATATTGTCACTCTTGCTAGTGAGAGACTAACGAGCATGTGTGTGGGTAATTCAGGGCTTTACAACACACGTAAAGATGAGGCCTTTGCTTTCAAAACCCTGCAATATAATGCAAATTTTTTCAGCTATCCAAGAGTTGCTTTGCTGCTACTCAAACCTCGCAGACCATCCCTTCATAAGGCAAGGCCTGCAGGTTCCCTGAAGAGGCTAAACGGGGGCCCCGGGTATGGTTCAGCACCGAGGCACGAGCAGTGGTGGGCACTCAACTACAGCGACGGAGCAACATACAGAAACGGGAACGAGAACGATCAGCGGCTGCAAGAGAAGCAGCGGTTTGGACTATTTACCCATGTCAAATTGTATAAATATCTCTGTACGGTTGATTGCTCAACCTGCTGCGTGTAGGGCTCATGTATTAAACACCAGCTTGCACATTCCACAAAGGGTTTTTGGGGTTTGGGTTTTTTTTCCCCTTCTTTCTAGGCTGTCAAAAAGGATTTGGATGAGGTCAGTCTCTGAACAAAACATTAAGTCTTAACTCAAGGAAGGACAGAAAAGCTACGTCTTCTACTGTACAGCACGTTGCCATATTGTGCGTATCAGTCTGATTTGTTTTATTACTAACAATTACCAGCTACAGCCGGGGTGACCTAGTGAACTAGCTTTCTGATGCAGTCATTAGTCACAGTTCAATAGACATCATGATATAGTAGGATTCGGAGTCCTGAAAAGTAACGGACAGTTATCAAACAGTTGAAAAACCATAGACTAAGCACAAGCAGCACCGCGGCTGCCAAGGGGGGAAGAAACCTCATGAAATCTGGAATGTGTTTCTACTTACTGTCCATCCTAGTAAAATAAAATGATCTCTCATTTGAGCATATGGTTCTGCTTAGACAAGAAACTGTATATATTGGTCTAAATCCAGAATAGCCTTTCTGACATATTACTCAGTATTAGAAAATCACTACAACCAGCATGCTCTGTAGCAATTCCTAACACTAAGTGCAACAAATCTACAGTGATCCTCCCACTCCCCCCTCCTCCCCAGCTTTCTGTCCTGGACCCATTTGTTTCTGCTTTTCTCTGCTTTATACCCTTTTCTATAAGGCCAGTTGCAAATGTCTTTCCCCTTTTTTCCCCTCCATGCTGCATCTGTCTCGCCATGCATCTCTTCAAGAGGAGATTACGACTTTTCCCCATGAAAAGCCTTTCAGCGGTATCCTGGGGTTCCCAGTTTGTATGGTAACCTACCGATTGCACAGAGGTTCAGCTTTCAAATGGCAAATACCTCATGGCTAATCTGCATACATACGTTTTAACAGATTGCTTAGCTTTTACTCATGCTTAGTCAGAGGGACAGAGGAACCTCCACACCTTTGGGGCTGCTCAGGTGTCAGTGGAGTCCTGGGTCCACAGTGCTCCTCTTCCACTCCCCAAAAGAGGGAAACGATGGCTGAGAATACCCAGGTCAGGCTCGTATCTGTGTCGCTGCCTGGGCAGGGGTTAAAAGCCTGCTGCACAGCATAGCAGCATCCTCATCCTCCTTCCTGGGAGCTCCCATGAAGCGTCAAGACACAGAAAAAGCAGTAAATTTATCTGAGAAAGGAAGCAAGCTTTGCAGATCTTGGTCAATGAATGGGCCCTCTCTGAAGAAGAGCTGGTTGACATTTTTGTAACTGTATTTTCCAGTTGAGAATATATTTTAGACATGATCCAAATTTTCTATGGGAACATACTGATTTTCAGAAAATGGCATTGCAAAACAAATATTGAACTGAAACATTGCAGTGAGATCAAAACATTTGAATGGGGAAAGCTCACTTTTGTAAGAATGGATATGGATGGGAAAGGAGACTTTGCCAGAAAACCACTCAGCCAACTGGGCCTGGGTTGGATCCAGATATGTCAAAGATAGATTCATTACTGCTAGGCTCTTCCTCAGCTTACAGAGCCGTAAGGACGGAGCAGTTCCGAGGCACCCATGCTGACGATGAAACGAGAGCGCAGTCCCTCAGGGTCCCTGAGGTTGTATCTGTGCAGCACGGCTGCTGCCTTGCTGGAGCGAGCTCGCAGAGACCCGCACACGCCATTGCACAAAGCACGGCAGAGAGCCGGATGTCAACCGGCACAGCGTCAAAATCTAACCTACAGCAAGGTGATGCAACCACAGACAGCAAACATCAGCGCAGGAGCACTGCAGAGCTGCCCATGACACCCCTAGCAGGCTCCCGCTTCCTTTAGGGGAGACTGGAAAAGAGAGCCTTTCCATGAAAAAGTAGCTGCTTGGCTGAATAAGAGAACATTGACACCCACTGAGCAAAAGGCAAATACAACTGTATCAAGAAAAACACTAAAATAATTTTTGGGATTTTTTTTTTTCTTTTTTTTTTTTAAATGGAGCTCTTGCAGCAAAGCGAAAGAGAGAATGGCAAAATCCTTCCTCACCGCTCTTAAGGAAATGATTCCTTTGGGATTGTGTTTGTCTCTGTGGACTATGAAGTTATTTCCTGAAATTCATCCCAGCTGCTAGTTCCCATTTAATTTGCCACCCATCAATTCAAGCCAGGTTGTCTGAAGAAATGGGCAGTATCATCCTCACCACAAAGCTAAAAGCTCTTTCCATTTCAAGACACAGAGACTAGAGAAGGGGTGATCTCGTTTGACAAAGGAAGATGCCCTCATGCCATGAGGTCAGCATCCCTTCCGCATACCAGAGAGCTCGGTCTGTGCCAACAGGATGGATTCTCTCTGCATACAGAGGATTCCTATGGACCTCAGCCAAGATGAGGGAGCCTCAATTATTTGTATAATCATCCCAGTACAGCTTCAGTTACTTGACAAGGCTTACACATGGGCTGAGGTTTGAGTGGGAAGCTTCATAACCTCTTGAATTGGGGAAAAAAGGTGTATTTTGTAGAGCAGACACCTTCGCCTAACTCAGGCTGAAATACAAACCTCCTTACAGGGAGCAGTGCCCATCAGCTGAAGGAGAGCCCAAGCCGGGATCAAATTATCTGCATCACCCCACTGGAAAGGCAGCTGCTGATCCAGAGGTCCAAGCCTTTCTCCCTCGGGGCTGAGATAAGCCTCTCTGAGGAACTGGATGGGTACAGACATGGACAGTCCTACAACAGTGAAGCTGATAAAACAGCAGAATTGCAGACAAATATAGGGAGATAAGAAATTATCATCATATATGGAAGATGATCAAAACCCTTTGCAAAAGTAGGCTGCATTTCATATGAGGGGCAGAAGGAGTTTCCTTAACAGAAATGCATTGCACCAGCTGCAGCGAGAGTTCATTTAATATATCACCCTGTGAAACACGGAGCTGGACTCAACAATCCACGACACAACAAGGAGCTCCTTTCTCCCCAGGAGACATACCGCTTCCTTCAGTATTTGTAAGATTAAGCAGCTAGCTGTTCAGAGCAGTTACAGTACTAACCCTGTGATCCAGGCTCTTTCACCATAGACTGAAACATATTTCTCAAAAGGAGCTTTGCAAATCAGCTGTCTCACCCACATTTACAAAAAAAAAAAAACAACCCTACATATAAAAATAAATATATAGCTTCAACACAGCAGTCCCCAGGTAAGAATTTCATCTGCAAGTTAAAGTCATGGTTTGACACAGGATCTTTGAGGAAATGTGATTAATTTATGTCAGTCGAGGAAAAGCCAGTAGATGATCTTACACTTCTGAGATAACCTCATTGCACCTACTGCAAAAAGATACTCTTAAAAGCAGCACAAACTTCTTTACACCTTGACTACCTTGTGAGGATCTTAAGAAAAAAATGCTTCCTTCTAGTTAGCCAAAACAAGAATTTCTTTGGGAAAAAAAAAAAAAACAAAAAACATCCTCAGTGGAGCAGGATGCTTCATTTGCAAGTTCCTTGGTGTCCCTCCTACAAATGGGCACAGGCTGCAGCTTGTAAGGGCTAACGCTGCTCAAATAACATGAGGAGAAGGTACAGTGTCTCAGGAAGAGCAGGACATTCCCCCTGCAGCAATAAAGACCATCACACTACCTGGACAGGTAGGTAGCAGACAGCTTTCATTAGCAGCAACAACATTAACCCCATCAAATCAACTTCAGATGTAGTTTGACAAGAGGATATTCCATGAATGAATGCTGATATCTTCTGCTGGGTTTGCTGAAATAATATCTCTGTTTTGTTTTGGTGAGGTGGTGGTAATTTAGGTAAACTATACAATAAATTACCAATCTTTATCAGATGACTTTTTCACCAACTAAGGCGGAGATAAGCCCTTCTTTCACAGTGAACAAGCACAGCACAGAAGCAACACCTGGTTCACCGGCCAGACAGTTTTCTTCTCCCCGCTCTCACAGAAGTAGCACAGGATGCTCTACGCCACCGGTAAAAACCTTACATCGCTCTGAACCTGAGTGCACACCCCAAACCAGTTTTAGCAACACACCCCCCTTGTGCAGAAGTGCAACACGTGCGTCGGGCCCGTGGCACTTCAAACCTTTCCCCAACACCTGCTTCGATTGCTCAGGTTTGTGCCCTGGCCGCCCTCCAAGCGTGAGCTCACTCTGTGCAGCTGGACCTCCCCCCGCCCCCACCCTAACACATCACAAATCCTGACCGCGCCGCGGCAGTGCCAGTGCTGCGGGAGACGTGGTGCTCGGGGCACGTGCTGGCCCCTTCCAGATGCGCTCATTCCTCATCCACCATCTATCATCCAGTGGGAATCGAGGCCAAACCGGGAGGAAAGAGCGTGAAACGAGTCAGCTGAGAACAAGAAGGAATAATACGGCGTAGGAGAACGTGTAAAGGTAGTGCCGGAGGTGTACTGCTCAGGATGAGGTTACGGAGTGAGGTGGCAATCCGGCTGTGTGCACTGGGCAAGGAAAAGGACCCTGGGGACCTCATGACTAGGTGGGAACCGGGATGGCCAAGCTGGGAAAGGAGCAGGATTTGATAAGGAATGAAGGTGGTAGCAGAGATACAGAGCAGTCAGTCTCTGCACGGCCCTGGCAAGAGGCAGGGGAACATCATCGCTCCCACCGCACACACATAGATCCTGGGACCGAGCATCCTCCTCCTGCTGCCTCCTGCCACGGGTGGGAGATTCGGAAGAGGGCACGGAGGCCAAGGCACCGCTGCTCTCCGCAGGCAGGCTTATTCATCCGTCAGCAACGTCTCCTGTGGATACCCCAGTCCTATGGATTAGCAACGAATCACACCCTCCTATGACAACAGCCAGAGCTTGAACAAGGACAAGCAGAGGTCAATTAGATGGGGGGAAAAAAACCACCTGCAGAGATGACTTATAGTAAAAGCCAACTGAAGTTTACCATCCACAGCAGTCGCACTGTGGCTGTTAAAACTCACACCAACCATCATGAATACTGTCGTCGTCGTCCCACTATATCTCATCATGTGTGGCAAAGCTGTCTTGAATTACAGATAACTGGTAAAAAAAATACAAACTAGGTTAAAATCAAGCTTAATTGCTATGTATTGCTCTGTACTTACAAAGCTGTTGTGCTAAAGGTGTAGTAGAAACAGCAGCTATAAAAATCTGATTTATTTTTAAGGCAAAGTCTGATGAATTTAGGCAGAGAATGCTGTTGTGTGCTTGCCTGCAAGATCAAGGGATTGGACTCTATGAATTTGGGGAAGTCACTCAGTCCTATGATCTATGTTACACATCAGCTGAAACACAGCAGAGAGTTACAGAAAAAGAGAGAGGTACCTCAGTTAACACAAAAACCCCAAAATAAGCACATCCCAAAAAACCCCACAAACCAAAAACTTGACCCACACCCTCAAATCCACCCTTTCCCTGGCACTTCTGTGCCCAGACCTAAAGACAGACCACTCCATTCTAGCTGTACAATAAAATAAAAATATCTTTCTAGAAATTGTGTGCTACAGACATGTATGAACAGAGGCAGAGAAAAGAAGAGGTGACTTGCCTGTCAGCAGGTAAACAGACCCAGAAAAACGCCGCACCCACCCATTCCTTGCCCCACACCAGACCCAGAACGCCATAACTCCAAAATAAAATTTACATCTGTAACTTGAATTTATTTCGTCTTTCTACTTCACAGGCAAACCCTACCATAAAAGACAAAGACAATACGCAAACTACGGGTGGAGTAAGTATGTAGCCAAATTAGCACAAATTCTTTCAACATGAGACAAAAAACATATGTGAGACCATACTGCCTGAACTGGAAGCACGGTGATTTTCATTTATACGCCAAAATGTTAGAAAGTGAATTGTTACCATAGTTTAGAATTTCCTGTTACATAACAAGAAATTTAAGCTGTGTGGGAAGCTCCGGGATGCCACCCCAACCAGCAGGCACCTCAGTCCTCGTCCCTTGGCTTCATGCAAAGCAAAAGGAAAAGAAATACCACGGAATGATAACTTAGCCCTTCTTATTTGATTTAAAAGCAAGAAGATACTGAATTACTGAAAACCACCAGGCCTGATCTTACAAATCAGGGTCTGATGTAGTGCCCCTCGTCTCCAGCAACCAGAAAGAATGAATAGCAGGGGAGTGCTTGATCCAAAGATCCGGAAAAGAAATACTGGTGTATTAAGAGCATCAAGACAAATCCAGTCTAGTTCCAGTCTAGTCCAGACACTGCTCAAAGCCCTTGCCAGTCAAAGTCTTGTCAGTCACCAGAATGCAATCAAACCTATGTTTAATGTGTTAATTTTTAAAATTAACTGGATGTCTGGCATTAAAAGAAAAAAGAAATCACAAGTTGCTCTTGTTAGAAGTAAAAAAAAAACCAAAACAAAAAAACAAAAAAACCACCACAATAAAAAAAACCAAAACCACAGAAAAAAAATCACTCAGAACCACGGTCAAAATTTCTAAATCATTTTGCTTTTAGCAAAATGCTACTCTTTGCATTCACACAGCTTGCAAATATAAGCACTAAATGCTAACCAGTTATCTATCAAGAGTTACTCACTGAAACCATGTCAGTAATAAAGCAGTTAAGAATCTCTCCACTCTTCCAAGTCACAGAAAAAGAGATAAAAACGCCATTAAAAAAAACCCATCAGCTGAATTAGTCAGAGTTTTTCTTTTTACAAGAATCCCGCACTGTACCAAGATGTCAACAGATCTCAGAGTGATGCTGCACAGCCAGCACAAATAATGCAACTGCAATTGTGTTTGTTCACTTTTGCCATTGCGAAAAATGGCTGGGCACTGCAGGAGGAAGAGGAGGAGGAAGACGACATCCAGAGCCGTGGCTTACACAACGCTTCCTTGGGTAACTTTTGCAAAGGCATAAACCAGAGACCGGTTAGAGCTGAGCAAATGAGCAACTGTTTGAAAAGATTCACTTGTGTAACCCTGAAAGCCAGGCTCCAGCACTTTGCCACAACAGACGCCGCACCGCACAGGTGACTCGGCAAACAGTGCAGAGCAGAAAATGAGAAGATAAATACATTTCATAAATACCTATATTGTGTTAACTCATTTGATTTTCATTATTACTATTAATTCCAGAGTATTTTCAGTTCTCCAGTGCCTATTTTTGAATCAAGTCTACTGCAGTCAAAGGAACACTTTCTTTATTCATTTTGATGATTGCTTAAATACTGTATCTTTGCCCATCCCCATGACTGGCACAAAGTTTAGGACACCTCACCTTTGCCTTGAGAGTCTTTCCTCCTGCATTTAACAAGGTGCCCTCTTTGCTAACAGCAGCAGCCAGGCTAAACCTGCATCAGTAAATCCTGCGGGGCCAGCCCCTCTTAAGCTACACAATGATTTACTGTGGGTGGGATTTGCTTTCTGTTTTTCTAAGCCCACCTCTTCAGCAGATGGGAAAGTCTGGTTGCACTGGCTGTAAAATATAACATATAATATAAGATATATGTAAAACATATCTAAAAAATATGTAAAATATATGTAACCCTTCCCTACTTCAGTCTAACAGCAGTTTAATACAATTTTTATTTTTATTTTTTTTTTACTCTTCGTGAAGCTGTCCAACAGCTCCTTTGGATAACATAGCAATAATAAAGTGAAATCTAGGTAAATCTCTACCCTGAGTACAGGCTGTCAAAGATAATGGAAGATTTCTATGGGGTGTGATGACTCTTAGAGCAGTTAGAAGTATTTAAAAAAATAACAGCACCCAGTGCGCTCACCTCTTCCCCCTTCCCCGGCTGACCGTACCTGCTGCCAACAGCCAGGTTAATGCTCCATCGATAGACGGTGTAAGTGCTGCCCCACCACCCACTCCAAACCAGCTTTAACTCAGGCACAGCAACACAAAAAAAGAGCAAAAACCAAAAGCTGAAAACAAGGTTTTAACAACAAAGACGAGGAAAACCCGTGACCTCCAGGCCAGCACCACCCTGCCGCATCTGCGGTGCAAAACATCCCAGCTGACCAAAGGAGGAGCAAAGAGGTCAAGTCTGGACAAATGAGTGCGAAAGAGCCAAACCAGCTGGCCAAGCACAGAGGATGCGCGTTTCCAAGCTGGTTATGCTCCTGGAGTTGGGTTGTATCACACGTTCAGGGCCAGAACACCTCCTGAAGGCCCACGTGGAAAAAGCTACACATGAAAACTCCTCTGAAGCTGTGGTTCGGTTCACCTTTCCATTTAAATGATTTTGAAACAATCTCTGAAGAAGAAATTACGTGACTGTAATACTCTTCGTAAGTGTTTGGATGTTCATGGTAAGTACTAATTCCACTGAATTCCCACCAATTTTTACACCACTTGCTTTTTCACATGACAAAGCAGGAGGTGGCAAAAGGCAGCTACCTGTCAGCTGGGCTCTAGTGAGACAAGAATGGGAAGGAGATGACATGTAACCAATTTAAACAACAATTTACTCCTATCTCTTTTTACAGGTTCTAACAACTTCGGTTCCTCTTCCCTTCCAACACCCTCCCCTCTGCTCCAGACACCAACAACAGGTCCTCTGGGTACCCTGAGCTGCTCGGTGTAATGGAAATTGGAGCAACGTTCTCAACTTACATACAGTTTAAAGCTTTAGTTGATCTAGAGAAAAACTTGCATGTCTCAAGTTACCTTCTTTCCAACTGTTACTCTGATTAAATCTATTACCTTCATTTATTTATATATTAACTTTATTCATGTTTACCAATACCTCTTGAGGTGCCTAAGGGAAAGAAACAAAGACTATTCTTATTTCTGGTAGCACTGGGTCACTCCTTTGCACTCCTCTATGTCAGTGACTCTCGGCATATTCGTGATGGTTTCCAGTTGAAAGTCACTTTCACAGTTTCACACGCAAGCCGAGTGCTGAAGCGGTTGGTTTGCAAACACTGTAGGAGACATCTATGATGCGGTTGTTCAGTGTCTTTCACTGGGATTGTTAAACATGGCAACAACCTTGCAGAGTGCGCGATGGAAGTGATTTTACAAAGCCTACTCTAGTGTCAAAAACTAAAGTGCAAAAATGCCCATATATAAAAAAATGCATCAAACTGGACCCCAGCACTAAGGCCTGCAGTAAAACGTTTCACAGGATTTCACACGTGGAGGTCTCCGCATTAGTGATTCCTCTCTTCCCTGCGTGTCAGCCAAGAGAGAATCCATGCCATGGAATTTGTATCTGCTTGCTATACATCCAGCTTTTTTAATAGATTTTCATATGGCAGGAAATCAAGTGTTTGCTAAGAGCCAAGAATATAATATCGCTTCAATTTTCTTTATGTGCTAAATGAGTCATTAATTACACTGAAGACAGCTATTACATTCGTTCAGCACAAGCTGGTTGTTAACGAACAGCTCATTCCTTTCCAGTAGCTTTGCTCCCTCAAATCCATGACTCGACTCTCTCGTACATCAGAGCAACCAGCAGCGGTCCCAGCACCAAGTCCCAGGTGTCAAGAGAACCATTTACTCCTCTTTTATGCTGCTAAAAGCTTTGGAAAAAAAGGTTTAAGGGGCAACAGTGGTTTGGAGGGAGAAAGATAATTGCCTTTTCCATTTCAGTCTATCTTTTTATTTGTGTTAGTGATTAAAAGGGTTATTTAAACAGAGAGTGAGTTCTTGGCTCATTTTTCATTTCTATTCTGTGCTCACCAAATTTTTGTGTGTCGTCAGAATCGATGTTTGGTACCCTGTGTTCAGGTGGGTCGGGCCAGTCTCCCCGCAGACCCAGCGCAGCCCTGTGCGAGGCACGCCATGCCACAGAGCATCTGCTCCATCCTCCTCTGCCCCCCATACGTTTACAGAAACACCTGCAAGCTTCTCACAGCAAATACACCAAACAAATTCTTACCACTTAATGCACACATCATGTCTTTTTGGCTTTGGCTAGGTTATGGAGGCAGCCCTCAGCTCTTGACACCAGTATCCTAAAAAACTGACCCAGCGGAGTTTTCAACGTGTAAAGATTTATTACTTAAGCACTGAAGACTTCAAACACCTTGCCAACACTTACAAAGCCCTCACAGTACCTGAACCACAGTTAAGCTCCTGGAAGATCACGAAGGTTTTGCTATAGTTGTATTCTCAATGAATAAATTACAATGCGAGTTGTTTATAGAGTAAAACAGTTTGTGGGGAACAGCATTGAATTCTGTCTGAGCGCTTCAGAAGTTCTCCCTAAGCAACGCGTGCAAGAAGCGATGGGAAGGAGAATGTAAATCTGGGATCCTCGTGCTAAAGCCGCATCTCCAACCACAGGAGCACTGTCTATGCTGGAGGCATTTACTTATAACATGTTGTTTTCTCTCCTTACACCGTATAACACATTTCCAAAAATTTTCCTTTCTTTTTCCCCCCAGTCACAGGGTTTCTCCATCTTTTATAAAAAGACCAGAAAATTTACACGAACAAAAGCGCATGGGACTTGAAATGAATAAGCCTGCATACTCTCATGATTAAATTCATTCATTTGCTTAGTTTTAAGGAGACACTGGAGTTCTCTTTCTTATCCCAGTCAAATTCCTGAAATACTCTGAACAAACAAGGTCTGTGAACTCAGACAGCCAGAGCTGGTATTAAGCCTTTGTCATAAAATACACTAGGTGTCCCTAAGGAGAGAGGCAAACGCTTCACGTGTTCCAAGACGTTCAACATCCCGGTCGGCCGCAAAGAGTGAGCAGACGGAAAGCCTGTAGTTCAGTGGCGAAGAATGTGTTTCTCAGCCGCAGGAAGCCCAGCCAGGACACATCAGTCCTTATTTAAATCATCTCCCTCAAAATTATTTCTAACCAAAGGATAAAAAAAAAAAATTTAAAAAAAGTCAATGGATCCACACACAAAAGTAATGTTTAAATCAACCGTGGTCCAAACAAAGGAACCGACTGACACAGAAAAAGTAAGACCTGGCCAAAACCACAGCTTAAAAACTGTACTGAACTTTATTGAGGGTTCACACGGATCTGAGTAATACCTCCCACCAACGCTGTCCTGAGTCACCAGCCTTTTGCCCAGCCGTCACAACTTACGCAGAGTCCGGCACCGATTCTGTCAACAGAACAGGTAGTATCTGCTCCACCAGATGCTGCCTGTAAATACCACGTGCCTTGGAGTTTCTTTAGAGTCTATTGTAAGAACCCACGACGCAGTTACTGCACAGTAATAAGCAAAGTGAGATTGCAAAGTATTTCACCGTATCTTTGCGGGACTGGTGCATTAACATCTAAAAGACTGTGGCTTCATTTCTATAGAAAAAGGGATTAGCCTCTGAGGCCGCTCCCGCTCTTAAAACCCAGGAATCTATTAAACATGTCAGATTCTGCCCTGCGAACTGGTGTAACTCAGAGGAACTGACGGTGAATTTATTCCAGATTTGTTCCAAAAGGTGCAAAAGAGAGCCAAGATCTGTTTTCATCACTGTTCAGCTAGCTGTAATGATATTTGCCTGGGCATTACTGCTCCTATGATTTAAAGCAGGTTTGAGCTCTCAGAAGCATTCTTCAGCTCTCTCCTAGACCCAAAGCCATGACGACAGTATTTAAGTGATGCTGTTAAAGCCCAAGAACACGTTTCTGAGGAAAATGAAGAATGTCAGATCTCGCTACTGTCGTTACCTAGAAGGAACAGGACAAAGTGCCAAATACCAGCACACAGACCATAAACCATGACAGCTTTCAGTATCTATAGAGACAAGCCATGACCACCATTCCCTATTTTTAACTCTTTTTTAAAGGGTATTTTCTCTGTCACTTATCAACCTCTTTCCATCTGAGGATACCAAGCAGGCACCTCTCTGAGCAATTCCTGCGGAGCTGAGGAAATGAGCTTGGCCAAAGCTCCAGCTGAAGAACAGAGCTGGTGGCTGAAGACGAAGAAATACTGGCACCTCTGGTTTTATCCTTTCTCATGAAAGGATGGGATTTTTAGAAAAAACTATGTTTTATTTAGAGCACAAAACCTCTACCACTGTGAAACTCTGCACTGCTGAGCATCTCTCACTGTTTATTTGTGCAGTATTTACTGTTGTTGAGTCATATCAGAAAGGATTTGTGGTTCTGGAATAATTATAAAACACATAGCAGCTAACAAAGTATCACTGAATAGTAGGAAAAAATGCAGTGAAATAATATCATGACATTCTAGTTCATTTCGTCTCCCTTTATTGGAAGAAAGTGCCATTAAAGACATATTTTCTTCCCATTGATTTAGTGTCTTCTCCTCCTCCTGGAACCTCGCTTACAATGTCTGTTTAATTTTCTTCATCTTTGCAATGCCGCAGAAACTTAGCCAAAGCACCTTGTAATCTCAGCCAGATCTGCGCCTTGCAGATCTGTGCCTGCAGCATATAGACAGAGTGTGGTATCCCATGGCAACAGCTTAAAAATTATTAACTCCTATGCAAAGTTAGGGATTCCATATTCTAATGACTCTAAGAAGAAAGAAGCCATGAGATGAGATGTGAAGATGGTAAGGTTTATGACCTCCATCTTTCCAGTGTTCCAGAAAATTATCCCTACCGCTTCTGATCTTATAAACCTACTTCTCTTTAACGTGACCTACAGCAGTGACCTACAACAAAGGCTCGATGACGACACCTCATAACAACCTCCTAACAACCTCATAACCCACGTGCCAGGACGACCACAAGACCTGTGCAGCCAATCCAAACCGATACACACAGCTCCAACCCCAAAGGTCAGAAACTGGCAATACGCTTCAAAATTTTACGAAGAAAGTTTGAGCAAATTATTGTTTTCACGTCAAAATGGAAGTGAACTGTGCTCCTTTCTTGGATTATTGGCACCACTGTTTCTATATGGAGCTGTTGTTTTTCAGTTCACGGTGCTAGATAGACTGCATGTGCTGGAATTTTTCATGGAAGAGACATTTCATAAAGCAAAGGTGTAATGACTGAATCAATTATTTACTCTGCACTTACCCTAAAAAATAGACAAAAACATTAATTCACTTTAAATGCTATGCCTTACTTTAAAAAGCTATACATTTCTTCCTATGCATTAAAGAGCTATGCAAAACCAAACCCCAAAACCAAGCAGGCAGCCGACATCTATTGAAGATGTATTTGGCATAGAGAGAAAAAACAAACCACCTGCTTACAATGGGGCATTTTCACGTGCCAGAGTACCGTACCAGCCCATCTCTAGAGCCAGAACCCGCAGACCCTGGTTCTGCTCGGCATCGCCGTGCTACCGAGGCCGGCAGAGCTGCCTGGCCACAGGCAGGTCTAGCGGAAACCTTCCTCCTGCCCATGTCAACAGCCACCTCCACACGAAGGGGACATCCGGAGACAAAATGAAGGTGTTGGATCATTAGGGTCATGCTCGCTACCCAAGATTTGCTGTTCCCATTCTCCTTCAGGGATAAGGGAAAGAGTTTGACAGGAACGCCCCACAGGCTACCAAAAAACTCAGCTGGCAAAGCACAAGCATACACCTTGCTCAAAAGGAAGCATGTAAGGAAAGCATTAGTAAACAGAAAAAAAAAAAAAAAAGGCATTTCTGGAGGGAAAAAAAACCTGAGAAGTAACCAGGCCTAGATTATCATCATCTTGGTACAGATGGCGTGTGTGGTGCAGCCACAAGTCGATGAGGACCAAGGTGGAAGAGAGCAAAAGCAGCAGTGATCATGACAAAATATGGTGTCAACTGCATTGCACAACAATGTGTAAAAGCATTTGGATTTGGGTTAGCAGGAAGACCGGTATTAGACACCTCCAAGGCACCAGGGGTGATCAGCGGCAACGGGTTTTCAAAGAGCTATGAGAACAAGGTACTGAATGCCTATTAATATTTCAGTGCAATTTTGGTGCCTGTATCGGTGGGTACGAGAAAGAGAGCTCGATACGCACTCCGGTCAGTAGCTGTACTGTCTCCTAACATCACAAAAACCCAACATAAGAATCCAACAAACTGAGTCTTAAAAATGTAACAGTTACGAGGAAGAGCAAATAGTGACTAATGAACTGGAATCGGTTTTTTATAAATATATTTCTAACATAAGAAGGAAAAGCACTGAGCCATGAGAAAAATCCCTATAAAATAAATGCACAAAGCTCTCTGACTTGACCCAACACAGCAGGCCAATAATGCCAATGACTACCGCTACAAATAAACATTCGAAACAAATTTCTTCCAGAGGGAGATGACTGCCAATTCCTTACCATCCATATTGGAGGTTTTAATGTTGTTTTATTTATGCATTCTTCAAACTGCCAAACTCAGCAGCACACATCAATAGCAACAAAGAACAACCAACCCAAACTTCAGATGCATTTGATAAACCCAATCTGCAAATACTCCTTACCTGGCATGGTATCCTCCGACTTATTTTTTATGAAAGAGATGCTGAAGTAAGTGTTTTTAAGTATCACACTGATCTGACTGAGATCCTCATACATGGATTTACCACTAATGCAACGGAATGCAGCAATTCTGCTGAATTATGCAGGTGCCACATCGAGGATAGTCCCAGAATCCAGAACATGGAGGAAGAGGGACCAGGGCAACACAGATATGACTGCAAACTAGGTTTTAGTATCTCCAGTCTTAACAGCTTCAGTTACCCTAAATGTAATCTCGGAGCTTTTAATAATAAATCCTGCCAAGTTCCAACAAACTGGAAAAAAGCTTCTTCCTGTCCAGAGCAGTATTACTGCCAATCTGAATAAAAGGCAAGCTAAATATAAGCAAATATACACCCTTACCACTAATAAGGATGAGATCTGGGAACAAATGAATTAAGATACTGTAATTGGTGATGACCGAGGGCTGCCAAAACAATGCAGATGAAGCAGGGTAAATATTATTCAGTCAGGCATAAGCAGAACTATTTCCCACAAAGACAGAAATATTAATGCCATTAGAGAACACAGGAGTTAAGACCATCCCTGAAATACTGTATAATTCAACAAAGGCCTCCTAAAACAACCCTTTTTGATAAAAAGGGCTCAGTGATTACTTCCACTGCTCCCGTATACTTGCATTACATTTGCATGTGAAATCCAGTGTTACTATGTCTGAGCCCACCCGTGCTGCTTATTTATTTTTAGGCGATAGATGCTTCTTTGCTGTTGTTAGATGGATAACTAGATGTTAAAATGAACTGGTCCATTACCAGAGGGTGCAGCTGCAGAAGACAATCTATTTTCAGGCCCTCGAAGACACGTGTGCTGCTCTGGAGAACCTGGAAGGGCACGCGTGTTCCCTCACTCTGCAAAGCCAGCCCACGCTAAGACGCTGTTTGAGGTAACTCAGATTTCAAGCTCAGCTATCTGCTACCTACATACCCCATCTTTCTTTGAAAGAAAGCAAAGCACGACCTTGCTGGAGAGAACTTCAGAGCAGGCAGGACACCGACCAGTGCCCTGGGCACGGGGTGCTCCAAAGCCCCTCCGCACTGTGCAGGACCAGTGCTGGCCTCTGTCATCTACGTCCCTGACAAGTGGAATGATGTAAATACCACTGGCATTACCTGAGTCTTCCTCACTAGATGCACAACAGTGAATAAAAGTTAAGCTTGTAGCAAAAGTTGCAAAATTACAGTGGCTGCGTGACAACCTGTCTCCCAACAGGTATTTATACACAGCCTGCAGATATCAGTGCCCAGCAGCTGTTGCTACTGTCACTATTACATATAAATAATATTATCATAACAGTATGTAATAGTATACATCATGTGATTTAATGTGATGAATCTGTAACAATCTCCTACAGGACACATTTCCTGCATAAGCCTGTTTGTAAGCTAGATAAACATCATATCATACAGATACCATACTACATGCACTATATTAACCTGTATCTCAATATACATTACTACAGAGTTATAGCACACAATATGTAACCATACACATTACCTTGTAGTAGTTATATAAATATTGATATAACAAGTGATGTTAATTACTAGTAATAACAATAGGCTAATAGGTAACTGAATACAGGCGCTTTACAAGTCCCTGTAAGACCTGTACCATTCCACAGTACAGCATCAAATAGAACTAAATCCTTGGGGGGCATTTGGGTTTTTTGTTCGAGCAAAGAGTTTGTATCCCAAGAGCAGTCCCTCTGATTCACTGCGTGTCTTTGTTCCCCCCAGTACTCTTCAGCTTAATGGCCTGAACTACTCACTCGCCATTTCACCCTTCAAACCCTCCATTTGTATAGCAGCTTTGTCCTTACCAATCCCTCTGACAATCCTGTACTCTCCTGCTCCCTGTATGCTGTAGAGCTCTATTTTCAATCACAATTAACTTTAACAACTTATCACTCATCCACATTGGCTTTAAAGTTTTATGTTTAGTTTTATGTAAAGATATATTCACTCCCCCGAGCCAACTCCAGCACCTCTTTAAAGTTTAGCCAATTTTCCTTCATAGGGCATTTTCTAATAAACAGTGCCAGTCAACTTCACTTAATATGTTCCTTATTTTATCTGATTGGAAGCTTTTGAAGTCAATTCACCTGTTTTTATATCAAACCTCCTACCATAGCTGAAACTTGAAAGAGCAATCTTTCTCTACCTTGAATAGGTTACACACAATGTCCTTCCAATGTAGGAAATCTAAACATTGTCCTCTGTATCTTTACCTGTTGCTTCCAAGATCACAGTCCCAGCAAATCCTGATGTACTAAATAAAGGTAATAAGCAGAACATACTAATAAGTTATACATAAATGCAATGCAAACTGTGTAAAGACAACAACCTCACTAAGCCACCATTCTGTATTCTTATAATCTATCAGCTCTAGGTAAATCATGTACCATAAAAAAAAAAAATCATTGGAACATAATCTCTAAATGCCCCAGAAATCTCCATTGTAACAATGAAATCCCCAGACAGCAACACATCACCAGCAGTTAATTATTCTTTTTTTTTTTTTTTTATTTCCACCACTAGTTTATCTAGATGGTTTAGGCAAAATTCATTGAGCACCAGTGTTCTCCTGGACCACAGCCCCTGGAGTGCCCTCTCCTCCGTTGCCGTGTGCTGCAGGGAGAAGTCAGCAGAGGACAGGAGAGCAGAGCATCCCCCGGGGCCAGAGCAGGAGAAGGCGTGAGGACCAGGGCCGTGAGCACAGCACGGCTCAGCTGAGGACGTCAGATGTTTATGCAAGGGAGTTACTGGGCTGCACACAAGCAGGTGGCTTTTCTGGCACACCCAGAGAGTAATACTGAAGTCTGATTCCTGCAGCAGGAAAAAGAGCTTGTCTCAGGAAAGAACATAAAGGGAATTTCAAAGATGTCTTTATTTTACCTTCCTCTGGGCAGGGGTGGGAGATAAAACCTACTTTGCAAGACAAGCAGCAGAAATGGGGCGCACTCTGCATCATCTGCTACAGATAAAGCAAATCGTGGTGTGATTTATTGCGCTCTTGCTTCAGTTGTGCTTCACTGCTGCACGGTGCATGAGCTCACATACTCTACTGTCAGCAGGAGAAATCATTCTGCTTATGCAAAACACTGTTTTGTCGTCTTGGCATAACAATCCGCAGGGGAGATAAGCTGGCAGGTATCAGCCTTACATGAGGCTCCAGTACTAGTCTTGCCTTGGATAACATGTGTAAATACAAATATAGCAAGATCCTCCGGGATGGGCAAAGCTTAATGTGCACATTTGACCCGAAATCCAGCAGGTAACAAGATATTTCGTTCTCTTTATCGCTTACACACGATGCTCTGGTGGGTTGAGATCTTCCTTTGCTGTCACCATGGCTGCAAGCCCTGTCCCTGTCCCCATCTGCTCGGAAAGGGTGACGGTGCTGCCCAGAGGGACCAGTGGATGGCTCGCTATCGGCGGTGCCCACGCTGCTAGACAGGCTGGTATTTACACATCCCACTTATCGTACCTAAGGGATCTGCTCGCCGCCAAAACAGTTTCGTAACAGGGCTGCATACACAAACCAGCTCAGTATCTAAGCAGCCAGAAGAGTTTAGTAAATAAATTGTCTAGACTTACTAAGTGCAGCGTTCTCCAACTTGTAAAATGAAGTAACTAGTAAGATCGAGGCTTAGGAATAAAAAACATCAAACCCTGCAGTGCCTGCTTTTAAGACCAGCGTGTTCTGGATCTATCTATAAAAAGGGAAGAGATTTTGGACCTGTCTGCTCCTGTATGAGGACACAGGATCCAGCTATCTCGTCCACAGTGGCACTAGTGCAGGTGTGACCAGAGTCACTCGACTCCCTGCCCGTGCCTACAACCTGTAATACAAGACTTGAAAGGGGACACGGCAGCTGGGAGCCTGAGTCCCAGGGGCTGACCACACGCCATAAATTGAGTTTGCACTTCAGAAACGCCACAGCCTCGCGAACTGACCAGCTGAGCAGTTTAATCCAGGTGAAAATTTGCATCATCTTTTTTGCATACTTGCCCAAAAAACTTGAGGGCCATCTAACACGTGACTAAAAAGAGTTAGAAAATATTAAATAAGCACTTCACTCGCTCCAAGTGAGTGTTATTCTTAATTGCTTCAGGCAAGCCAGCCCAGACCAAGAGCCAAAATACTGATGGTCTATAAAAACAGAAGAGCTGGAAAGGAGTATCTTACATTTCCCAGCAGCACCTACCCCACGTGTTCTAAGGATGAGTAACGAAGTGGTCACATCCAGGCCTCTTCGCTGGCGGACAGGACGTGCCACGCAGAATTGTTCCATTCACCAGGACACACAAGGAGGCAATACTCAATTCCTAGAGAGATATTGTACTACGAAACTCTTTTCATTTTAGTTTGGTTTTACTATTTTAGCTCCAATATCAGTATCTATAAAATAACATAATGATGATTTCAGATTCCACATCTATTTAATCAAATTATCTGTCCCTGTTTTCACATCACGCAGAGATTTTATTTTTGCAGAACCAGCAAGTCAATCTGTGCCCAGTTACTGGTAACTCAGATAAGGAGGTGGTACAACTACTGAATTTGTCAGGTGCAGATAACAAAGATGAAATGACCTTGAGCACCACGCTCTACTTCCATAAGTCTACAAAGTTTTAGAGTTATAACCCTAAATGTTAAAATGATAATGCTTTCCAGTTTATCATCCCGTTACCAGCATAGTTAACAGTAAGGTACTTAGAGCTGTAATATGAAAAAGGACATCGCTGCTGTCCACACAACATTTCACCAATTACCTACGCTGACATGTTTGCATAACACTCCTGCACCGACGCAGCCATACGAATTATCACACAGAATATATATATATATATATTCCACTGCAAAACAAATGAACACTGCCAATGCTTTACGTTTGGTGATCACAGCAGCAGCTTTCATTCAAAGCTAGGGTCAAGGGAACACAACGGTCTTTCCAACATGAACGTGCAGCGCGTAAGAGCTGTTGGTAAACCCCCAGTCCAAAGGGCCAGGAAGATGGCAAAGGGACTGGTGCATCTGTCTCACACAGGGAGCCTGAGCAAGCTGGGACTGTCCGGCCTGGAGCAGAGGAGGGTCTGACTGTCTTATCAGTGTGTATAAATACCTGATGGGGGGGAAACAAGAGGGAGTTCAGTGGTGCCCAGTTACAGGACAAGAGGCAACGGGCAGACTGAAACCCAAGGAATCCACTTAAAGATAAGAAAAAAAACTTGTTTTTATTGCAAGATGGTCAAGCCTGCCTGGAGCAGCTGTGGAATCTCCATCCTCAGCACTAATTCAGGATCGGACTGGACACATCTTGGATCCACATGCTGTAGATGACCCAGCTCAGATAGGACCCCAAGCCCAGTCTCCCACCAACCTCAGCTATGCTGAGAGCCTGGCGCTGATGAAACAGCAAAGCTTGGGTCCTCTGACCCCACCACCTCCCACAGATCTCATTTCATACTCCACCATATACCATCATCTTCCTTCCCACTTAAACAAAACATATCTCATGGGAAGATCAGGTCATCGTGAGTCAATGTCAGTATCATCTGGCTGATGAACCAAGCCCACAGAAGCGAAGAGACTTGAGCTATCCCAGCTCCAAACATGGAGAACAGTGGCAATGCTATTAGAAGCTCATATTTCTGTTAAAAAGTTTTGACATAACAGTTTTAATTTTACCAAAGTTGGAGGAGCAAATAGAACAGGTTGTCCCGTACAAAGAAAAAGTTCATCACTTGCTTTTTTACAGGGAATTACCTCCCATGACAGCATTAAAACTATCTCAGTTATGTAATTACTCCTATCAGATCTATAATCTATAATGCAATAAACAAAATGGAAGATTTATAAAGCGTTATAACAATAGCTCAGAAGGACCACATTCCATGTCAGTCTGAGACCTTGGCCAAGGATTATTCTTTTATAGCACCACAGAGAATCAGAGAGGGAACGCACAGCTCATTAAGAGGATTCAGAAGTGATCAGGCATGTGTCAAAGTCATTAATCCTTCAGTGGTCTCCCAGTGCACGTGTCTCAGCACAGCACACCTTCACCAGCTCTTCTCAGGGACCTGGAGAAGAAAGATCCTACTGAACGCTGGCAAACAGCATTCCATAACAACCAGCATCATCTTGGATGCTGTCAGGTGGAGGGGCACAGGCTACAAGGGAACAGATAAGAAAAGGAGAAAAGCTGAGATTACAAGTTGATTAAAACTTTAGAACAACAGAAGATATGATAGAGATTCTAAGAAAACAAACAAACAAAAAAATCCCAAATGTGTAATTTACAGTACCTAGCTGTGATATTTTTACAAAAGGTCATCTTACTAAGACTGGGATTCTCCATCTGACTGGTTATCAGATCCCATTTTCCATCAGTGGAAAGAAAACATTTTCAGGAGGCAATTCGCCTCAGCTACAAGGAGTTGTCAGTACATGATCATTGGATTTAGTACAGAAATTGTCATTTCTCCCTACCACCTACAAATGTAGACTAAGGGGACTGGACAAGACGTAGACATCTGAAGTTTGGGAAAGTAAATCCCGTTTGTAGCTTAAAAATACTGATAATATTTTATTTAAGATATGTGAATCCTATTGAGGGACACTTTAAGGGGAACCAATATTAGGCCCTAATCACCAGGCTTACCTGCACACCTTGAAACCAAGACCATTTCATGTTCTAGCTTGGAGCAGTAAATATTTGTGTATCCTTTTCTTCTGAAGATGATGTAAAGGCTTCAAGAGAAGTCAGTGAAATACTGTATTTACTGCCCTCCCAACCTCTGGGACATCAGGCTCTTGCATCAGCAGTGCTGAGCACCAGGAGAGGAGAACGCTGGGTCACCGTCCCTTCTGCCTTCAAACACAAGTGCTCTAATCGCCAGTAATACAAACTGAAAAAGGAATTGCATGATTTTCCACTGTGGAAAACCTTCCTCTGGACAATACGAACACCCAAAATGCATTTGGGAATGGATAACAATCTTAGCCCTAAAATTATAGTTTGCTAAGGAAGCAAATAAACACCTTATTGAAAGTTTATGCAGGATAAACCCTATGCATGCCTAAAATACACAAAGAGAGAAGAGGACCTCAGCTCACTATTTGCACGACACCCAAGGGGGACCGAGGGAGCCATTCAAGTCTGGCAGGTAACATTTCTCTAAAATGGCCTTTAAAACACGGCCGTGACACACACTTTGCACGCACAAGAACCTGCAGCAGCCCAGCACACACTGCAGCAGTTTGCTGGGTGAGCCCTGGCAGGGTTCACATCCAAAGCAGACGGTCTGCAGAGCTGCTGGGCTTCTGCAACGTGTTAGAGAAGCAGAGACAAACGTTACAGCGTGTGACAGGGTTACAGAAGTGTGATGTCCATTAGAAGCCACTTAGCTTTATGACACAACACGATTTTGCACTGGTCTGCGAGGATATGCTGTAAAAGCCGGCATGAATTACATTATGATGCAAAGAGGGACTCATTAAATTAGGAATAGGATCTCTCATAGAAACCAATAAGCATCAGATGGAGCTGTGGAAAGAGTTCATTACATTAGAATATAAAAAGGTAGGGCGTGACATTTTGATTTGTTAAATAAAGCCAAAAAAGCATCACATGAAAAGGGCCTATCACCATGTTACAATGTGCAGTAAAAGGCAGTATAAGTTGCGTTATGATTTTAATAGTCATTGAGTTACAACGCGTAATTGAAGCCAGTAGGATTTACGTAATGCCACGAAGCAGGATTTGTTATCTTCCTAACACCATGTACAAACCACGACACTCCGCATGATGATATGAAATGGGGCTTCTCGAGACTAAACGAGAAGAGGATTTTTCACGCTTATGTTGTGTTACACAATAGAAGCCAACAGAAAAATGAATTATGATGTGTGGAAAGGGACACTTCCTAACCATATGCAATAGCTATGAAACAAAAATTCCTCCCAAGTGGGACAGGATGGATGTAAAATTAGCAGCACTACAAAAGCAGGCCTAATAGTACAGTAAGGAGGGAGACTCACTCGGGCTGCTGCTTGTCTGAAGCCAGCATGCAAGACAGGGTGAGGTAGTCTTCAAGCCATAGTGACATTTACTCTGAGGAAAAGTTTCTGGAGGAGGTTCTGAAGATAAAATTTTGTAAAACCTAAGCATACTTTGCAGAACAAATGGAAAAGAAACACTACATTACCTGGCAGAGAAATTCCTTGTGCAGGTATAAATGCTGGTAGCCCCATTATTGTAACAACGATACTCCAAATGCACGGGATGATAATGCTAATTTGACCGTACTCCCTGTACTTACCGCTACTCCACCCTGCAGTACCTGGAGGAACCTTGAGCAGGGAGCAGACAGGGGCCAGATGTGCTCCTTGACTTGCCCTCACACATCTGCATTGCCATCTGTACTTTGTACCTCAACATTACTGTCTTCAGACCCACAGCCCTTGCAAGCGCACGCACTGCCGAAGACTCAAACCACACCTCACCCTTACACCTAGTTTTACTGACCCTTATGTTAAGGGCTGAGAGCAGCAGGTTGACTGGGAATTCCTGACATTTTGTTTTCAAATAATAGCTCTAGTGTTGCAGACAGCAACGGGAAGCAGGCTAGGATGGCCATACGACACCCATCCCATCACAACTAAGCTGGTACACACCTGGAATGTCCAGTTTTCCCCTCTACTCTTCCAAGCTCGGTCTCAAGCCTGCCAGCATCACCAGTGGTCATCACCTGCACTCACAGCAAAGGCTGAACTCAATTCTCAGTTTCCTCCCACACCAAAACAAAACAAAAAATCTTCTTTCCTGTATATATGCCTGTAGTATACAGGTATGAACCTGCATACTGGTGTGCACCAAACCTACTCCAAGGTAGCACACAACCTCTAGGAGAGTCCTCGAGGCAGATCCAAACTGCCAACCAGATTCCCAAGGGATGCCCATTACTAACCGGCACAAGAAGCAAAGCTGGCACAGGGAGAAATGAGAGACGAGTAACAGATTTGGAAAGGAGGAGCAGGTCTCTCCCCAGCACGGTGCAGCAGAGCCTGGCAACGCAGCAGCCAGTTTCTCAGCACACCTCTGTAAAGGTCCTTTATTTGTTCTCCCAGGCTTGTGAGACCCGATTACCGGGGTGCCACCACACACAGGAGGACAGCTTTGGCATCTTCTGCAGCGGGTGAGGCATGTAGTAACCTCGCAATTATTTAAATCAATTAGCAAGCTACATTTCCATTTAGACATCTAGCAATGTCAGGAGCTTTCCAAGAGTCTGTTTCTTCTCATGGTCTTTTTCCTCCAGCATGTTTTTAATTATGGGCAATGCTAATTTTAACGAGTTGTCTGCCTTCAGTTCTGCGTGACTATAATGTTCTCCAGCTGATTTTAAAAAATCAGAAGGTTTTAACTTTTCAAGCTGCCTTTTCAACAAAAACAGCCGACTGTTAAACGGCTTGGCAGCCGGCCGCGCTCTGCAAACTGCACCGTGCTGCATTCCAGGCAGCCCTGATCCCTCTGCATCCCAGAACAGATCCATGATCCATGCACCCGCTGCAGAAAACCCACTGGCCCGTGTTAACCCCTTCTCTGCCAGGCTACACCAACGCAAACGCACCTTAGCTTTGCACAGCTCAATTTGTCACCTGCTTTTTCTTACTCAGATTCACTAAGCTTTGCAGTATTTTCAAGCTATAGGAAGCATTCCTAGATTTTAAAGCCAAAAAGGAAAAAAAACCACCCCAAAACCTCCCTTATGATCATCTAGCTAACTGCCCGCACAAGACAGCACATGGAATTTCATGTATGATTCCCATGTCAGGCCGGATCTTTTTGGTTCAGATATGTTTTTAGGAAAAGGTTCAGTCTTGACTTGAATCATCCAAGTTATTGAGAAATGGCTTAGCAATTTTTCAGCAAGTTATTGGTAGTTCTAATCAAACACAGATAAATTAAATGGGAAATCCCCATCTCTTCCAAGAATGGAGGACAGCGCTTCCCTTGGGATTAATTTTGTTAAGACAAGATTTGTGAAGCTCATGTAAAGAGTCTTCTACATGCAGCTGTGCTCGTAGGTGAGGTTAGGGGGCTGGCAAGATGGATTACCTGCAACCTCCCATCATACCTGTGCCACAGAGGTGTTAAATACAAAGAATTTCAGTGCACCCTTGAAATACTACCTGAATACTTGGCTTCTGGCCCGAGATCTTCAGCTGAAGGGCACGTTACAATTCAAGAGTATTCAGGAATCAAACTGTGCAGCCTTGGACTCTCTGTTACCATCACCTGGCCAAACTTCCCCACTTCTAAAATACATACAGCACATGCAACCTTCTACAGTTTTGCACGGCAGCTCTCCCACTGATGCAAATTGTCACTGCCTTTCTTAATTCTATCACTTAACATATTTCCTAAAGAAACCAGACAGGAAAAGTTAACACAAAACTCGAGGTATACAAAGTTTCTTTGTCACTATGAAAACACATTTTCTCTTTGAACCTATATACCTGCTCTAGAATTGTGTTTAGTCTTTGCTTATTTAAAGACACTTATGCTATCCACCTGAACCTCTTCATTTTTTTCCACAGCATGAAGTAAAATTTACTTTTGCAGAAGCAAATTAAATTTTCAGACTTTCCAATCCTGCAGGAATTTTATAGCTCATTTCAACAGTTCTGAAAAAAACCCTCGGATTTTGAAAAATACCCACGTGTTTTTGCAATGAAGCCAAAAGTCAACCATTACTGCAGACACAAATAAGTAAGAATGTACATATAAAACCATCAACACAACAGAACATCGGAAGTTGTGATGAAATGGACCTGATGGATGAAAGGAGCCCCATTATAGTTATCTCTGCACTTAAGCTTCCAGAAAATTCTATATTAAGTATCATCTTAACAGAAAGAAGTCGTCTTTCCCAAAGAACATCTTTCCCAAAAAGCCATCTTTTTTGGCCCCCAAGTTTTAGATAATCTACATTAACAGTGGGAAAGAAAACCAACAAGATTTTTACTCTTATATTACAATGCCTCTTTCTCTGAACCACAGCATCATCTCTTATGAACCTGTTTTATTCGGCATTTAAATATCAGTCAGTATCTTACTTCTCTCCAGGCACACTACAGTTTTGTATCAAAGTGTTTTCATTATTTCTTGCAAACTGAAGGCCAATTCACACTGTAATGACATTGTACAGCTCAGGTATGGTCACGAAGTACACCATACACAATCTGTCAGTGTACTGATACTCTAAGAAAGTCTGTATGTCCTAAGAAGCACTAGAAATGAAAAATAAATTATTCAAACACGTTCTAGCTATTTGAGAGTGGACCCAAAGGATAAACAGGGCAAACCGGCTGGACGCAGCCTTTCTGAACCACTTACTGGGTTACAGTACAGAGACAGTGGTCCAGATGGCAAACCCTGGAATTATTTTGAAAGAAAATTTCCCCTTGTTTCCCCCTGAGCTAGCAATCTGCTCAGGTTTGTGAAAAAGAAATACGCAACCTAAGAGACTAATTATTATATTCTTTTCTAGCATGCAAATCAATTACATTTGTTTCAGTAACGCTTTTACGATGCAGTTACAAACCCATCTCTACTCAGCCACGGCATCTTCACAAAACGAGGCCTCCTTTAGAAAAGAGGAGCCCAGGCACCACCTTAACGGTAATTCCACAGAGCTACACCATCCTTACAAAAGAGAGAGAGAAAAGGAGCCTGAACCAAAGCCCACTCAAGTGGCAATCCCACTGAATTCAAGAGGAGTTGAAACAGACCCTATACATGTAGTCAACACACATGCCTGCATATAAACGCTGTGCAGCCACCTAACGTATCCTTTCTGTGCCATCATCGTCTCAGACATCGTAAGGAGAAGCATCTAACATTACAAATTAATGAGTGATTTATAGACTTGTCATTATTCATGGCTATAAAACATTATAATGCTCTAAATAAGTAAAAACATTTTTGCAGCTGCTGCAAATGTTTCATTCCTAGATGTAAGCTTGGCTGAGAGCACAGGGATCTCCGCCTAAGTGCCAAATTCACAGTGAAGTAATTAGCATGCTAAAAAAAAATATATATATATACCTAATGCAGTACGCTTTAGCCAATGTTTTAACGTGACCGATGCTGATAACTAACCACAAATACAAATGTTTCCCAGGCTGCTCCCTTCCCGACAGGTAACTTTATCCCTTATCCCAAAGGTGTAGAAGAGCAAGGATGAAGTGTTACAGAATTGGAACGACGTTCCGCATTACAGATGTGTAAAACAGCTGGGCAAATGATGTCATTAAAAATACTTTGCCACCTCTGCTACTTGCTCTTGTTATTAAAAGCAGACATTAACTTCCTTTACCTAATCGCACTGTGCAAACCTGTTGTGTCAAATCCTCAAGTATGTTCTGTTCCTAATTAGCAAAGACAACCCACAGCTGCTTCCCATAAACTTCTCCGACCAGCTTTGAACTTGCCATGCTGAACGCAGATGCGTTTTGCTTCCGAAATTCTCATTTTTATCTGGATAACAAAATCTTCTTCTGAAGAATCCTTATGTGCTCTATTCCAAACCCAAGGCCCACGGAGCATGCACGGAGTAGAACAGAAAATGAAATGGAAATAAAGCCATAATGGGTTTTCTCCATCTTTCCATCACAAACAACAGACAAAACTTCAATATGAGAAGTGAAGCTAGTCTGCAGACTTGAAGTCAACCAAACCTCTACTGAGCTTCTCGGAACACCAAAGGCGGTTCCAAATTCCCCTAAAAAAACCAAGAATATCTCAGCGGCTTTCAATTGTGCGGAAATACAGCTTCTATTAATAAAGAGGAAACAGAGTATGTGCTTTAGAAAATAGGGGCCTTAAATATTAGTATTGCTCTACATTCTGATAGTGTCCCCTTGCTAATGGAGCAAATCCAAACGCCCCTGTGAGCCCACCAAGCAAAGCTTTCATGGCTACTGTCCTAATCGCAGGCAGAGCTTTGAGACGTGCTCGGCACAGTTCAGCCCCACTCTTGCTGAAATCCCGAGTACTAAACCTGCTGACTTTAACAAGAGCCAACTCAGGTCTGTGTTGAGAATGGAGTCCCATCCCACAGGCACATGCATTTTTTTCCTTGTTTTCAGCATGCTTTGCTGGTAGCCTAATATACCATAGTACTGATTCTGATTACTTTGTTTACAGGTACCGATGTACCCTCGGTACCACCACACGGGATCATCCTAACAGGCAAGCATGCTCTGCTGTCATCTGTATCCACATACCGAATATTTTCCTTCCAGTAACAGCATAGTTCTCCTGGCTTGTTGTTCAGGAAGAAAAACTTGACTACATATTAGTAAACATAGATAAAAGTAGGCTATTTGATAATCCTATCAAATTTCAATGGGTTTTAAGTAACACCAGTCGACAGCATTACAGCTGTTTCACTCAACTGTGCAGCAGGATACCAAGCCAAAGAACCACTCAGTGTCTCTCTGTAATGACTGGCAGTATCCCCAAAACATGCACTCATAACAAAAAAAAAAATAATAATCTTACTAGCCTGGATGGGGACTACCAAAGAGTAACCCAATACAGATTGTAAAAGGAGGAGTAAGTAGGTATATTCCCTCTGCTTTAAAATTAAAGCGAAATTTTAAGATATTCCTACTGGATTCGAGAGCTCACAGCTTTTTACAATGTCTTGTAACAGCATAGGATCATGTCTTCTGCTGGCATTCCTGCACTTCAGCTAGAAGATAATTTAGTTCCCACTAAGATCTAAACAAGATGTACTTTTCCCCACCCCAAAGTAGTCTAACATTGCAGAAGCACTGAAGGCATATGCCCTCAGCCCAGCTTTTTGCTTGCTGGGATCCTTTGGACTTCGGGAACACTGCACTTACACCGATGGAACTGATGTCAAGCATCATGACCCAAGTTTGTATTAACCATTACAAACACTTTTCTTTTTCTGACATAACAGATACTCAGAATTACAGCACATTCTCAGAATTATCTTCGCCATTTCCCCTTTTTCCAGTGCCTTTACTTCTATCTCCCATCAGTTTCATTAAGAAATGCAGGTGCATTCCTTTTTTCTTCTCACTAAAAAAATCAAAAGGTAAGTTATACCATTATTCTTACACTATTATTTCTTTTGGAAGTTTCGCATGTGCAGCTCATTCTCCTTAAAAGCTGTTGCAAACAAATGTTCTTTTTCCTATCATGTTTAAGCTGAAAACAGAAATACAACCAAAATAGTGTGAATGGTCCTTTTGTAAGAAAACTTCTTTCAGAGGGTTTTTTTTAATCCCTCAGTGGGTCTAGCAAAAGGTGTAAAATGCTCCCTAATAGATCATTTCTAGAGTGAAGTCAAAAGTCTTCAGCATAAGAACTGAACACTTTTATTATTCCTGCTAGAGTCATGATAAAAAATGGAAAAAAAAAAAAAAAGAGAAGTCCCTTACTAGGAAAATCCTTGTAGCTAGAAAACTCAAAGCTCTGGGCAGAGGACACAGCTGCCTAGAGAGGAGAAAAGCAGGGATAATTCCTACTCCATCATAGTCGCTTGGCTGTAAAACTACTGAACCTTACCTCTTCCAAACTTACTCTACTATTGACAGGAGCTGCCTAGGTTTTTACATGCAAGAAAAATAACCTTTTGCAGTCCAGATAAAGGCGGCAGACATGTAGAAAGTATTAATTTGCCTTGGGCTTCCTAGCAAAATCTTGAGAAAAAAAAAAAAAGATAATTACCTGACACAGTCAATATTTTATTCAAATCAAAACTGAGTATTTCCCTTTTTCAAGCTTTTAGGAACGACTTTTCAGAAAACAAGCTAGGAGTAGAAGGGACAAGCCAGGCAGGAAAAGCTAAATTGCTGGTCCTTCTACAAGGCAGCAGAAATTGAAAAGCAAAATGTAAACTCATAGCTATTGAGGTACCTTCTCAGTGGCTGCAGCTGTACTACACGTGCGCTCCCTCCTCCATCCATCGGTCACATCCTCACGCAACTCCCTGTACACATCCTTGCTTGCTGGCAATACAGCTGGTATGGAATTTTGCAGCGATAAGGGATGTAGGTAGGCACGGTCTGTAGCATGGCATGAACATCAGGTCTCTCTGCTGAGAGAGCTCCACATATCTTATGACACCAGTCTCAAAGATTAAACAGATCACTAGAAACTAGTCTTTAGATTTGATCTTAACAAATAGCTGCCATTTCAACTCACCAAGTTAATTTTATCTGGAAAACAGTTCCTCTGCAGAAGGAGACCTTCTGCCCTAAACACTCAGGGTGACAAGTTGTCCTGATAGATGTTTTCTTGTCGCATCTCCCAACACAAAATTCTGCTGCAATTGAATTATACCTTTTGCTAAGTAATCAGAACATGCTGAATATTACTTATACTCTTGCAAAATATATTTTAATAAAACAATTTATTTTTTTTTACCACTTTTTTTTCTTACAGCTGAAGCATTGAAACTCTTTAAATATGACAAGTCATGTGCTACCACATACTTCAAGTACAAGCAAAAACCCTGCATCTATCAAGAGTTCCCAGCTTAGGTCGGTTGTTTTCTCCACATTACAGACTCATCAGGAAAAGTGGGTCCACAGTAATTATTTGCTGCTTTGGTTTTACAGCCCTTTCCACTCCTCATCCCAGCTATACTTCACATCTTGATTTATTTAGCTTATATCTTTGCAAGGTGTGAGACGATACAGAAACGCCACAGTCTGGTAATTTATAAGCGCACCTCTTCTTCATCCTGGGGACATGGGATCTGTCCTGGAGATAACACGCAGAACCTCTGCCGGCATGCAGCCATGATTCACTTTGTCAGGAGCAGCCCAGGGTGGATAGGTTTGTTTAGATTAATGCTATCATCGCTGGTTGTTAAGAAAACCTTCGCTCATAAACTAATTTGACAGGAAGAAGCCATTAACATTCTTGTCTTTATGACCACCCTGGGTCTGTAAAACTGAGACACGCTATTTGGCTAAGATAGGCTCAAAAGAATATTCAAGTCAAAATACAAACTGCTCTGTAACTACATGTTTCACCACAGTTTTCACTACCTTTCTTCTCAATAACACATCAGAAATATCTGCAGTTTGTAACAACTCTTCAGATCCGATGACATCAGAACAACCAGTCTTTGCAAATGAACTTCAGCGGGAAAGCATTGCTGAGGAGCAGAGGGAAGCGTCCCAGCTGAGCACAAACAGCAATACCAGAGCTCAGGATGCGCTGTCAACCAGAGCACCAAGTCTCACAGCTGAGCTGTGCAAACAGAAAGGCATCTCGTTTCCCTGCACAAAAAGAGAGCAAATTAGAAAGAGATCGATGTCCTGGAAAGCCAAGAGAAGCTGAAGAGGCAATGCGATTACCATGGGAAAAGCGGGATCGAGTTATTCTTCCACCAGCTGGCAGTGGATGGAGTGAAGGCTTAAGAAAAGACAGGAGCTGCTTGCCTTTAAATGACATTTGGAGAGGGCGATGAGTAGAGACACTTCTTTAACAACTTGAGGATTGGCTTTTACAGGGTTTTTTTTTCCCCTCTATTAGCTCTTTTCAAGAATAAGACTTTTTTAACTCACAGTTTGAGGTTGGCTGGACAGCAGGCTCCTTCAGTTACGGGGAAGTAAGTTATTACGGTTCACAGGTCAGTGCTGCTAATAAGCAACCAAATACAGGAACCTCCTCGAGGACAGCGCAGCTAGAAGGCCGTACTCATGCACTGAGCAGTGAGCGAAAGTCTACTGGTCTGGTTTGGATAACCTCTAAAACATTCAGATGCTTTTCCAAATCCCCTTGGCTTGGAAACCAGGCTGGCAAACTCTCCCTAGCAGTCTGATTTTTTTTTTTAATTTTTTTTTTTTTTGTCTTTGGCATGTTTTCCAATGCTTCCTGTTTTTGGCTGGGATGGCAATACCACAAGAATGGTCTTCCTCATGTATTCCAGAAGTTTCGTTTCCAGTCCCACCTCAAGCTAGGGTGTGCCAAAGCATGCGGAAAAGACAAAATATGAAACACTGCTTGATCACACAGTAGTCTGGATTTTCTCACTGTATATACTGGCTAGAGGGCTCGGTCACTATAGACAACAGCTAGCCTGCCTCTCACAACAAACTGTTCTGTAACCATCGATTCAAACGACTACGTTATACAGCTATACATTTTGTATGTTCTCATTACTGAGGGTTCCGAGACTCGTTACAAACAACAGAACTAGGTTGTCTATTTATTTATTTGGTTTTATCCCTATGTCTATTCATTTATTAGGGTTTTTATCCCTAAAGGTCCATTATTTTTCCCCCTTTTCTCCTCTTCAGTAAAAGTCTCACTACAACACTCAAGCTACAGACACGTTCTGCATGAGCTCAACAGTATTAACACCCAGAACCTACAGAATTTAATGCTGTCATTGACAAACCTGTAATGGTACTGAACTTGCTTTAATGAGCACATACTGCTTGATTTAGGGATCAACTCTAGACACCCGAGTTTCAGATCTTGTACCAAACACCACAAGCAACATTCCATTTACAGACAGAGCAAACTGAACAACCGTTACTTACAGGAGTCATCACACAAAGGGCAATAATTGCTCTAGAGCTAGGAGATGTGTCGTATTTATCTGAAGAAACTAAATTTTTTACTTTTCCATCATTTTATTTACATCCGAGTAACTACATGATGAGTTACTGCAATACATACCCTCCCACAACAGCTCCACTACAGGAGTACAGGCTAAAGTTCAACTATTTCGAATAACCAGCAACATTAAGAGCCCAAGTGCCTCCCGTGTTAACTTCTACAAAAGCAAATGAGTGCAGAGCACCTCGAAGCATCAATGGCAGCTCTTCACCACAGACAGGATCACAGCGAACGCGTGGCACAGCCAGCCCCTGGGTTTCCTACACGGGGCAGTGCAAACCTACCGATGTACAACGCGCAACTTGCTGAGTGAAGCACTACTCAAAGCAGGGTGAACAAGAATTCCCAATGTATTTCTCCACTCAGATTAGCCTATGTTCCCCATAGAACTTTTTTGCTTTTTCAAAGTTTTGATTCAAAAGCTTCTCACCACAGATCATAAATGTGACTGAGGACTTCTGTTTATACACTAAAGTACTGGGTCTGTCCCTTTTCTTGCATGGTTTTATTTTTCCAGGCAATGGAGGTCATCATCTGCTACTCACTGATGCTGGCAATCTGTAGCCTGTTCTCATCATATTTACATTTATTCTTTGAGTGCTCGAGCACAGGCGCTCTTCCCACTAACAGAAAAACAGACCATGTGTTTCCTTCTCTTACTGCCTTCGGCAGTGTAAGAGAACTTGTTCAAAAAATAAGTGCCATCATTAGAGACTGCTATTACCGAAGTGATAAGAAGTTATTCAAATTCCTTCTCCATATATTTTTCAAATCTGGAAAATCTGTCAAGTCCCAGAAACATTTTTCAACACTTCACAGGTTTCCTAACTGACCCCAACAGTTGTCTTTTATCTTTCTGAATTGGACCTTAAGTTTCTGCAAAGGCATAATTCATGAAGTGATAATAAAAATTACACAAGCTGATGAATTACTAAAACAGCACAAGCAAACAAGCAAATAAAAATGATACAAGCTGATGAATTATTAAAGCAGCACAAGCAAACAAGCACTACTTATTTTAGGGGTTGTCCCATTGATCTAGGGGTGGCTAGAGACTGAACGCTTGGCATTTCATTTACAAACATTTTGTTTCTTCTTACTGTCTAGGTTTGAACATAAAGCTAAAAGGTTAAGTAGGAATAAAATGCACACTGTTACGGATGCACGGGACAGCAGTTTAACAAGCACTTCAACATGTGCCTTTAACTTTGAACATGTGTTTCAAACCCACTGATTTCTTTGGGACTGAAGTACACGCTTAAGAGCTTTGCAGAGCAGGGAATAGTTTCGGGGATTACACGTCCATTTAGAGTTGACGTATGTGCTCTACCACTTTACAGCACAGACAGCAGATAAAGAGTCAGATAGCTCAAACAATCAAAGTGCTTAAGTTTTGTGTTCAGAAATATTTTCCATAGTACCTGGCATTACAGGGAGGATGTAGGTCTTAATCTGTTCTCATTTCTCCTCAGCCATCTGTTGCCTCTTGGACTTACAACTTTTAAAACAGACCTAAAAATTAAGGGAATTCCTGTCTAATTAACATTCAGGCTTTCAGCCTTATCTGAGGCTTTTCACTGCTGTTAGCACAGGAAAGACATTCCCACTACCTAAATAAACTCAGTTTTCCCAGCCATTGCTGTGTCCTCTGAACAACCATTTTAGACATGTAAGAGTAGAAAAAAGAAAAGAAAAGGCAGAAAACCACTTTAAAAGTCAGGCTGAGCTTCTGTAAGAACACTGGTCACATCATGGTAGAATAGGTATGGTTTGACTGGTTTGGTTTTGTTGGGGGTTTTTTGTTTTCTTTTTACTAGAAAGCAATGTAGGATAACATAAAAGATGTAGGCCGACACTCAGTTGGCTCTAAAAGCAGTAAACTGTTCTTCTCAGACATTCCGCTGTCCTGGTGGAGGACAAGCTCTCCATGACCAGCAGTGTGCCCTCGTGGCCAAGGCGGCCAATGATACCCTAGGAGTGCATTAAGAGGAGTGTGGCCAGCAGGTCAAGGGAGGTTCTCCTCCCCCTCTACTCTGCCCTGGCAAGGTCACATCTGGAGTTCTGGGTCCAGTTCTGGGCTCTCCAGTTCAAGACAGACTGGGAACTACTGGAGAGAGTCCAGAGGGCAGCTACAAGGATGATGAGGGGACTGGAGCATCTCTGGTGTGAGGACAGACTGAGAGAGCTGGGTCTGTTTAATTTGGAGAAGACAGAGAGAATCTCATCAATGCTTATAAATACCTAAAGGGTGGATGTCTGGAGGAAGGGGCCAGACTCTTCTCAGCGGTGCCCAGCGACAGGACAAGGGGCAATGGGCACAAAGTGGAACACAGGAAGTTCCAGGTGAACATGAGGAAAAACTTCCTTACTCAGGGTGACCAAGCACTGGGACAGGCTGCCCAGAGCGGTTGCAGAGTCTCCTTCTCTGGAGAGATTCAAAGCCTGCCTGGACGCCATTCAGTGTGCAGCCTTCTCTAGGTGATCCTGCTCTAGCAGTGGAGTTGGACCAGATGATCTCGAGAGGTCCCTTCCAACCCCTACCAGTCTGTGAATCTGTAAAAGATGATCTGTGCCCAAAGCTGAGTGCAGAGGGCAGAAGAGTACATCTACATTGCCTGCTGGGGTCATGCTCAGGAACCACCATCTCTTTGTAGGAACAGTTCAGAGAATTTACTGCCCCAATTGCCTCCCTGCATGAGGCTGCTGTATGAAGCAAACAGCCTAGGAAAAGGAGAAAACCTCACTCCTTCATGGAAAGTCATCACTGAGATGTCCCAGGCACATTATTTGGCTTTATGCTGGAACCACGCAAAGGGATGGGTCTCCCTCAACCACCACCAACATAAACGGAGCTAAGTCATGTGAATGCACCAAGCTGAGGAAGCCATTCGATGGGGAACCATGGGAACTCACGGTGTTGGCCATGAACTTGTGTTTTGCAGCTATTGAGGGATTACAAATGGAACAGCGTGAAGGCCGTACTACTTACACATCCTCTGGCACACTGTGAATACACCAGCTCTGCTTGTCCTCAGCATGAGGAAACTGTCCCTAATTAAAAGGGACATGTATTTGCATACCAAGAAGCCTCCAATTCAAGCATGGCTAGCACAGAACTAGAACAGTTCTAATTTGCTTCAGAAGCTGGACTAGTCCCAAGATCAATCATAAAAATAGCTCTAAGTAACATTTGTTTCACCTCCCTTGTCTTGGTTCAAATACAGCTTGACCAGAGCAGAAAACCTGGGCCACGGGCTTCTTTCTAAGCAACATCTGCCTGAGATCCAGAGGATGGAAGATAAATTTTGCATTTTCTAGGAAACTCTGAATTTCTGGTACGTGAGAAAAAAATGAGTTAGCATGGTAAGGAGGACACATATTTCAAAGTGAAAGCGTGAACTTCAGTACTGCCATTGAAAACAGAGGCACTGGGCAATGGTGCAAAGTGTTGATAGGACTGCGTTATCTGTCCAGTAACTGTATAAAGTCAGAAGTCATCATGTCCACATCTCCAGAACAGGTTACTGTTCTCGTTAACGTACCCCAAATGCAGAAGTTCCTGGTGGGGTGGGCAGTAATGCAGCTGGCTTGGCTGGGTGGTTTGCCAACACTCAGTAACAGCTCACCTCGCAGTCATGGACATTGATGTATATTTTTCTATTACAAAAAAACAGCACTAGGATGAGGTACCATGACATCTCCTCTTGACTTGAAAAATCTGTTCTGAAAAAGCCTATTTTACTCCAAATAACAATATAAATGGGGAAAAAAAAAAGTATTTTCTGTCCAACCGAGAGATGCAGATCACACTATCAAGATGAGCAACACAGCTTCTCTCTCTCAACACTTGCTGTCTAGCCAGTGCCACTCTTCATTCCCTTTTTCATCAGGAAATAATATCCTCTGACACAGAATACGGGCACACTGAAAAAAAAAAACCTCATGCTGCCCTTTTACTGCAGTCACAGACAAGCGTTAGAAGAAAACATTCCCACAGAGTCTCAGCTGACTCTTACAAGCAACAGTGAATAAATCTGCCTGTTTCTTCACAGTATTTTATTGATAGGAATATTTAAGAGGATGAAAAAACCCACGAACACTGCAGGGCATCAAGAAAAGGGAATTTTGCATTTGCAAGAGTGTGTCACAAATCTCATTGAGAATTATGTTCTCATTAATAAACAAACCAAACATGTTCAATTAGTTATGCATTTCTGAATAACCAAAAGAAAGCAACTCTAAAGAACTGATAGACTAAAAAGTATTACACAAGTCAGTGAGGGAATTTGAAGTTACACTTATCTGAAACTAAACTTTCCTGATGGATACAGCAGAGAAAAAAGGTGAGTTTCACTGGAAGAACAACAAACATTGCACCAAAAGGCACAATTTACAAAGGCAACTTCATGACCTTGGAATCAATCCTCTGATTCTTCAAGTAAAATTATACTTTCCCCATCTATACTGAAAAATAAGTAATTTCTAAGTTACTTAATGAACCTAAAGTCTCTTTAAAAAGTCAAGAAAACAACTGCTCAAATGTATCAAATGTATCAAATGTTTTTCAAACTACAAAAATGATGAGTAAATGTAAAGCAACATGATCTGGGCTCGTTTGTGTCTTCACTCCTGGTTGAGAAGAAGGGGTAGACCTTTGAGTCCAAGGTCCAAGATTAAATGATTGCCCATGTTTTTAATGAAATTTCATGAAAGAAGGCAAGAAATTTCAAATCTCAGTTACACTCAAAAAAGAAGATATGTCACTTTTTATCAGCTATATATAAAGATTAAAAAACACAAGTTTCTTCTACACATGCTCAGATTTCTGCCTGTTTCTGTCCATTTTGGTCATCTTGTGTTAAAACAGAAAGAGTAGAAAGAAAACCAGAAAGGGGGTCTGACCTGTATTAAAGCTAATTCAGTCGATGAATGGAGCAGTAGAATAAGACAGATTTCCTTAAGTTACAAAGGGAAAATGTAATTTAAGGGAGGGGAGCCAAAGCTGTACTATTTGGAAGTGCCATAAGCCTCGGATGGTGGATTTAATACAGCAGATACCGGGAGAGGATTCCTAGCAGGGACACAAATTACAAGTGCTGACAAGCAAGGTCAGCAAAGGGTAAATGTTGTGCAAGAAATTACCCAAGGCTTCAAAAACAAACCACCCACTGTGGTTTGTTCTTATTAGTATAGGGATAGTAACAATTTTTCATGAATATTGAGAAAGCTAGTTTACAAAAAAACAGTCCTGAATTTTGAGAGGTACTCGGGAAGTGTTATTTTTGTTGATGCTGTGCTCTGGGTGGTTTTGGTCAGCCACGTAAGGAACAGGACGACGTGAGAGCTCTCACTCGATCTAGCACAAACAGCAGATACCAGTGTGCATACACACTTGGAGACGGTCATATGGTAAGGTTCACCGGCAAAAAAAAAATTCAGCACAGCTTCTCTAGGTGCAGGTCGGGTTTAGATCACTTTGGTAATTGGCTACAAAGGGAAGAAAAGGTTAGTTTTCCTACAAATACTTCTTTTTTTTTTTCCTCTCCAAAGAGTCACCACTTGACCTGCAATGTGATCTCGTAGCTATTATTTAAACTGTGGTAAAGCTAAATATCTCAAGTTGAAACCTCACTACACAACACTAATGGTCACTAAATTTATGATACAAATATATAAGAAAAATGGAGGCGGGGGACATTTAGAAGAAGTAGATAGAGCAGTAAGCACGCTTCCCTGGTTGTATTCATGCCACACTAGCAACAGAACAGCCAAGAGCAGGGCAGGAGTGCCCAAAGAGGGATAAAGCACAACCCTGGGTATAGACTGAGCATCCTCCTGCCTGTCAGCAGGATCTCACTGCACCTCACACACAGCACATTCTTGCTCTGAACACTTCTGCCGATTAACAAAAATAAACCAGCTAGACAACGACATCCGTGCATCGCTTGTCTGTGTACCCTGAAACACAGTAAAGGTCCCAGTGCTGAACTAAACAGGGTGGATGCTTTCCAAAGGAAGGAACCAGAAGCTCCTACATCTTTGTCAGTGGAAAGGGCACACAAAGGGATTTTGAATCCTGATGTCTGCTAATACCAAACGCATCAGGTAGTACATCTTTTATTATTTCTTATACAGATACACCAGGATGAGATGGAGATGCTCCCAGGGTTGAGGAAGACTCAGCATTCCTAAGGGCAGCCTGCTCTACCACCTGGCTGAAACAGAAGCAATCCAGAGCTGGAGTTCAGCACCAAAGGGAGAAGTCAACGACTGCACAGGGCAGTCACCGGGGCTGGAGCACGCCACTGGATATGCAGCAGTAAAGCTTTTGTGTGCTGAGCTTTGCAAAGACTATTAGAGAAGGCAGAACCTCCCCAATACTCATCTCCAATTACTGATTAAATATTTAAGTTGCCCTTTCCACTGTCATCTCCCCTGCTAGAATGGGGACCCATGACCAACACACAGCTGCTTAGCTTTTCTCTTTTTACCCTTTTCCTTGGCAGGTGAAGAACCACAAGCTGTTTTCCCATCAGATGCTCCTATTTAAAAACGCTACAGAGATGAACTAGTGGCTAACTAATGCAAGATGAACTAGTGGCTGCACCCAATGCAATGGTCTGGCATAGGGTCTCTCACCTTCCTAACACACTTTGTTGCTCTGAAGTGCTAGAGCTGCTGCCGCCCTTCTCATTGCACTTCGTTAGAGAACCCCATTAATCTGCTGCCTAGGTTCACACATGCCCCCACTCGCCCAACCTGGTACTTAAAATAGGAAGACTGAAGAAAGTACACTGCTTCTTATATGATTTTACTTAGATGGCATTTTCTTTCCCAAAAGGACTTTTCCAGACTAATTTAAAGCAGATAAACTAACAAGTACATTTAGAGATAAAAAAAACCCCACCATCCTGTCAAGCCACCAGCCCTGCAGGCTCAAATTCTCCTGCTACCTCCTTACAAGTAGAAGCGAGATGCAAGGTGGCCTGTCCCCACCTCAATTCTCACAAGCAGAAACGACTCCAGGTCCCACAACACGGGCACCAAGTGCACATTTCAGTAAGACTGCCAAACAGGTTCCCAAGGAGGAGAAAAACAGCTCAGCTTTTTTCTGAGCTTTTGCATTAATGATTTCCAGTGAAGGGTATTTTCTGACGCTACTGAACTGCAGAGTCATGAGCAGCCACCTTGCAGTTTATTTACTACAGGAAAAGAACTGCTGAGTGGAAACCTCCAGAAAACTAATCAGCTTTTTACTGCAAATTATGTATCTGGATGGTCATTGGTAAGAAAATAATGTAGTTATTACTCCATTTCAAGATTATGTGTTCAAGGACTCTGGCAAGTGCTACTTCTGTATTAAAATAAAACATGTATCTGCTTTTTACCCTCTATCTTTTTTTTTTCCAAAGCTCCCAATGTCCTTCTAAGTATATAAACTTTCAATAAGTCAAGAGAAATTGTCAGAAACATTAATTCCAGAAGATTTATTAGCAATGGTTATAGTTTCTTCATATCAAGCAGATGTTATTTTAAAGTTTCCCTCCCTTTTGTCTTCTGTAGCTTCCACCACACACTCAACTGGCTTTTTGAGTAATAACAAAACAAGTACATTTTAGCATTTGCAAAATACGTATGAAGTATTTTCTAGATTCTGAGCAATGAAGAGCAGGCATACGATTCTGAGCTATTACCTCCGCATCATGTTTATGCTTTTTATTTTTGTCAGCAGTCACTGCATTTGTCAAGTTTCTCAGCAGCACCACAGTATTTCATAAACCTCTGGCAGGCTCCTTGAAGGATCTGGGTCTTTTACATGAGATAATGTAAGCTTTCTTTCTACTTGCTTGGAACAGGTCGTTTTGGGAAGAACCCAAACTCACTTCAAAAATATTTCTTCCCCGTGCCAGAAATTGCTTTTGAAGTCCTCTGCCCAACCCACAGGCACGCGGGTGCCAGGATGCTCCGGAGCGGTACCCAGCAGCCCATAACAGGAAGCGTGTCAGCACTATCTGCTCAAAAAGAGGGTGGAGAAGAGACAAGGGAGTGGTGCAGACACTCAGCGAGTGGAAAATCATATGACATGTCCTAGGTCTAGGATCAGATCACGGATGGGTCAAATGACAGCTGTTCAACTCTTGAGATCAAACAAGGCTTTATTCTTTCATATTTTTGGCCCCTGCATGCGAGAGCGTGTTGTAATATCATGCTTTTTAAAGTGCAATATGCAGGAAATCGTATTTGAAGGGTCTGGCATGTATGGTATTTTTACGAAGTTCACTTTTTCCTTTTGCTTTTCATCTGTTTTCTACATTTTTTTTCAGCATGCTTTTCCTTCAGATTTATTGTTTTATTTTTCTATTTTTAAAATAAGAAATATTTCAACTTAAGACCATTTAATGTAATGCATATGAAAATTAGCAATGGACAAACCTCAAGCTCTTTAGAGGTCTGATCTGGCTAGGAGAAGCATCCAGAAGTTCAGAGGCTTATCCAAAGCTAATCTGAAAATTTCCAAACCTCTTCGGTCTAGACAGAGGCATAGGAACCCATTGGCTCAGGACTCCCACCACCGACTGGGCTTGCCTCTCACGCGGCTGCTCCATCACTGAACAGCCAGGACCAATTTTTAATGAGTTCTTGCTGAACAGCAACAAGATACACAAGTATACCCCTTTTCTCTAGGCAAAAACTGGGCTCTCAAGATGCTGTTCCGCAAAACAACAAACAGATGTTGGAGTCTCAGGAAACTGCAAGACCTAACACACACGCCCAAGGGCTTTGCTTCGCAGAAATGCTGTGCCAAATTCAAGCTCCATTCATTGTATGATTAAAATTCAGGTTCTGCCCTCATTATGCTTTGAAGGAAACATTTAATGCCTTCACACACATTTACATCTATTTCATCAAACACAGAGGATGAACATCCTAGTGGTGTATGCCACACACGTCAGTTGAGAAGATACCGACAGGTAACTTTTCCGTGACAACTTCATAAAAACCTTAGCCACTAAACCATGATGTCACCTAGAACTCACGCCATCCAGTGTTTTGAGGGACCAGACCCTTGATTCCACAAAAAACACCACATCTCGTCCTGATATCTGATCTACCCAATGCAATCACGCTGGCAAGGTGTTGGTGGTTCCTGGTATTTTCTAAGGAAATGTAAAGCATCAAAGACCAACGCTTTTCTCAACACAACAGCTCTGCTTTTCCATCTTTGGCCATCAGGACTAAATCCATAGCAGTCCAAATTACAATTTCATCAAGATGAAATTGAGGAACTTGATTCAAGTTCCTTGTGATTCTCAGCATGTTGGAAGGAAAGCAGACTGAAGAAAAACTCAATTAAGTTGATGTGTGACAGCAAAGCAGATGGGACGAAGGACACAGACTGATAGTGCAGAACAATATCCTTTAAAGGAGAAATTACTATGCAGAACAACAAAACAGAAGTGAAGAGCAATTGCAGGGAAAGGTCTAAGAAGATTATTTCTGTAGATGACTATAATGCTCCTCATCAATAAAAGGGACAATACCCAAGGACGCAGGAAGGCACCAACCTGAAAACTTTTTCAAGGGCCCTGGGATCCTGTGGCAAACTGAGGACTGGAGAGGACACAGTGACAGTAATAGAAGACTGACACAGTAGAATCATAGAATCATTTGGGTTGGAAAAGACCCTTAAGATCATCAAGTCCAACCGTTAACCCAGCACTGCCAAGTCCACCACTAAACCACGTCCCTAAGCACTACATCTGCATGTCTTTTAAATACCCCAACCACTTCCCTGGGCAGCCTCTTCCAGTGCTTGACAACCCAACAATTTTTCCTAATACCCAATCTAAACCTCCCTGGCACAACTCTGAGGCCATTTCTCTTATCCTATCACTTGTTATTTGTTACAGTAGGGAGGTACCACAGAGAAAACAAACAGTATCCAAGTCTGTGCTGATGTCAAAACTGCTGTTTGTAGTAGGAATTTTGCAGTGAGACCTTCACCTGATGAGGACGACAGCCAGGAGGATGAGGAAGGAGTTCATCTGCAACAGACACCCACTCACCAGATGACACAGCTCACAGCTCAAATTCCAGAATGAATATAAGGTTTTACTTAAATATTCTGTACTAGGCAACACAACTGCTTCCAAATCCTCTGAGTTTATACCGATTAATATATTAACACACCTCAGCAAGCTCAACAGCTGATGATCTTAAAATAAGGAACCATTATGTCTCAAATAACATACAATTACTCTACAGAATTTAATCCAGCAGGCAGTCCCATGGCTGAATTCTGAAACAGGAGCACATTTTTATAAGCATTAGCAACACTTCTGATTATACATTAAAGTGCTAAGACCTTTTACCACCTGGACTCAAAAGATTCCAAGGCTTTATTTAGAATTTCTCGTTAGACTAGGGAAGAGGAAGGGCTGAAATGTGCATGTGTTCTTTCTTGAGGCTTTCACATTCTTCTAAATGTTCATTTAACAATGCCCACCTGTGAGTTGCCAGGCCTGTCAGACCAGCAAGACAAAAAGCTGGAAGTCTTGCTCCAGTATAACTCAAAGAAATGCCATATATTTGATCATATGATAACCAAGCATTTCAAATCCACTTAAACAGATGATATAAATAAGACTACTCCTGAATTCATTTACATCCACTCAAATTCAGAGCAAATGGACTGGTACAACAGATACTTTAAACTTTTTTTCATAAAAACATATGAATTAGAAGAGCAGAAGGTTGAGATCCCAATCATTATGCTCATGCTGTCACCCATAAAGCACCCTTCCTCCTTGCTCATGGCTAAATTCTCTTTGATGAAGGGATTTACTCAAGCTTTCCTGGGAAAAGAACAACCTCTAAATGGTTTTTGGTTGTATTTAGGGAGTTTTGCCTTAAGAACTTGATATTCAATTCTAAAAAAGGAGATCCTTAGGCAGATTCGGATGTTTTGTCCCCACAAAGATAAACAGACACTGGAAATGGCAAAACCGACTCCAATTTCATATTGCTACTGTTTTGCTCTGATTGTTTTAAAAAAATAAAAGAATCCAGTAGTCTTCATATTTTCTTTTTTTTTTTCCCCCTTCTCTCTTATAAGCCTTTTTTTCTGGCCATGACCTTGTACAAAACCTAGTCAGTATAGTAGTTTTCCAAGACAGCTTCAGTACCAACATCAAGTCATGTTGTCAATTCTACGACATTGCTGGTTTATTCCCTCTCCTGGGAGCTATGAACTGCCCATACAGGTCTAACTGTACACTTTCATATAATGAGGTGAGGTTTAGAAACTGCAAACTTTTCCAGCCTCTCCATCTGCAGGTGGTGCCTGATGCCATGCACAGAATAAGGAACATGGCTGTAGAGTTCCCAGGATCGTGATTCATTCATACTCAGACGTTCTGGAAGAGAAGCATCTGAGACTGGCCAGAAGCCAAGTGGAATTACTGTTCGCTGAGGGCTTTTCTTTTTTTTTCAAAAATATTTTAAACATTTCTCATTTTTCCAAATATCAATTCAGCTTCCCTGCTCCTTTTTCTAAAGCTTTTCCTCTGAAGTAGATAACGACACTTATGTCTGACCCTGAAATTCCAGATGAAATGAATTACACACCGGGTGACATGAGCTTCCCAGAACAGTAACTGGAAGAGCATTTGGCCTTCTCAAAAAGAGACAATTTGGATGTCTAGGTACGTCTCGGAGAGCATTAGACGGCAGCCTCACCAGAACCGCCTGCCATCCAGCAAAGCACCTGCTTAATCACCTGCTTTCTTTTTTTCACAGCTCACTATTCAGACATATCAGCCGTGTCAATGAGAGGGTTTCTGCCACAAATGGAGACAACCATGAGCGCTTCCCTCGCAGGGAGACTACGGTGGGCTTGGAACCGACCCAGTGCCAGCACGAGCCACAGCCCCATCCCACCGACTCCGGGGCAGAGCCTTGCAACACCAGGTGGGCTGAGCTGAGGCTCAACCAGGGCATCTGCCTGGAGCCAGCTCTGCCGACACATCCCCAGCCCCATGGGGAAGGCAGCAACCACCCAGTTCCCAAATCTTCAGGCTGGAAAGACACATGGTCCCCGTCTAGGAGAACTGAGAAAAAGCAGCTTCCCCTGTCCTCAGACAACTCTTACCCTCATTTTAGTATTGAAACCACTGGAAGTCCAAACATTATGAAAAATGGGGAAAGAACATTCTCCAGTATTTCCCAGGCAAACTGCAGAGATCTCTGTTTCCACAGCGTTCAACACTTACCTTTTACTGCAGACAAAATACAGCCACATCCAGAACACTAGTAAACCTGAGGCGTTCATGAGAGCTTGCTATGGAAGCTCAGTGCAAAGTATTCAAAGCTGATGTAGGAAAGGCAAGGGAAAACAAAAAAACAAACCCGCAGGGCCTGAGCAAATTACTGAGAAGATGCTACATCATTTTGAATTTAAAAATGTTACAGTAAAAACATTAAAAAGAAATGGTATTTAGTCTTCTGTAAAGACAGTTTCTACCAAGGCGCTCACAAAACACTTGCACAGCTTCCCTTCACCTGCTCCAGACCTGGTTTCCATTCGGTCAGTAGCACCATTTTTTCTTACCTCAATAACACAGGGTAAGTCAAAGCACGTATCGGAATCAGATTCCCACAAGGGTTGGAAACTTGGTGCTGTTAAATGCAGGGGAGACCCCGTCAGGGACTGCAGGCTGTAGTCAGGGACCATACGCCGTGCAAGGCACTGTCACAATACAAATGCTCGTAACTGTTGAGTTCAGCAGGAGTTTAGCTGTTGTCTGTGAAAACACCTCAGGGACTCGTAGTATGTTGCTATTCTGCTAGATGCCCCCATGTGTTACACGGAATTACCAACAGGAAGATGCTCATGACAAAGATGATTAATGTGAGGCTGCTGTACAGAAACCCATTTACGGGGCTTTAGTAAATAGTTGGTTTGTTTAACATCATAAGCAAAAGTGCAAATTTGCATTTCAAGCATGGGTTCCCACCAGCGTCAGCCAGAGCTTCCTGCAGCTGATACACCCCGAATACTCCAGGAATAGCTCAAGAAGGGGACGTAAACTCAGCTACCCAGAGCCTTAAGGGTCTTTCAACTCATTTTAGAGAAGTCCTGTAGCTGGGGACGGCTGCTTTCATTTCTGCATTGAATCCCTAGCTTTACACTGAAGTACAGCTTTTCAACCTGTAAATTCCTTGGCGAGGATAAACCTGAGCAGTTTATATATAAACTGTCAGTTTAAAACAGAGACAAGAACTGTTATATGGGTTTTATGTTGATTACTACTGGGCCTCCTTGCTCTTATCCCAAAAGTCACCATGCATTGTTTAAATATAATTTGATTTTAATAAAAGAAAAACATCCCACAATCCGTACCTTGCCGTTACACTAGATTTAACTGCCTGAAGTGGATCCATGCACCAGGGTGTATCAATTCAAGAAGCATCATCATCAAGCACATCGGTGAAGCTGTGCTGTTTCTGTCTTCCGTGGGACTAGTCCAATCCTGGAAGACTGGACCAGACTCCTGCAGCAGTGAACCTGCTGCATAGCTCGATTTCTAACAGTACTGACATCAAAAGTACAGAAATACTGCCCATACAAACTGCCTCAAAATTAACAAATCCCAGAAAAGAGCCAAATGTCAGGCTATGAGGTGTTCTGAAGAATTGAGAGCCCCAATTAAGTATTGTGGGATTAGCGTTAGAGGACATTTATTCAACTAATTTCAAGGCTCTGTATACTGAAGCCTTTGGAGAATATGCTGGCAAATACAAGGCAGTAAGAGCTGTAGGCTCCAGCAGAGCGCTGAATACTGACAAAAAGGTTTCCTTTTTTTTTTTTTTTTTTGCAGATCCCTAGGGCTGTACCTTTCAGATCAGAACTGGAATATCCACACAAAGTTCTAGGGCTTGTGCCTTTCCCTTGCCCTATAAAGTGTTAAACAGTAGTTCTTCCATATCCACCGCAAAAATATTAAAAATGACAGAAAAGCCTAGAGAAAACCAATGAGATTAGATAAATTAACATGAGGCATATACACAATCTTAACAGGTACAAAATACCCTCATACAATCTGTCCATTGTCTTTAAAAGCTAAACTGGTATCTGTATTTATTTATCCCAGATGGAAAAAGACCCCACAGTAATCTACATCTGGTACAAGTATGTTCAACCTGATATTAATGAGGAAGAGTTTTCCTCTGACTAGCGTGCACAATGAAAGTGTAATTATAAGCAAGAAAATATGGTACATCCAAGAGAACATATGTTCAACTTGTGATGAATTGTCTGTGACACTAATCCCTGAATACAGCAATCAGACTACTGACTAATTATTGTAATATAATAGAAAATGAAACAAGGAGAACCTATCTGGTAAAGTGAAATCACAGGCTTTTCACATAATCTTGCAATTTGTTACCTTCTCATATTCACCCTACTTACTTGCCAAGACAAATCAGTTAACATCAACGGAACCAGAGTAGTGCAGCAGAGATCTGCTGTGTTCTTCTTAAACATGAAATTCAGCGAATCTTTTGGGGGTTTTTATATATGCTGACTCTTGAGAACTACAAAGTGGATTCTTCCCAAACTGGAACTCATTACTGCACATCTGAAGTCTAATCCAGCTTCCCAGAAAGGTGCAGGCTGTATGACTGTTCTCCACAAAGAAAAGACAGAAACGTAGCACAAGGTTGTATGCAAAAATCAAATGGACACAAAGTAGGAGCTTTGGGGAATGATTTTCAAAACAGATTAACCCATCTTTTTCTGCTGTATCCTAGAATTTTAAATTCAAATCCTCTTTGATTTAGTATGCCTCAAACAGTTCACAGCAGATCCCCAGCCCTCTGCCTTTTCTGCCCAAGATGTCTGAACGTACAATGTTATTCTGATCTGTATCAGTTGATTCATCATCACCTCCAGCCTTACATCACAGCTAACCACTTTGCTATTTGTCACAATCCCCTCAAATTACTTCAGAAAAATTTAAAAAAATGCAAATGACAATAATTTGGAGGAGTCCTTAAGGTACTCTCCCTGCCAGGTGAAACATCGGTAATTATCATCAAAACTCATTTGGATATTCATAGTAATACAAGGGAAAAACAAGTCAAACATGGCAAATTTGACCTCTAAATGTGTGAAAGAAAGCATCCCAGGTGTGTTTCCACCCCTCATTTGCAGTATCGTCTCGGGCACAGTGAAACAACCCTGAGCACGGACCCCAGAAGTTCACTGGAACGTGAGGTTAGGGACAGTTTCTGATGTTCATCCCCTCTGAAATCTGGGCCATCCAGCAAGCTACATGTGAAATATAACTTCATAGATGCCTGCAGGAAAATTAATGCATCAAAATGAATAGAAAATACAAGCTTTATACAAATTATGGTCTACATTTCTGACAAGCCTTCCGGTAGTTCTCCATCTGAAGTAGCAAATAACAAAGTCCCTATTTAACATGGAAGCAAAGAGAATAAACTGAAGAAAATTTTTTCGTACGTATGTTTGTCTTCTTTCAACTGAAAGAAGAAGGTCAGTTAAAGCCTGAGAGATGTTCCTGACAGACCTCCAAACACGTGCAATGGTAACAAGGATAAACACATTTCCTGTGAAAACTGGGCAACTCACATCAACCATGCACAGAGAAATCTGGGTTTGCTTTTGTTAGCATCCTCTTCTGAAACACGACAGAGAGGCAGTGATGACAAAGGTGTGACACAAAGTGTCAATGCAACGTCAGACCACTGAGTCATTCGATAATCACATTGGTCCTTGATCAGAGAAACCCGATTAAGGTTACGAGACTCACAGTATAGCAAAGTAAACGCTTTCAAGTGTGTTGACTGAAAAATACTGGGTTTCTTCTGTTACCTTACAACTACAGCAATGTTTCTCATCCTGCAAAAAGCCACCCCTCCTCGCTTGGTACTCTACGGTATCAGGAGAAGGAATTCAAACCTGAGTGCAACATTAGGAACCGTTCATGGTTAACTCTTACAGCGGGAAGAATCCCACAGGACTTCACAGGTGTAGTCTTAGCAGTTAATTTTTCTAGATACAGGCTCAAGTCTGAACTCACATCTGGAGGTGAATACTGCACAGCCCATAACATGAAGCGCTTGGATCCCAGGCTTGGGCTTCAGCCAGTTCCCAGTGACGGGCCACCGCTATTCTGAGCTCAGCAGATACAAGTCCACGTGCTGAGCATACGTTACTCTGGACACTCTATAACCCACCCTGCCGTGACACCACGTGTTTAAACAGCTACTGCATTGCCCCTCGGAGGCAGGCACACCTCCACAACAAATGGTTGACAGGATTTTCTCCTGTGATCGCCTTCCAGAAATACCTCAAAGCGCATGAAGTATTTTCTCCCAGTCCCAGACTGATGGGTTTAAAAAAAAAAAAAAACAAAACAAAAACACACACACTCCCAGCCCCACCAAACCCTACGACACAAGTCTCAGAAGGCCAGGTACCCTTGTTTCTAGAAAGGAAATGGGTTTTCTTCCCAAGAACCTCCATTTTGGAGGTATCCACCTCATTTTTCTTGTGCTGTGAACAAGGACGCGCTCTCAGCTTGCTCTGTTCCCGTGTCGTAGGCTCTGCTCTCCGCAGAAGACAAAGCTCTGTTAACGCAGACCTTTCCTTGGAGGACAGGCCCAAAATCCACATTCTTCCAGCTTCAGTATTTTCAGTACCTGCCAGGCTAGAGATGCCGTTAACTCAGGTATGCGAACTCGCAGCTGATCCATAAGACACGGACAACTGCGTATGTACATGGTTTAAGCGGGAGCAGGATTTATTGCATCTACAAACTCTGAAGCCACACGCAGGAGCTCAGTAATGGAAAAAGAAGGTAAGATGGTATTTCTCATTGCAGAAAATTGTAAGAAAATGTAATTATTCTCTCCAAGATTGAGGAAAAGAATACTACTAGAAGAATGGTTTTATTTAAAGTCTCTGCCATCTAGTTAGATTTACTAAAATTTGTTTTTTTCTCTCTGAAGTGAGCATTAGTAGCTGGCTACATGCTTCCTGGGGAGAAGCCTACCAACTCCTTCCCTCTTCATCAAGCATCAGACATTTTCTGCTCTGTCTGTACAGGCACATTTAAACCTATGCCTCTGGGGACTGAGAGCACCTTCCCAGTTGTCTAATGGCCAGAACCAACGGGAAACAGATTTCCTGTCCCACAAAAGATTAAAACAACAAAACAGTTTCTACCCTGAAAGTTGGTATATAAAAATTAATTTAAAAAAAAGACAAAATACTTTCTAAATAATAGTCAAGAGAAATTTCATTTCAGATCATATAAATAATTTTTCACTAATCATTTCAAATTCCTTGAAATTGTATTTATTCTAAAATTTTCAAAACTATAATTCTTTAAGATGTCTTCTAAAATAATTTGGAAATTGTCAAAATGCTCAGTTGTGGAAGCATCAGTAGCAGTACTGAGGTATTTATAGAACCAATTCTAAATTAAATGAAGCATTTTGTCACAAGTTTCCATTTCCTAACCTGGTTTATTTATTTTTACCTAATAACCAAAATATTTTCTGAAAAGTTGCCAGCTCAAACAAAAAGGCCAAAAGCTGATACCCCAGATCCAGCCTATTCAGGGAGCAATTTTACTTGGAAAAGAGGAAATAACTAGCCCCCACATAAGGCAGCAAGCTGCCTTAGCTGGGAAAGCTCCAAGGAGCACGCTTAGCTCCTGACTCCTACACACCAGCTTTGGCTCGATGGCCACCGCGGCGGAAGGTGCTATGGTCCCCACCACCCACCCGCTATTTCTTGACAGTACAACCAGTAAAAATAACAAAGCAAACTGATTCACTATTTACAGGCGAGGAAAGAGGAGGTGCTGGAACCTCTCTCAGCTGGGGAAACTTATTTCCCTCTGCCTCTGCCCTGCAAAGCCTGCTCTGCTGCAGAGAGCAGAGGCGAGGTTTGCCCAGGGACGTCTGCACGTGTGTATTTAGGAAACCAGGAGGAAGCTTGACCCAAAGCAAATCCCTCTGTACCCCGGTGACTAAGAATTCAAATGCATCCCTTCCAGTTCTGACATCTCTCCTTGGGTTTTAAGGCTAATCTAACAAAGTTTATGTTGCTGTGTTTTTAGGTTGCCATAGAATCCTTAAAAAAAGCCACCCTGACCTCTTCACAGAAAGGACCTGATCCAGAGCCCCTAGAAATCCACAGGAAGGCTGCCACGCTCTGCCCCTGGCTTTGGACCAGACTTATTTTCTAAGAACGTGGTGTAGGAACTAAACCCCGCTCCGAAAGGGCTGGGAAGCCCACGCAGAAGCACACGCCAGCTCAGCGGAATGGAGAACAAGCCCCGGCGCTCTCCATCAGGGCTATCGCAGCCCCGATGCTGTAGCAAAGCAGACATTTTGCATTGAATTCTGATTTTATTTTAAAAACTACAAAGCATACCAGAGCACTGGTGAAGCACATCCATTTATATTTGAACTAAAGCATACTGGCTCTCTCCTGTATTTTTTTGGGTGGAAAGGGAAACTCAGTGGGTCATAGCAGGGTAATCTCTTTTTAATGTAGTGCTCTGTGCAAAATCCACACGGAGCCAGCCAAAGGAAGACAGATATTAATGATACTATCTTGCCCATGCACAAAAATAAAACATCTACAGTGTTATTAATCTGCCTTGATGGCTTTCTCAACACAGAAATATTCCAAATTACCAGGTCTGTTAAAAAGGACAGAAAGAGTATTGCTAGAATTAAAATGCATTTTCCAATCCTGGTGTAAGTGTGTTTATCTTAGATATTTATATGGTCTCCACTACCTCAGTATCTGGACTTTGTACATTTTTAACATCATTTTTCTATGTGGTAGGAAAATATTTATCCCCATTTTGCAGATGGGGAACTAAAAGAACAAGCAACTCACCCAGCAATGGCAACCAGAAGTACTTAATTAACATCAGGTTTCAAAACATCAAAAAAATTGCCTTTACAGTCATGAGTTTCAGAAAAACAATAACTCTACTTTCCGTACTTGTCCTTTGTTTGCTGAATTCAAAGATGCTGCTTGGCTTTTGTTCTCAAGCATCTTTGAGGGATAAAAATTTATTTTAAGCAAAACAGGTGCACACAGGCATGTGATTTCTGAATACAGGGCCTTGAAAGCATGGGAGACAACTGTGAAACCCATGACTGTCAGAAAAACTTGCTGTGTCTTGACCCTGACCTGTCATCTTTATACCAGAACCCTGGAAAACCAGGCTGGTTACTGCTTTGGCCATGAAGGAGGAGTTGCACTGGGCTTCACAACAGCTACTGCTTGATGGAGAACAACGACGCTCAGACCCCACCATGTAACAGCCGTGGTCCTGTCCTGGCTGAGGGTGGTGGGTATGGTAAGTGCGAATCTCCCCTTTCTGCAATGAAATGCCAGTCTCTGTCCCAGCCCCTCATTATTAGGGCAGAAAAATTCAGTTCTGCCCACAGCCGCGCCTCAAGCCAGCCCCGAGGCAAGCCAACCTGATGACAGAAGCTCCTCAATCTTTATACTTATTTCAGTTTCATAAAACTACACAACAACCCTGGCTGCACAGAGTAGCCCTTCCAGAGCAAACAGACTGCGAAAATGAAAAATGCTTCAAAAACAGGATTATGGATGCAGCTACAGTGCTAATGCCAGAACACTGGCCAGAAGCCACGCAATCGCTATCTGACATGGCCCAGCCACCAAGCTGTTCGTCTGGGCACCAACAAGGGATCAAGCCCGACTTAGCCATCATACAGAAGGTTTTTAGCACACTAAGAGTGGGTCTGCCTGTTGCATGAGAGACATGAAAAGCTCTGAATTGGGCAAGATGGTCAACATACACTCTAGCGTACGGGATCTCAACCTCCATAAATGCAGCAGCATCCTGGATAAACCTATCGGTACGGCAGAACATCACCTCTTGGACCAAGAGAGCCAGAAAGCCACCTTTATGAAATCTTATGGAATTATCTGAAATAACAGAACAAGCAAATCTTCAACCTGATGCCAACAGCAACACGTCCCCTGGTGTCGCTAGAAATCATCTCACTGCTCAGAAAATGGTATTTTCATAATCGGAACAAAGAATCAGTCAACACAGCAACATGCCTTTGAGTCACAAGAACAGTGACAAATCGATATAAAGTCAAAATCCTAGTTTGGCAGGTTTTGAGTCCAAGTTGCTCTGATGAGCAATTTGGCCAGAAGTACCTGGAAGACATAAACGCACTGAGTTCATCATCATCATCACCCAGAAATGAAGTGTAATAATGCTCAAAGTTTTGAATTTTCTTCTTTGTAAGGATAAATCCTGTTTTTCCCCTCCTGCTCCCTGTTTGGAATTTCTCAGTGTGTACGTCAATATCCAGAAGGATCCTCAACACTCCATACCATTCTACAGATACGGCCTGCAAGTTACTCAAGAATTTATTCCTCCTGAACTTGAAGTTGCCACTAAGGTGGACCCTGGAGAGGAGAGCCTTCCTCCGGGTGGAACAAGCAAGCCCTGGAGCTGCGTATTTCCTTATGTCAGCTGGCAGGACCGCAGTAGGGATTTTTCCCGGCCTCTTGGCAGACAAAACGTGTATTTACACATGTAAATAAACGTCTGCATTTGCCCATGTGGTTTATTGTTTCTTTATACAACATTGTTTCCCACTGTTGTGAAAACACCCAGAAAAACTTCAGAGCTGTTACACAAAAACCACTTGAGCTTCCCTGCACTGGCACAACAGGTCTGGTAACCACAGCTAGTTATTCAACCTGTGCATCAGCTACGCCACCGCCAGCCCCAAGCAGTTATAGACTATGTTTAGGATTTTTTCTCCCCCCTTGCTTTTTGCTTTCTAGACACTACTGCTACTTTCGTGTCATGTTTTTACCAGCAAATGAAAGAATGAGAGACCTTCTGTCTTAACGCAAGTTAAGCTTCTGATTGAATTTCTTGCTTTATCAGCAGTGACATTAAGGAGTGGAGGATTTGCACATGAGGGCTGGCACCACTGAGACAAGCACCTCAACACAACCATCTCAAAGAGACAGAAAGCACACCCAGCGTTCTTACTTAAGAAAAAGCACTTGAATTGGCCAGTGCTTTTTGCAAAGGCATGAGAACAGACCAGTCCCTAGGTCAACACCCTCTCATGAGCTGCTGCCACCTCACTGCCTCCTTGTCCCCAGCCCAGGGACTTTCCCCGTCCCGAAGCCTTCCAGCCAGCACATCCTCGGGGCAGCCTGTCCCCACCACGGTGCTTTGGGACCCACTGCGGGTCTTTTGCTGCACAACAGCATCTTGAAAAGATCAGGGGTTTGGAGCTGCCTGTACAAATTGATTTAGGGGATGAATGCAGACACAGAGAAGGGAGGGACGAATGAGGCTAGAGGATTCTGTAGATCTCCCCACCTCCCAAAGCCAGCACGTCAGTATTAACTCCCACAGAAACACTTCCTGCTCTGAGCATTAGGGCAGGCGTTTCCCCGTCCCATCACACACCTCCGTGGTGCTCAGCCTTACGTGTTATCTCAGCCACAGGGCAAAAGGCACCAGTCAGACCGCGAGTCCTAGTGATGCCAGTCTTACATCCACAATCTGGTTCTTTCACACCATGAATTTTGTCATATCACCTTTATGCCCTTTAAAACAGTTGAATCTTTCTAGAGGCGTCTGGCAGGAGCTATTAAATTACCTGCTAGACACTTTGCCAAGAGAAAGAATATTGCCCAGCAGTTCACGCTCCCCAGCTTTTTTATGTTCCCAGAAACTGTGCTTTGACTTTTGCTTTGAGAGACCACAATCCCTCATCAAGCTGAACCTAAAGACCAGCTTTAGTTCTCTCTTACAAATGAAGCTATTAGATTAAATTTATATACGAAATACTAAGGCAGCCACGCAGTCACCAAACCCGTACGAGGCCAAACTCACATCACCCAAACCACATAGGAATATTTTCATTGACATTAGGGCAGTTTTGATTGAATGCACGGACAGGTAATACTTCAGACGGCATGAACCTCAGCTCCAAGACCTACCAAACAGCTTAAATTTCAGAACGATCAGACAGCAACTCAAGCTTTTCATCTATCGCTCATCATTTCTCAAAGTACGTTCTAGAGATAAACCTTTCACTAAGAAGCTCTGCAGTGTTTACCAAGAGGAGGAACTTCACTTTTACTGAGCGATAGCCAGCATTTTCTAAGCATATGGTATCCAAATGCCCGTTTGGAAACAGCATTCGCTCTCGTGGGGCAGGCACACACATACACCTCATAAAAACAGATTTACAAGTCAAAAATCAGCTATGGTTTGGAATGCAGGTCCTTTTCTGTGGATACTGCAGAGCACGAGGTGCTCCCCAGATGTGCCTATTGTAATAAAATGCACACTTGCAGGAACCACCACCAGCTAATTCATTATGGCTTCCCACTTATGTGATCATATTATAGAGCATAAAGTCATTACGGCTCTTTCAAAGGCAATGCAACGGGGGCACCGCTTGCTGTTAACTCTTTATTCCGCCTAATTAGAACTACAGTGGCAATCCCGGGCACGCACACAGTTCCCAGGGACAGTGCTCAAATGAAAAACGCTGTTACACACTCCACAGTGTCACTGAAATACAAAGCAAGGGTGAAGCCTCATTGCGACCCATTTCTAAACTCTCCACTTAATTAACTAATGGGACAGAAATGTCTTTCATTTGGGCACACTCAGAACTATCAGAACTATTCTTCAGGAAATATTTGCTATGCTTCCTTCCCTACGCATCATGTTTGCAAATCACTATTTTTTTTCTTCACAACATGAAATTAACTTTTTTTTTTTTTTTTTTTTTTTTTTTTTAAATTCCT
>VXBL01008568.1:6588849-6609405 GCA_013400195.1 Aramus guarauna
TTTTTACATCAACTGCCATTGTTCACTTTCTATTTTAGTCAGACTTGTTTCAGTCTGTGGGTCAGTCCTCAAGTTTTAACTTCAGCTAGAAAATGTTCACAAGTCACGACTGCTCCAGTCACTGGTTTGACCTCTGACTAACACCGCACTCCTCGCACTGGAAAATAATGAATTGCAACTAACCTTTTTGTAAACACAGATACACCAAGAGCAGCCATCCCTGAAATACGAGTACAAACAAAACACACTTGCGTAAATTAACTCAATGGGTAAATGAGGAAGAGACAAGAGTTGTCAAAACAGAGAGTGAGTTGTAGATTTGCTAAGTTTTTCTGCTGTTTAGCTAACTCGGCCCCCAGCGTATAGGGGAATATTTTTGGAAAGTCTTATAAAATCCATTCAGCTGTTTCCGAGGTAGATGAATGTGGAAGAAAAACCTCACAGCTGTCATCTTGACTTTTCAGGGTGGTTTTTTTTTTTTTGGTGCTTGGCTAATTCAAAAATGGCTTTGATTTAAAACTCCAGACTTGGCAAGGGCAAATGGTAGCCTTGACTGAAAAACAAGAGCTGTGCTTTAAGTTCTGAAATAAACACCCTATGGATGTTTAAAACTGACTCCTGAGCCTGACACAGTACCAAGGAGAAGTGCTCTGAACCTTGGCAGGTGCAAAGGCAGGCATTTGAAAGATTGCATTAGCATTTGTACATTTGCACTTGGGAGTGATTTGAAGCAACACGAGCACTGAAATACAGTAAGGGCCCATTAAAAAAAAAAAAAATCTCCTGAAATCTGCTATCCCTGCTAAATCCCACAACTAAACATTACGTAAAACGGCATCTTCTTGAAACAGCACATGTAATTTTGTTACTCTTTTTATCTCTGCTGAAATACAGCCTTAACAGTGTACGTGCCAATAAAGTTAACTAATACACTAACCAACCTGGGGATAAGTTTTCAATGGCACTGTGAAGCAGAACCAGGAATCCAATGGCTGCACTGGCTGGTCATTACTAGTTTTCATTTAATTTTTTTTCCCAGCTTAAATGCCTTTCTGTGATGCTACCACAATGGCATTGTGTGCTGTCATCTTCAAGTTAGGATCACAGACTTTTTCTACTTCTCTAAATGACCATTTGCTCAAAAAAATACAACCTTTGCTCAGGTACAACTGCTTAACTGCATAGTTTAACTGGTGAACTCTGACATCTCAGGATCTTTTTCCTGAGGCAAACCCAGTTTAATTCATAAACTTACATGAGGGGGAAAAATAAATTAAATAAAAGCAGAGCTTTGGTAAAACAGAGGGCTTTCAGTAACCTCCATTCAGTAGCCAAGAATTAGCAAGGAAAACACCATTTCCCATTTTTTAACTGATGCTTATGCCAAAACGCCTCAGGTATGTACAATCCCAAACAAAAGTCTTTGGGGAATTTCAGCCTCAGGAAACATACTCTCCTGGGCAAAATGTGGTTTCCTGGACTCAGTAGTTCTAGTGCAGAATACTAGATGTTAACTTTGTTAATAAGAAAACATTTTTCAAATGAAAAATGACTTGTTAACCCACTTTTATATCACTTTTTCAGTAACACTTTAAAGTAAACAAACCTAAGATGTTAAATAAAATAAAAAACCCACTACACCTGCAGAGTTTTACCAGCTCACATTACAAAGTCCTCTCTGAAGTGGTTGGTGAGCTATTTCCATTACAAACAGCAAGTGTTCTTGAAAGTAATTCAAAGAGTCAAATTAGGCAGATTACATCAGAGTATATTTCCCTGCAGCATTAGGACTTTTGAAACACCTGCCTGACATATTTCAACCACTGCAGAGAAACACGGCACCGACTAGTTTCAAGAACTGCTGGAGCCCTGAAAGAAACACAAGTCTATTTAATTCTACAAAACAATTTATAATTAACAAAACTCTTTTGTTTGTTATTTCTATTTTTGTTTTTAAACACAAAACAGCAATAATATGCAGTGACAAGAGGCCAAAAGCTGCACTTGCTAAAATTTTACAGTAAGTTTTGTACACTTCATTGTAAACACTAAATGCCTCCTATTAGTCCCAGCATTTTACTGGAGACTTAGTGGTCTGGAACACATTTTAGCTAATTAGATATATTACCCACAAAATTCAGGTGCCGAGTTCAAGAAAGTGGGAACAGCGGAGTCAGGCAAGCCAGCATCAGAGAGGAAGAGGTACAATTCACGTCAGCATTGGGAAAGAAGAGTGACAGGGACCATAGATGGATCCGCTGCCAGGGCTGAACTGCCCCAGATGGATCGATCGCATTGAAGGGTACTTGGCACCTGAAAATTTCAGACTGCTGCAATTGCCTTTTCATTTCAGTTCTTGGAAAAATACTGGAACAAATCATTACACAAACAGTTTAAGCAAGAGAGATGACTGATAGCCAACATAGGTTTCTTGAGAGCAAATCACGTCAAAGCAGTCTGTTGCCTTCAACAGCAGACAGACTGGTTATGTACATTGGGGAAAAGCAGCGGATACAGTTCATGCTCTAAATTATCAAAAGCAGTAGACAGGGCAGCAAGAACAGGAGAAGTATCTTGATGTAGTAATGTTTTGATGCTGCCTTTCAGGACACTTCTTTGTCTCGATGTACATGCAAAGCTAGGTAGAAAAAAAGAAAGAAAAAAAAATCAAAGCAACTGGGTTGGTATCACTGTTTCCTGTACTGAGCCAGGCTCTGCTCAGTTCTGTCCTAGTTTATTTAGTGTTTTCTTGAGCAACTCAAATGATGGAATAGGTAGTGTGCCTCAAACACACAGCTAATGCTAAGGCAGGCAGAGCTGCAAGGGCAGTGGAGAGGACTACCGTGCAAAGCAGAGACACAAATTGTTGGGGGGGGGTGTGGGGTGTGTGTGTGTGTGCAAGATTTAACCTGAGTCAAGAATAATCAGCTGCATAACTCAGAAACTGGGAATACCTCGTATCTGATACCAAACATACAGACAAATTATAATCAGAAAATCTGAACATCAGGCAGCAACACCATAGTGCAGAAAAAAGTGTACATATAATTGCAAAAGGTAGCATGAGACACACATACTGTATTCAGCAGACGGATCTCAGCTCAGATACCATATCCTGTTTTTGAAAACCTCTCCTCAACAATATAAATCTGCAAGACTATATAAGAGAGCAAAGAGACATGTCAGTAAGAGTATCTGAAGAAACACCTGAAAAAACTGAAGTTGTTTAGAACAAAAAAAGACTAAGAGACACTGTATTAGCCTTCAAGTACTTATGGGACAAACCAAATTATCTTTGTTTTCACTTCGGATATTCAAGTAGCATGCAGAATGTGGAAGTGTAGCAGCATCCCATCAGTAAAAGCAGAAATATTTGTCTGATATATGTTAAAGCCAGTTTCATTAAGGCAAATTGCTGACTCCTAAAGAGGGTTCCATTTACACTGCGCTTTTTCTCAAAATGACAAGACAAAGCTACCAAGAATCATAAAGATCCATGTAAACATTAGAAAAAGCCTTCCAACTGCAAAGACCCTCATGCACTGGATTGGATCACATTGCAATGCAAGGGATTTCCATCAGGAGGAAAGCCAAACCTTTCAACAGACGGGAAACACCCGTTTGCTCTGGAAGCCTGTCCTGCTCCACCCTGCCCCATCACCAGACACATCAGCAAGGTCCACCGCACTCTGCAGAGCAGGAGATGGCTTGAGTGCAGGACCTCCTCCTCTGTTTGAGGAGAGCCAGATAATTATTGAGGTTGAAAACACTCCACGATCTAACCAAGCTGCCACTTGGATTTAGATGAAATAATGGGAGCAGCAGTTTGAACCAGGAGCACCTGTAAGTAAACATGAAAGCAAGGACCCTTTGCATCGCTTCATGTTAAATGTCTACCTTAACTTAAGCACATGACATCTCATGTTGAGCTGGAAAGTATTGCCCCGCGGAGATTTCTTACTCTTATGAGATTGTTCTTTTATAGTCTTTGCCTTTTTATAGTGCTGCCATTATCCCACTTATTTTTCTTCTTAAAGCAAAAAAATTATTTTCTAAATCTAAAGTTCAACATCAGTTTTGCAGTTTAAGCATCTTTATCATGGACAAAATCTCCTTCTGCCAACAATGTAAGCCAATATAATATTTAATATAGGATTATTTTTAAAAATCTGTGATTTAAAATAAGTTAAGCCTATTCCTCATGCCAGCAGCCCCAGAAGTCTGCCAGGATGACTGTGTCTTCCCATTCCATGATCCAGGTACTAGTTCTGTTCAGCCACCACTGCAATGCCATGGTCTCTGTGGAACACTGTTACCATTTTGCACCCACTGGAAACAATAAAATTAATTAATGAAGTCTGATGCATTCTATTAGCAGCACTGCTGAATCTTCCTAGGGAAGAGCAGAAATAAAGTTTGTAGGGAGAAGTAAACAGCTTTTATTGAACCACCTTATAGAGCGTTATTGATTCAGGATTACACACCCAGTTTTCTGCTGAATTTTGAGCTAGAAATTAGTGTAACACTTTCCAAAAGTGAGTTGTTCACCTTTTATTTCTACCCACAGCAGGCATGCAGCATTGCAAACTCTGCACGTAAGCATTTTTGCTGACCAGCTTTTAGCTGAAGATCAGAGGCTGATGTTCCAGCTCACGATTACAACCCTTCACTCATTTTTTTTCCTGTAAGATGGCAGGAAGTGAACAAATACCTGCTACTGTGTAAGACAGAAATGAACCCAGAGTGAATGCAGTTACAAAACAACAGAAGCAGGAGGCAAAATTTCCAGTAATATGCCCAGAGAGCAGAGCTGCCACACTCGTGCAAAGAAAAAGCGCCGCTGGGTTGCAACATGCTGCTGCATTTTATAGAGCTCTTTTGGGAGGAGGAATAGGCTGCTTCAGTCAGTTCTTACCTCTTCTATCTCCTGCATTTTAAAAGCCAAATAACAGACTGCTGTCAGCAAAAGTTGGAAGTTTTTCTTATTATGTAATGGATCCCAGCAATGCCTAAATGTTTGCTTTAATTCTTGCACAGGTATGGGCTGGGGATCATTACTTTCAGAAGGAACCTTGCACTTGTGCTATGTAAGGCATTGCAGCTCATGTATAATGAGGATGTCATGGTAAAAATGTCATTTTTTTTATGTTGCACAAGCTCTAAAACTGTAAAACCAGCACCCTGTAAGTTAAGCCCTGGTTTTATGGAGTTAAGAAAAATAGTTTATAAACCTAATGAAGCAATTCTTGGGAGTAAATAGGTGCATCAGAGCAAGATCTTGTAATGCACTCTGAACTGGGATCCAAGAAACTGGGACAAGGCATCAGAAGCAGCTTCATAGAGCGGGAGAATACTGCATTTTTAAACCTAATTATACGTCCCACGCCCCTTGCACAACCTTTTTCCTCTGCACAAACCAGAATTTTAGATGGCCCCAGGAACAGTAAGTCCAAGACCAAGAAAAATTAAATTAGTGCAGCCAAGAGTTATGGCCACAATGATTTCTGTTCTCTTTTTCTCCCACAGCAAATTAAGCTTTGTGAAGCATTTTGTACAGTTCTTCAAGCAGTGTATTTATTTGACATCCAAAGCATTACTTCTCACTTGCAAAAGAAATTAAGGATCAAAGGTACATTCTGATGCTTGTGGTTGCCTATGAAGAAATGCTGCTCTGCAAGGAAGCAGGTAGGCTTCTGTCCAGCTACTGAATGATGGCACAGCAGGCTCTTCACCACCTGCATGGCTAAAATACATGACTTCTAGATGCAATCCATTCCTCAGGCATCTAATAAATTGCATTTGCAATTATTTGTACCCAAATTACTAGCCTAAAAATACAGTCCTATGAAAAACGCTGAAAACTCAGGCCCCAGTGTTTGCAACAAAAGTTTCAGCTGCTTTCAGTCAAGAAAAAAAGCCCTCAAAAAAACCCCAAACACATGATCCTGGAAGCTGCTGTTCACTTGCTTTCCTCTTTTTCAAGAATTGAAGAATGAAGTTATGATATTGAAAACACAGCTTTACATACAACAAAAGAAACATGAAAGAATGACATAGTATTTCCCCACTTACAGAAAGAAAGATTGATTCAAGACCATGATGTATTTAAGGTCCCTTCCAACCCCAACCATTCCATGAGATGATATACTCAGCAGATGCTCCCAGGAAACTTTAGAACAAGATCCCATTGTCAAACGCGTGTGCAATTTGCATTCACCTTAATGGGACACATCCATTTCTTAAGTCAGACCAGAGCCTAGAAGGCTAATTTCAGAACAAAGTTGCCATTCCCCAAGTTAAATATTTCTCTACGTATTTAATGGAAAGCTTGTTTCATGTAAGGACCTTCTGCTGCATACTAGCTTACCTCGAGGCCCAAGGAACTTACCCCAATCAGCACACCCAGAAACACGCAGCTCTCTGAAGGTTTCACACCACACTGAGTATCGTTCAGGTATGAGATACGCACAAGGATTATATTTCTGGCCACAGCTACAGCATGTGTGGCTGGGTATTGTATAATAGCTATAAAAAACCCGACAGTTTTGCTATTCTCCTAGTTGACTCAAGTTTCATACCCCCTTCCTGCTTACTGGAGTGACAACTTCTACCTCTGGGCTCAGTGTGACTGAAGTCACCATTAGTACCCTTATACATTGTAATTACTATCTATGTTTTTCTATATAGAAAGTCACACAGGTCTCAAAAGGCTGTACGAGCTCTGTAAGGTGCAGAAATTATTTACACATAACTAACAGCGCACAGTGCTTCTCTCCACCACCCAGATGAACAGTGCAGAGCCCACAGCAGGAAGCACATGCTGGAGGCTACTACTTGGAGTAAGGATAGCTTCCTGAGAATGTAACTTCAGCCAGGACTCCCCAAACACATAATGACAGAAATTATGTTCTGAAGGTCTTAAGTCTCCAATACAGATGCAAAAGCAGGGACGCACAAAGAGCTCAAACCAATTCAGGGATTAATTAACAGCTTTTTAGATTTACTGAAAGGGAAAAAAAAACCCACTCCTACCTAGAGAAAACCTCCCTACAGACGCAGTCTTTACAGACATTTCATACCAAACCCATCACCGGTATAATCTCATGTAAGTAATCTCAGAGTATCTGGAGTAGCATCAGAAATAAAGACGTGCCCGTACACCACAGTCATGCCCAGCCAGTTGGTATATACTGCAGAACTCCTTAGGTCCTTGGGGAACACATCACAAATCCAGTTGGCTAAATCCAGTTGGCGGCCAGTCACAAGCGGTGNTATTAAACATGATGAACCACTTGACAGACAATATAAATATTGTCACAGGTTTGGTCTACCTCACATCAAAAACCATTGTTGTTATCTTCACACCAGAAGAAACTCTGAAGTTCACAACTGCACTGATCACAGCGGCAGGGAACAGTTTCTTCAAAACCTTTATAAACAGAACTGGGCTGTATCTTGTGTTAAATAAGTAGAATAACCTTATTTCTTGATTATTATTTTTTTTTAGATCCCAATACTTTTTTTCCCCTCATATATTTGAATTCAAGTTTCCCCTCTGCTTCTGGGAGTATAATCCAAAATAATTTAACAAATTATAAACTGAAAGAAGCAACCAAAATACCAAATTATTATGTCAAAATGAAAACAGACAAATGTTAAAATTACTTCTCCACACACTGAAGGAGACTATGCTGGGGAAATCAGCATATGATGTACAACTTTAACTCATCTTCAACTTTTGCAGTGCCTTCCCATCCCTGGAAGTATTCAAGGCCAGGTTGGATGGGGCTTTGGGCAACCTGGTCTAGTGGAGGGTGTCCCTGTCCGTGGCAGAGGGGTGGAACTAGATGGGCTTTGAGGTCCCTTCCAACCCAAACCATTCCATGATTCTTTCTTGTGTGATCTTCAGTCTGATGTTCATGAAAAAGGTCATAGCAGCACTTAAGTACACTGTAAAACTCAAAACTTGACACTCGTTTAATATTAATAAAAGAATGCTTTTTTATTTAGTGTTTTATCATTGCCTTGATAGAGTACTGTAAAATACCCTATCAATAAACAGCTTCCCAGAAGGATGCTGTATGATCAGAGATACTCCTAGAAAGATTCAACTGCAGAAGTAGGACATCAATGGGAAGCCCATCAAGATTATAGGTATCATTTACATTACAGCAGTATTCCAGACTTAGATGACCATAGAAAGAAGAGTGAAAGATCATTCTTGTGCTGAATCTCCAAGGTATGTAAGAAAAGTCTACTAACAGCTGGGAAAGGCAAGCAAGGACTACAACATATGCAGATCACTGGGATATACAACTAATATAAAGCTGACTTTCCTGTCATACTCATTCCAAGAAATGTTCTTGAAGAAAGCCTAATTTCTTAAGGCTCTTATTCAGTACAACAGGGTTTTAATTATATATTTGACCTTCACTAAGATATAGAACTGCTTCAGTATTTTACTGAACTCAGAACAGAAGCTGTACGATGGGTTCCCACAGCGGTAACGGCAACACATTGGACGCATAACCCCACGTACACAAAGTACCTTTCCAGATCACCTGCCACACACTGCTCCTCCATAAACTTGGTCCTGAGCAATTCCAACAGTTTCATGCAATTTGTAGGCTGGCTGGAGTTATTTCAGCCACTGCAAAAGGACACTCATCTCTGGAGCAGAACAAAGCAGCTGTTTAGTAGCACGTCAACACTCTTTCAGGAGAGGAAGTGAAGGAAAATACCACATCCACTGAAATTTAATTTGAAAGAATGCACACGTGGTTTAGGAACGGAGCTAGACAGAGACAACGTTTCAAGAGAAATGCTATGCAAACAACTTCCCCTTTGGTATATACCACCACTCCCATCTTTGAGGGACTGAGTTCAGAGACATAACGGGGCCAAGCTTGTTAGCTGCTGGATAGAGCTCTTCTACAGGACAGCATTCAAGACGGGAGTCTAATCCAAGTTAGCTCAAAAGCCTTTGAAGTGGGAATGCAGTTTCTAGTCCTCTGGTAATTCCTTCCTTGATAGGCTGGAGCAAAGTCTTTTTTTTTTTTTTTTTCTCTCTTCTTTTTCTTCCTTTAATGGCAAATGGCCACCATTAGAAGAGGGAGGACTACACCAACTCTGTCTGAGGGCAGTCGTTACTAGCCTCAGGAGGGAGTTAAGGTAGTTTATAGAGATGCATTTTCTTTTGATCAAACTACATTTATTTAGAGTTAATTTTGCTTAGAGCTAAGTACACAAGAAGCTGTGAAAGGAAGAAAGCCTTGCCTTGGGCCTGCAGCACACAGACAGAAAATGATTTCATTGTTGTCACAGCTCTTGCCAATAATACAGAAAAATGTATCAAGCTGGCACCATTTTTTTCCCCAAAAAAGAATTTCCTGAGCTGTGCAACTAAAAACCCCTGGCAAAAATAACGTTAACACAACAAATTATATAATTTACACACCTGTCCGATCCCCCAACAGCTCTCCTCTTAAAAAAAAAATCCATCTTAATTCCTTCACAAATACTTCAACCAGAAACTTTTTTTCCCCATTAAAAAATTCTATCCAGTAAATCAAGTCAAATATGCAACAAAAATACAGGTTACCTTGAGGATACCACTAAAATAACTGTGTCCACACATAACTAGATCATCTGACCTGTCAGGGGCCCAAAGATGTTGTTTGTTTTCCCCTGCTGTTAGTGAAACTAGCTGACCGTGGGTTTGTTCAAGTTCATTCAATAAGTTGAACAACCACCACCCAATGCTTTCCTACCAACACCTTCTGCGTACCAGCCTGGTCTCTTCAGTCCATGCCACGAGCAAGGTGGCAGGGAAGGTCCTGGTCCTGTTATGACCAGTTAACATGGCACTGAACTCCGCTTTTCACTTCTCTGTCTCACTGTCTGCACCCTTTGCGTCTCTCCCTAAACAGTAAGGACTTCAAGACTCTCCTTCTGTAGTCCAAGCTACTGGAAACGGTCCCCAGAAGTCTGCAGGGGTTCCTAATAGCCACGATACAAAATACTCCTGAGATTTTTGCCAGTAAAACTCTCGATTTAAAACATGACAGAATCCAACCAAGTCCCAACTACAAACTTTGCTTTGATGGAACACACAATTCTCTGAAATCTTCTGGATAAGTGAACAATGACAAACAAACAATAAATAAGCATCTATGGTAAAAGCCAGGGAACTGAAGATATCCTGACATTTCCATCACCAGTAGCTGTGTATGGGACAGAAGTTTTTGAGAACTCTGGCATCACATGGCACTTTCTGAAGCATGGGTCTGCTTTTGGTATAGGCAGTATTTCTAATGGCATCCTTCTTTCAGGACAGATAGTGACATCATTTCCCTCAGATCCCGTGTCACAGCTTGGGTCTCTCCCTGGAACTGATCTGCATTTAGAGAAGAGTCACGATTGCTTCCTTCCATTGATTCAGCTTCAGTTCTGCCAGTAAGGGAAGATGATGCAGGAACAGAAAGAGTTTTGGTTCCACGACTACACCGGATCTCCGTTACAGTCAGGAATAACCAACAGGGATGGAGGTGAAAGGGAAGAAACCAAAGCTGGGGCGGAAAAAGAGCAAATACAAGCATCTAACAGGGCCTCAGAGGCTCCGGTGAGGTTTCCAGTTGGCCGTGGCCAGACCAACAAACACCCGGGTGGCACGCAGCATGCTCACAGCTCCACGCAGACTGCTCACTAAGCACACAGGTCAAGGGGAACAGAAAGCAGGATCAAAGCAGCAGGGACTCGTCCACCACCTGTCTGCTAGTCTGATCCCTTAATGGAAATAGAACATAGTCCTGTGCTCCCATCTAGGACACCCCATCTTGTTACCACTCATGTCATCTCACAGACAAATATTAACATGTCTGTAGTTTCCCAAGTATGTTCTCTACTGGCTAGCATCCTCTTTTACCATTCAACAGCCATTCAGGGTACAATACATGATCCAGTCATGCTAAACTGGCTATGTATCCCTAGGCTAGCTCAGACCAAGAGAGACAATGTAAAGTCATGCAAAGATAAATTAATGTCTCCGCTCATCTAAGATGGCCTCTAACAAGCAGCAGTAGGTGCCCACTTCTACTCTACCTTTGACCGAAGGCTCACAGACTAATTAAAGGCCTAAGAAGTTCTCCATCCCTCTCCCACCCATCATGTCTTGTATTTTGAGCTTTAGGCAGTGACTATGTTGCTTTACACATTTGTGTAGTACCCGCTCTGGTAGGGACCTTACGTATAACCAAAGCATCCAGTAAAGTCAGAGTTGGACCACAAGGCACTGGCTACACTGATGAAAGCCCTAAATCCCCAAATCTCTTGGAAGCTGATTCCCAGCAGATACACCTCCTGAACAGGCACTAGGACTGAAACACAGCTACAGGGAACAGCTCAATGCAGGGGCAGCACAAGCAAAAGAATTCATTCCAGCCAACACGATAAGCAGAAACAACAGCTAAGCTGTTTTCCAAAAGCAAGAGAGTTCACCCCTCCTTGTTTAAGCAGTTTGCAGGCAGAAGAACAAAACTGCGCTCTTGCACGTGCAACAATGGTGGCTGACATCTCATCTCTCCTCTCCGTTTTATATGCATCTAGAAAAAACAATCCTTTTCCGAAGCATTTTGAGTGCCTATTACAGTTTCTCTTATTCTTCCCATTTTATTAAGTACAAGCTTTGGGATATTCCTTTAACTTCTTTCTCTGGAGAAGCAAGAGACTTGGGGAACAGCAAGTCAAATTTTGGATAGTAGAAATCATCAGAGATCCAACTAAAATTAGGTTTCTGGATGGTCTTGGTATCTGGAAACACAGAGTAGTGCAGAAGACAACCTCACTTCAAACAGTTAAGATCAAGCCTGCTACTGGAATAGATTTGGGTGATACTGGGGTCTATTCCAACAACTCAAATCAAAATGCCCTATGAACTTCAATTCTGCCTGGCAGCAAACTGTGGAGGAGGAGAGCATTAACCACACTTCATATTTAAGAACTGAAGTAAAACTTAGATTAGGAGACCAATCTTAAAACTAATCCATAGTCCAGTCCCTTATGAAAGATGGGCCTGTTGAAATCAGGTCTCAAGCAATTTGCCCAAGGATAAACAATAAATCAATGTAATTAGATTGTTTCCAACCTAAGTAAATTATTTACAGTTTTCATGTTGAGTTAAAAGTTCTCTAACTATCCAAATATACCCATGTAGGCATTATTTTATAAACTTTCCTTTTCTGAAGGAAATGTAAATATACATATACAAAAACATCAAGGCTACAGACCCAAGCACTCAAAACCTAGGAAATGCCAGAATTAAGTTTGCATGGGCAAAAGAAAATATTTTTCTCTTAATTTCATTCCCAGAAATAGTGAAACCATTTTTTGTTGAAGCTTTCCAAACAATTCATCTGAAGCAGACATTCAGCATGGAAAGTTTCAGCCCAAACAGTTAAAATTTGGCAAAGTTATATGCCACTGAAAACAGGGTCTTATAATGGGAAATGTGAGGCAAGCTTAATTACAGGCACCACTACCAGCAGCACTTATAATATATTTAGGACTAAAATTTCATACTGGCTTTGCTAGGTCTGTTTTTCTAGGAATACTGTACAGAAGTATTCAAACCTTCTTACATACATTTCAATTTCAGACTGTGTTTGTAAGTCTGGGGTCTTTCACAAACTTGGCCAAAACTACAACACAGCTATTTGCATCAGACATAGAAGTCATTACTTTAAAAAAAAAAAAAAAAATCTCACTTGTATGATATGAAGTAGAAGCAGCCACGGGTTTTCAGAGGATCTTAATATTCAAAAAGTTTCATGTTTCCACGAGTTACAACATGGACATTTTTTAGCTTCTATATTTCAATTAACTCTAGAGTTGGTCAAATGGTGATGCTTTTTTGTGAGAAGTTGGTTTCCAGATAAAAGTAAATTATTAATACAGAATTTTCAGCAGATCTGCTTGATAGTTAGTAACTGGAATTTCAAAAGGAAAGGAACTAATTCCAAAATAAGACTGTTAGATATGCTGGTAGGGAGCTGGCTGGCATCATTGCAGCACTCAATTCTCACTGTCCCAGCTTTCTCCATGGGCTCCTGCAGCATGTATTCTGCTTTCATCTTACTCCTGATGGAACCCACATTATCTTGCAACACTGGATTAATTCTTTATCAGGTCATAAATCACAATCTTCAACCTTGTTACAGTTAGAAATTAGCACGTACATATATCAAAGTATTCTCAAGGTCCAGACACACGTTCGGGATTAGAAAGAAACATTTAGGACAGCATCAGACCATAACATACTTCATGTTTGGGGTTGGTTTATTGGGGGGCAGCAGCAGTACTATATACAACTAGCTTCCTGTCTAATGCTACACTGCTCACTATAGTTACTGAGAGGTTTACAATTCTCTTCGTAAATGTAAAACTACCACCAAAGTAGAAACTCAGTAGGGGCTTCAACCTGAAGATGGTGATAGGCTTCCCACCCCATTTCTACTGACAACCAAGTCCAAGAACGATTTACAGGAACTCAGAAATTGAATGTGGTAGCGAGGGGACTGAAAAAAAATTTTGCAAGAGCCTGGAATGAATTTCTGTGCTCTCATTATTAAATTCTGGTTTATTCAACTCCTAAAAAGAGTGAAAAATATATCTTATTTAAATGCCATCTTCTTTTTTGTTCTACAAGCAATCAAAATACATTTATTAAGAGGGAGAATGAGCTTTTGGCCAAAGGCTTGCCTGAGATGCAAGAGATTTGCTTCCAGTTCTCACTGACTACAAGCTCTCTGTTTAACTTTGGCTAATTCATTTACCTCTTCTAGGCCTTGGTTTCCTATTTTCAAAGCGTAAATACCATCACCTCAGTTCTCTTGCTCTCTTCTAGTTAGATGCTAGGGTCTTCCACGTGAGTGCTGTTTCATCCTGTATGTTGTAGACCACCACCTACACAATGGCAACACATCCTGGGGGGTGGATTTCAAAACACTACTACAATAGAAATAAACACCAGCTCTCTATGCTGTCAGTTGATTAAACCCATTCTTTCCAGCAAACTTTACACCCTCATTCCTTTTAATTAAATCTTCAAATTTTATTTGGGGCTTCTTCAGTTTGCCTCTTTTGGGGCAAACCTCTCAAAACTACGTCTAATATTCTACTCAGTTAAATGTACAGCAACTTCTTTCTTCACTTCAGTAATACACAGTGACATAGAGGAAGCGTGCGAGGCAAGGCATCTATGGTAAGATAAATAAAGGTGACTGTGAAGTACTTCTCCAACTTTCCTAAAGACTTCATATTTGTAACTTATAAATCACAGAGGCTTGTTCCATGGTGACCTTGCCAATTATGCTACACTGCAACGAACATCTTTAAGAGTTCACAGTGACACAATGGCTTCTTGATTGAGTGTATTTGCACAAAGTTTCCTACATCAATCTTGCAGCACCAATGGAGGTGATGTAAGAAAGCCGGGAAACAACTACAAACTGTAAAAAAGCTAAGGTGGCCCTCAGCAGCTAAGCACTGCAGTTATTTTTTTCCAAAACCGATTTAAGCTCTGCGTGCAACATCATCCTTATGAAAACAGGTGTGGAAAAACTTTATTTATAGCAGAAAATTTTCACATTGCATCTGCCTAAACCAGACAGCACCACCGTGATTAGAAGCATCTCCTGAAGTTTACAAATTCAACCGTAAAAAATTTGTTTCAGACTTGTACTGACATTGAGGGGCTCAGCTGCAGCAGCTGAAAGAAGGCACACTGCTCTTCACAGTGAAGAAAATCCTCCATTTTGTATGAAAAATTACCAATTATATCTGTATTTCTTTGGGATATTTGCATCACCACGAAGCAACATTATAGAAATGCAAGCAATTCCTCACAGAAAAGCTGGGCTTTCAGAGCCAGTCTGACACACTGGTATACTGACAAGAGCTACATGCAATTCATCTCCAAGCTCAGAGTATTTCATTTCTTTTCCTCTCTAACACAAATACATTAAGCAAGTTCTTCTTACTACTCTCCCAGCTTGCCTATTTATATATAAGATTGACCCACATGGATCTTTCCTTGGTTGATGCATATATTCATTTCTCTCTCTCTAGCTAATCTTGCTTTACTGCAGAACCCCAGCAGGTTTTTGCTCAAGGCATTGCTCTGAAAATTCAAATAGCGATCATTTCTCTCTACATATATCCCAGGGAAGTTTTCTAAAGGAATGAGCCTCAACCCAGCTTTGACATGACTACATTGAAGGAAGCTGTAAACTTCCACAGCGTGGTCACAGAACACTGTTTCACTCGTGTAATCATCCTATTTTAGAGTACTTTCACCAACTGTCTTAGAAATGAACTAGCAGTAATTATCTATTGACTTCGTCCAAGCCCAGCCTGAGGAGAATGCCTTCACCCTCAAAACTGGACTCATGACAGTTTTGCCTCCGTATTGCCTGTGCTCCCTGTGGAGTCTCGAGCATTAAAGAATTGGAGATATATTTTTTGTCCAGGGACAGAGGCTATTCTGTGGCACTGTGGGCAGCTCAGGAAAGGGTTAAGCTATTCTACCCCCGCAGACCTAGTCCTCCTTTTCAGCGTTAGTACTCTAGCACCTCCAATTCTGCTCCCATCAAGAGCTGGAAGGCTCAGGAAGAATGAAGGATGGGGAAAAGACGTTCGAGCAGTTGAAGACATGCAACAACTATAGCATCCAATTTTGTCAAAACGTTCAGAGGGATCTGAGAGTATTCAGCTCAAATGAGGCATTTTCACAGTACTTATCCTAGCTATCTGGTGTATAAAAACACAGAGATTTCATCAGACTTCTCTTGTATCAAGTACGTTGTGGGGGGAACACTGCCTTTACTCAAGCCAATAAATCAGATCACTTCCTGTGCGGTGTTTTAATGAAAATGATGGGATTTTCTTACAGCCACACTTTAATGTAAGATGTTACATCATAGACCAGAAAAGGGTTTGTGGAACAACAGAATGATAGGCTGTAAATGCCACTGTAATCCTGATCTATCAAAAATACACCAGCATGGCATCAAGAGTAAACCAGAGTAACCTGGATGATCAGGTCATAGAAGAAACTCTCCAAGCTGCATTTTTCCACAAGGAACATCTAGGCTGCCCGCCAGCATTGTGAAACTTTAGGGGTATTGCAGCATTGGTTTTTCGAGGGAGAAAACTTGCCTTTGCTGCCCATTCTATTGCAGTGGTGCAGCCTTCAGCCTCCCATCACTGAAGTAGAGGCTCGTGCTGCAGCGTGGTTTCAGGGGAACTCTGTAAGTGGTGAGCAATTTGGGAATGCTAACCTAAAACTCACATCTGCCAGCAATTACACTCACTCATTGAAGCACAAAAGAATTCTGCTTATTTGTATTAAGTGGTAAATGCAACATGGCACTGGCTTTCAAATACAGAGATAAGCCTGTCATTACCTAAGCTGAACACTGTACATGATCAAAAAAGACAGGCATGCCAGCAATTATGTTCTTATTTCCAAACTTTAATCCGGTTGCATATAAATCAGCATTGTTTGCCATCTCTTAAGATTTATTACTGCAGTAAAAAAAGATCCACTCTCAAAAACTAATATGCCTTCTCATAACCATGTCCGTAACACCTGGGAGTTCTCCCAAGCCCAACAGGCAAAGTCCTCAGGTTGAAAGCCATCAACTGCTGAAGGACAGGGAGAGAGAGAACTAATGACAGAAGAAAATAAATACATCCTATAAGGCACATCCAACACCGCCATCAGCTTTAATGGGACAGCATTTTACAGAAGACTCTTAATACCTTCTAACTCTGAAGAAAGCTGTGGCAGCTGCCACATCCATCTACATTGTAAGCTAGACATGGGTGCTATTAACATGCAATGTGTATTAGTAATGTGCTATCACGAAGAACATACTGACTTGCTCCCTAGTATTTACCCAGTATGGTTTGTGGCCTTCATGGTCAGGTCCTGCACCCCCTGAATTACTTTCCTCAATTTTCAGTCCATGGAGACTGGAACAACCTCAAGAAAGCTGTTATTCAAGACATTAGCAGCACTCACTGACTGAACCGTGAGATGTATTTGGTCCCTGCTCTCCAGGAGTATTGCCTAAAGCTCAGAAGGCAAGAGAGGCTTCCAGAGTCAGGCTGGTTCCGGAGGCTGTCAAGGATGGGTAATACCGCTGTGCAAAAGAAACCTGACCTCCACGTCAGCCGCAGCACTGGCCAGGAACATCAGCCAACATGCCACAGCCGCAGAGCTGGTGGTTACAGAAGGAGCTTTTAAATGGTTTTGAGAGACATGGAAAATGCCACAATTAGGGCACTGTAGATTCCTTATGTAAATATTTTTCATGTGTCCTCCCACACCAGGAGGCATTTGATTTTAGGCTTGTTTTCTCAGGGAAACAAGGTTTAAGCAACCACAAAGCCTGCTTGCTCCACCCAACAACTTGTGTCATTCATTACTACATCTCTATCGAATTTATTTGAAACTCGTGGTCTTGCAAAGGTCATGAAAATACATGTCCAGATAGAGGAAAGAGATTATTTTCATGACAGAGGGATGAACTCACACTGCAGCCTTGATTATATACCACTCACAGCTCACTCTTACGTACCAGAGATCCCAGCTATTGGAAACAAATCATTAAGATTGCTAACTCTGCTACACGTGAAACAACTTGTGTTAATAAGAAGGGCAGGAGAGGCAGCCTTGTTTTTTGCACTCTCCTTCCCCTTAGCAAAAAGCAGCTTACAGCAGGAGCCATACAGCACGGGCAGCTGTTTTGCAGCAGCCGAACAGTGCAAACATTAGAACATAATACCGCAAGTAATGGCAGAAGTCAGCATTAAAAGAATACAACCTTCAGCTTAGGATTACCTTTTTGCACCCAAACAAGGTAGCACGTATGATCCTATTAATAAAGACTCCTAGCTGGAAGACTGTTTTCCCCAGTGAAGGGCATTAGCAAAAAATATTTGTCATACGACCCCCTTCAGTTCACCGGGAAGCATCCCACACTGCTAACAGAAGGAGGGTGAATGAACTACGCATTACTACTTCCCTCTCCTTGCAGCAAGCAAGGAAGGACTGAACCATAAACATGATCCGTAGCAACGCTTGGAGTTGGTATGTGACAATACAGTGAATTAGAAGCACATGTGCTAAGGGAGAAGTGTAATGTAATTGGCACGCTCGAGACGTGAGTAAAGCAAGACACTGACTGGGAGATTTAAATTAAAAAGGTGTCAAATTCGGAGAAGGGATGAAGGCAACGAAGCAGAAATAGTTGGCAAGATGGGGAAAAGAAACACTACATCAGAAGAGATTTTTAAAAATAGCAGGTTTTGCCAACAGCCCAGAAGCTACTTGGACTAAATCAAGAAGGAAAAACAATGAAGAGGTGGGAGTTGGTGGCTAAAACACCTTAAGTCCACACAAGGCATTGTTTTATAGGTAAAGCATGTCAGCAAAGGCAAGAAGCAAAAGAAAAACCAAGGCAGGCCTTATATCTGCTTATTCCTTAAGTAGAAGCCTAGAGAGAATTATGGGCTTCCTTCCTGAAAACAAGGTAAACGCAGCCAGCAAGACTGACTTCTGTGATCATACAAACATCAGGACACAGGGTGAACACAAAGGATGGCTGTAAGGCCAATGCTGCACTGACATCAGGACAAAAAAGCAGCGCCTGGTATAAAATAAGACAGGAAAGCACATCTGTCAGAGAAAATTGAAATATAAAGGGAATGCGTGTGCCATTTCTATAAAACAGGATCTGTATTAGGTCTATCCAGGCAGATGTTATTACCCATAAACTGGGTAATGACACTAAGTTTGCATACAATAATACTAACTTGCTATCAAGAAGTACAAGATAATGCAGCCTTACAACCTTCACCCCATAGAGAGAACAGTTATTTCTGGTGTTATACACACTTAGGCAGATGTAATCGGAAAGAACTGACAGTCTAAGACCTAGTCTAGAAAACCATATGCACGTAAAAATTTACATCCCCAAATTTATTAGGGCTGCACACAGCACATAATAATTATTTTTTAAATTTTTTTCTGGTAAGAGGGACAAGAGTTTTTTATGCTTACAAAGACCTGAGTTGCAAGCTTTGTGCTCCAGGGAGACAGGAAATAAAGAGCCAACCCCTAAATGTGTTCAATCATGTCCCATCTCTCTTCCACTCACTTTGTCATCTCTCTCCCTCAATTCTTACAGCCTTCAACTATCTTATCTCTTCCCTGAAAATCTACCACCTCAAATACTTTCAATGAAAAATCCAAAGCATCAGCAACTCTGAACTTTCAGACACACTTGAAAACAGAAAAATATTTTTATTACATTGAAGTTTACTCATTTAGATTGTGCATCTCCTCCAGCAGGAGCCATATTCATAGGTATAGAGTGCATAACTTCACCTCCTCGTATAATGACCCACAAAAACTGTTTATTGCTTCACACAGCTTTCTGCTGTGAATGTTATCTTTTTACTTACATCATGAACTACAGGAAATATTTGTGTTTTTTCCTGCCAGAAAACGCTATTTTGACATATCCTTAGAGTTGTTATACATAACAGCATTACAAATCAGTCGGTTTTCTACTACTGTATGTCGCACTCATGCTGTTTATTAATGTCATGCTATAACACTATCACAAAATTACTTCATTGTTAAATTAGCTCCTCAAGCACTTTATAGGTCTTCAGCTAGAAATATCACCATCGAAGTCTGCTCTCCCATGAGCACTGGTTTCTCACTCTAATCAGACTGGAGAAGCAAATCATTTTACTGTTACGGAATGACACCAGCTCCCAATCCGATAGTTCCTCACTACCCTAAACCATTGTTTCAAAAGCACAGGGAGATAAACAAACTTGCTTTCAGAAATTCAGACGGAGATAAGAAGCTACTCTGAAGAACTATAGCAATGGTGACATCCCAAGAGCTAGAAGAGTAAAACATGAGCAAATAAGACCAACCAGACTCTTTCTTAATGATATCCATGTACAATCAAATAAAAAGAATTACAGCCCATTAGCACCTGAACATTTTTTGCCAAAATCAAAAGAGACAAATAAAAAAAGGGGGGGGGGGGGAGACTGGTGGTGTTAGGAAAACACAAGCAGCAAGCAAATAATAGAGGAGAAAATTCAGTATCTTGTTTCTTTTTCACAGCCTTTCACTGCATAAACAAATGTAGACAACCACTTCCTCCACACACCACCACCCCGCCCTTTATTTGGAGAGTGGGGGAAATGTTGTAGGAAACAATCTTCTGACCTGGTCAACTTTCCACCTGGGACCTTCAAATCCTGGCAACAGCCATGAAAACTACTCCGTCATCACCCCCTTCAGCACCCTATCTCACAATGATGACTAACTGGAGAGCCACTTCTAGACCCTGGAAATGATGTTCCCTACCCAAGATGGGTCTTAGAAAACATCTGTGTTTCCTATAAACAAACCCCCACAGGCCAACGCATGAAGAATCAAGGATCGGGGGGGGGGGGGGGGGGGGCACG
>VXBL01008568.1:6611142-6636511 GCA_013400195.1 Aramus guarauna
AAGCCACAGAGTAACAACCGCGTTGGAAGACTTTAAGAAATGTATAGCTTCAAGCAAAGGTGGGGGGTGGGGAACAACACACTCGCAGCACGAGGCACAGAAAAGCAGCCCCACCCGCCGAGCACCACCCGCCAGGCAGAGGCACCAAAGCACGTACAGCTCCGAGCTCCGGGATGATCCCCCCACCGCCACCGCCGCCGCCGCCCTCACACCCGCCGCTCCTGCCGCCGCCGCGAGCACGCGGCTCGTGGGCGGGGCGATGCTGCGCGTGCTCTCCAGAACGTTCCGTGCAGCCCCGCCCCGCCGGCACCTGTGCCCGCTGCCGCGCCGGGACGTACCATCCGCTCCGCAGGGGGGGTGTCTGTGTGTGGAATGACGGCCGGCGCTGCAGAAGGGCTGTCCTGTCCCTCGCGCTGAAATACCAAGGCCGAGGCGGAGGGATTGAGCAGAGCAGTCATTAACCGAGCTGCTTCGCCAGAACCAACGTCCCTTCCTCTCCCGACCGTTGCCGCACAATGGTTCGTTCCCGCCGCCCGCCCGGCCGAGCCCTGGTAGCGGTGCGGCGGCCGGGCGGAGGGTGCTGAGGGACCCGCGTTACCGGGGGCACTTTGTCTGCCCGACCCGATAACCAAGCAGACGTGGCTGGGAGCAAGCAGTGGAGGGGAAGGTGGCTGATGGGCGAAAGCCATGGGCTGCACCTGCCCCCTGAGGGGAGAGACCCAGCGGCAGGGCAGGGCAGGACCGCAGGCCTCACGCTCCCCCCCGTGGGGATGTCTCCTGGCCAGTTCAAAAACCAACAGGCTTTTTAAAAGTAGCTTGTATCCTACCCTTTGACATTTAAACTTCCCTCCGAGTTTCCTCTCTGGTTTGACAGTCTGTTAGCAGCGCTCCCAGACTCACAGAAACTCTCACTGGAACGAAGTAAAGATTATGGTTTGGCATGAGGCGCTGTCTGCCGATACAGGACTGCTAGCTGTCCCCACAGCTCGCAGCTGCCTAATTATCTGCCATCTTCGGCCAACATTTTGCCTTTGTGCTTCTGTTCTCCTCGAGCCGCTGTCCCTCTACAGCTAAAGGTTTGTCTTCCCTCAGGCCCTCCTGGCGTTGCTGCCGAGAGGAACGTACAGCAGAAGGACCTGTTGTGCAAAGAGGGGCAAAGATCCTCGATCATCCATGAGACTGGTTTCTTTCCCTCTTGTCCCCCCCCTCTCCTGTCTCACAATTCCTTTAGTTCCCCAGGGGAAGGACAGAGCATTGCCTGCTTTCCCCAGCACCCAGCTATTTTGCTAGTAGAAGGAAGCAGGAAAGGGCTCCAACCCAAACAGGGCTTTCCCCCAGGCAGGCAGGAGCAGAGTGAGACGACTGACGTGTTTCATCTTAACGCAAATCCAGCTCCAGCAGATTTATGATTAATCTGTAAAAATTGGCAATACTGGAAGGAATTAATATCACAGAAGATCTTACGGTCGGAGGAGTTTTGGACTGGTTCCTCAGAGAGATAAGGACAAGGAGCCTCACAGAAAGACAAATTCATCCCGGTTGCACAATGCTTTTGCTGCTGTGAACTGAGAGTAATTTTCAGTGGGCAGTACCTGAAACATGAAGTACATCTGGTTTACCCTGCTGTAACATGAGACTGAACTTTGAATTTTTATGAACACAGAGAAACAGCTGCAGAAGTTAAAACTCACAATAATCCCCCTCAGTATAGTACTTGGCCCAAAAAGGAGTATATAAACTCACAGGCTTTGTGCATCATTTCTCATACATGCTATTCAGGTCTGTTGCTTCTCAGCACACACAGCGCAACAGCACATTCAGCCACGTATGTAACATTAGATTTAACAAAAGGATAAAACCTGTAAGTACTTCAGACATTTACATCAATCCCGCCTGACAGAGCAGGTGGCCCTTCAAAGCACCTGCAGTTTATTTGTCATCAAGATAACTTAGGAGGTCCAAAATGACAAATCGGGGTAGCATCATAGCATAGAATCGCATCGGAAAGAAAAATAGACCTCATCTATGAAAAAGTACTTCATTGCCAGTCTTAACATTCACAGTCATCGGTTTCGTGCTGTCGGTGAGCTCTGCAAAACAGGTTCCAGGCTGTCAGAGGCCGGGAGGAGATAGCGTCCGCAGCAAGAGCTAATAGGATAACCTTCGCTGCAGCTATGAATAAGGATGATAGAAACTGTCAAAAGTACCCTCCATAGTGTTATGATATTAACTACTGCCAGAAAAGCAATTCCTCCTTGGCTCAACAAAAAAGTACGTTTTCTAAATGGGAGACCAGGCCTAGAAGAGCAGAAAATGTGTCTGATTTCATTTTGAAAGGAGAGAGCGCAGAGAACTTGATTTGTGGCCTGCATCATGCTTTAAGGTCCTACATGATGAAAGCTGTTATTATACTTTCAGGGTCCAAAGCTGGCAATCCTTAATTACACTGAGCAACACTTCATTACTTGAATAAAACCGTGGGGTTCAGCAGGTCTGTTTGTGTGAAGTACTATTCAGACTGAGAGTTGCAGTTTGGCTTCAGTGCTAATTGCTTCTCTTATTTCTCCATATAACAGGAGAGCTCCTAAATGATTTTCCAAAGAAGTCAGAGAGAACATGGCGTGTCTGTTCCTTTTTCATCTACGAGAAAGGCATCACTGCCCTTTACAGTCATTATCAAAATCTGTATTTAAGCCCTGAGAGTGGCAAAGTCATTTTTACTGTTTAATGCATTTTGGGCTACTTTCAGTTTTGCCTAAGTTAATATCCTGCAGTAGTTGGTTTGTTCTGATCTCTCCTTCCGTGATACATACTGTGTGGTAGAGCTGGTCATTGAGTCCTTTACTGAATACTTGGTTCAAGGAATTGGATTTTTAGGTGTTGGAAACAATCGAAGCAGCAGCTCCAGAGGGCAAATTTGCTGCTAGGTCAGAGCTCTGCAGTGTTGCACAGACCTCCTGACACAAAACCAGTTTTAGGCAGTCAGGAACAGGCTTCATGTGGGCAATTGAGTTTGACACGGCTGTGACTGAACGTGATTGAAATCCACTTTAGAGCCCCTAGAACAAGAAGATAAGTCGAATCTACTGCTTGAAAATTATTTCTTTCATATTTTTTATTGGCAATACTATGAACTCCAAGTTAATGGTGTAGCAGCTGCAAAATGTCCAGGTCACAGCTACAGTTTGGGGAAACAAGCAGAAGTTTAATTTGTTACCCAAACAACCTGACACTCTGAGATGTTGTTCCCTCTGTCAGCATATTCCTGCCATCAGACATTCTCTTAGAGTGTGCTGTAAGGACGGTCCCTTCTGGAGCTGGTTCCTAGAGCAAGCGTGGCTGGGCTACATGAGAGTTCAGGCGTGAAATGAGACAAATTGCTTTCAACTAGCACAGCAAGTTTCAGCAAGACTGTAACGGGACATTTTTCAAGGCACCCAAAAGGAGTTTGGTATCACACTCCTATCGAAAGACCACAAGTATTAAATAATGAACTCCTCCTTTGCACTTTGGAGGAGCAGGAAGGAACACTGAACTCCTCTAGCTGAACAGAGCTATTTTAAAACACCAGCATGCTTTCAGAGTCATCAGTGAGAGCTCTCGGTCTGGGCCAGTCATTTGAAAATGTTCACAGCCACAGACAAAAACCTTTAAAGTCTCGTCTTTATAGTCGGAGAGAAAGAGCTCAGCCGCCAGCTGTACTCAAAGGGCATTCCGGATGGACAGTTATCCAGACCTGTTCCAGCTCTGCGGGAAGTTGTCTCCTGCAAGACTTGCGAAAATGTTGCTGCACTCATGAGACCAGGCTGCGGGAAGTTAATCCTGGTCATCACCTTTGTGACTCACCTTGCAGTTTCAGTTGGACGAATTATTCCTCGCATCTCCTCTTCAGAAAAATAAACTGCTGTGTTGAGTTGTTAGCACAGAATGGCTGCCACGTTCCAGCCTGGGCAGATGGATTACAGCGGTGAGTCATCAAATTGAATGTACAGGCACGATAGCTAAGATTTACAAAGAAGCCTAAGCCTTATTTATTTCACTGGAGTTAAATATCTGAACCATTTACCTTCTGCTAAAACCCCTCAGCAGCATACCTCTTACCTATGATACTGGTAGCTGTATGTTATGTGCTGCAGGAACTTCAGTTTTACAAGATATTGATTGTTGAGCAATAATGCTAACTGTCACTTAATTTGCAATGCCAGCGTGGTTAGGAACAGGGGAAGAATCATCGTAGATACAAAATTTTGAATTGGTCTCAACACAATGACAATGCTCAGACCAGATGGGAATAAAAGTTTAATTCTTTTCATGTTAGTGTCCTTAAAAACTGCTTCCTCAAGGACTGACCATAAACAGAGACGACAACTTTTGTTGATGGTGGTTTTGTTTGCTGACAAACCAGAAACTCCAGGAAAAAAAGTACTTTGACCCGTAGCCACAGAAGCCATCTTATTGTTTTCAACTGAGATATTTGTATTAAAAATCAATTTGTATAAATATTTAGACAAATATCTCTGAGTATGTAACCTAAGCAATGGTAGAGCTGAGGTGCAAATTATCTTCTGTGACAAAGACCAGATTATGTCCTATCGTATTTTTAATATCTCCTGTCTTCCCTCGTTAGCACTCTTATCAATTATTTACTCAGTTATGGTCCCTAAGCAGCCTCATGAGCAAGGACCTGAAAACATTACGTCAAAAGATAATGATGCAATACCCAAAGAATATATGCAGATGAGAAAAGAGAGCAGCTGGCAAAATAAATAAGGAAATGGACTCTCTCAGTGTAAAAGAACTGATTTTGGCATCAGAACTGAAAATCACAACATGTCAGACACTAAGAGAAACTATTTTCATACAGGTCCTGCTTTCGGTTAAAGTACGTACTTGTAGAACAGCCTCAGTTAGATGGCTTCATATTGCTGCATCTATTTAGATTTCTGTTTCTGCAAATGTGATTCATCTTATCCAGCCCCACCCCGAATCTATTTTAGAACATATTTCAGCAGTGATTTCAGATCTGCAAAGCTATTTCAAATATTTCCTGTGGTGTGTTGATAAATAAACAATAAACCCAAACCTACTGCACTCAAAGTGAGACATCCTGGAGGTTCTGACCATGAATTTTCTTCAGATGCCCAATACAGATGGCTCGCTCTCTCAGATGTCACACCAAGAGCATCACCTGCTCATAGTGCTCCTTTGTTAAACAAGGTGACCTCTGAGAGGCACACTGAGGTAGAGACTTTAGCCCTTTACAGTAGCTGTCAAGGACTCAGAAGGTACGTCTCCATCGGACATACCAAACAGCCCCTGGAAGTGCCTTGCTCATGAGTCATCTCATTGCCAGAGACACCATTGGTCCATATAAAACATGAAAATTATAAAATGGATATCAAATTAATTACCATTGCGAAATCTGAGCAGAATACACCTCTCTCTGCTGCAGCCCTGATGACGAGCTAAGGTAACAGGAGTACAAGCTGGGAATATTTTTTAATTTGATTTTAACCCAGTAAGACCCCAAACCCACACAGACTACCTATTTAATTGGTAAGAAGGTGGTGTTATTACAGCCACATTTGAGATTATAATGCGCTTTGACGTTAAAACTCAATAAGATTTCAGGTTATCTAATCCCAAAAGACTCTCTCTGGGAGATAGCTAGTCTCTTTTTTTTTTTTTTTTCGGCAGGGAAACTAAGAATTTAATTCTATTTCATCAGAGCAAGATCTATCCTTACCCTCTGAAGTGGCATGCTTTCATTACATCACAGATCTCCTAAATCCTTGCTGATCACAAACAGCTCCATCATCTCTCTATTTAGTTACAAATTATCTTCACTTACACCAAACATCTATCATGAATTGGATGAAGACCGTCTCATGGAACTGTTTTACTATTTTCTGTGCCCTCTTTTCAAGCAGCAAGGGTCTCCTCTTCATCTCTTCCAGAACCCTGAGTGAAACAGATGTTTGAATTCCTTCCTCTTGCCCCAGTTCGGTGCTTTTACTAGCAGCACAGCCAACCGATTTGATGTAGAAAGAAGGGCACGATCAGATTCATCACTCCCTCCTATACACACAACCTTGGACCCTGGGATAGACCTTTTCTGAGAAAGATAATGCACAATGTAAAGGGGCATTGTATCTATCACTGCATATGTGCAAGGAGGGCGGGCAGATTTATTAAAAACCAAATGACAGCTCATTTGACCGAACAGGCTCTTATTCTCCTGCAGGCCTTCATACCTGTGATCAGAAAAGCAATCTGCAAGATCCTTCACACAATATTCTACCTGAGCTGATGGACATATGGTCGATATAAAGAAAGTAAAAAGAATCGGTCTATCAGTGTGATGCTGAAAGATGTTTTCCTTGTTTGTTGCTGTATGAATAATTAACTGCTTTAATTAACTTTTCATTGTAGGTAAGGAAATGGCATTGAAAGATTGTGAGAGCACTGTAAGCCATCAAGCCTGAGAGCCTCCTGCTGCTGCTGAACTTTGGCAGAAGGATGCTAAGGAAACTACTCACCGGAAGAAAACTGAACCCATTCTGCAGTGCTCTCTCAACAGCGCCGTTCAGTTCCTTAACCTGCAGAAAGCAAATCTACCCTCTGTGCTGGAGGATGGCACAGAGCATCTGCGTAACCAGCAGAATAGCTGGTTTTAAAATTAACCTCCTCCCAGACCTTCTCTGTATCCGTGTTAGGATCTAACAAGGTAAAGTCCAATGCTGCTTGTTTAATACTAAAGAGTTTTAGTTTTCCATCTTACACTTATACCTGCCCAAACATATATTTTGAGATTTTTTAAAAAAATACAGGGGTGGGTGTGGAAAACTAACACCGAGATGGGATCAGAAGCAAATTCAGAACAACCAAAAAGCCAAGGTAGATGTGAAGTTGGACAAAATTCTGAGCAAAGTTCATATGACTTGTCTCCTTTTCCAGTTGACCACGTGTCTCTAAGGCTGTCTTTCCAGATTTGCATCTCGAAGGGGTATGTTGAAGAAAATACAAACAAAAGCAGAAAGAACATGGAAAAATGACTGATACCAAGATTTGGATGAAATTTTCAAACAGTGAACTGAGACAGAAAGGAGAACAAAGAATTAGGTCTGTTGTAAGAGAACACTGAGAAAACAGGTGGGACACCGGGGCACGAAGGAGGTGTATGAGGAAGCAGGAAGGCTTGGCTGTAGTTGAGTGGGACTTGAAAGACGCAGGCATAACGGGCTAGATCCTCAGCCTGTTTAAATTGGCATTGCTTCTTTGACTCAACAGAGCAGTACAATTTACACCAGCTGACGATCTGGCCTGATAGCTGCGAGTTTGAGGATAGACCATATTCATCACAAGGCTGCAAACCTTCCCCACCCTAGGAAAACAAGAAGCGTAATCTTGGTTCCTGAGCTTGCTGTAGCCAAGTGGAAAAGGTGCCAAACACCTGAATATCTCATATGTGAGGCTCTTTATTTGGGGGAGGGGAAAAAAAAAAAAGACAATAAAAACAATTTTACTGCCAAATAAAAGTGTCCCTGGTGCTTTCCTATAGAGAAACAATGACATCCAGTGGTGAGTTGCATTAATCACAGGGGCTTTACATTAACCCTCTCTCAAGAAATCACAGCTCATACCTGTTCCAGGGAAGGGATGGGTTGCTGTACCTGTTACTCACGTGCAGAGCTATTCCAGCCCTTGGAGGCTTTAAAACTGTCCTTGCTGCTTTCTTTTCTGACAAGCCAAGTGCCTCTGCATTTTTCTGTCAGCTGCAGTTCCAAAGCCCTGCTCGAGGTCCTCAAAGTCTAACAGGGGCTTGACAGTTTCTAAGAGAAACATCTCCAGATGATAGCGATATTATCTCCATGAGCAACTGAAGGCTTCTCAGCAGGGTGGGCAAAACAGAGTTTGCAGTCCCAGTGGAGAGATTACTGCCTGGCACCGTCCTCCCCATGCCAGTGGTGACCACCTACCCCCTGCCTCACCTGCGTCAAGGCTGACAGCAGCTCCAGGCTGGAAGATAGAGGGAGAAGGTGATTAGGAATAAATACAGCCTCTCATAAACCCCCACTTCTAACCCTTAGGATAATCTGATGCTTGCACAAAATTGTCCTCCCCTTCTCCCTCGCCCCCACCCCTGAAGAGGTGGTTACAGATCTGGACCATGATTAATAGTCCCAGGCTGCAGGCATCACAAAACTGCCCGTTTACACTGCTTTGGCTTGTCCACCACCCCAGTGGAGACAGGTGACCTTCAGTTTGTTGCTTTTATTCTGATTCCGCTTGTCTCCCACTGCTACTTCAGGGACTAATCCCTCAACCTCAGTCTATTCAGTTTGTATTTTCATCTCCTTTTTGGATTTGTACTATACACTGTCATCTATGTTTTACATTTTAAAAATTTACATTTAACTGATAATACATTCCCTTCCTATGATTTCAGTGCATCATGAGCTTTCTGAAGAGCACAGAAGGGGGACTTCCGTAAACTGACAGGTGAGGCACTCAGCAGCGAGATAATTTCTTTATCCAGAAATGTTCTTGGAGTAAACTGTCACATCATCACTAGTCTGAAGCACCTGGATGAAGAGCTAGTCTCCAGAACTGGGATGATTTCTTTACGAAGTTTCTCCAGAAACCAATCTTTCTAAGCTTCATTTGTTTTCTGCTATCTGGGCATCTCACAGATTGACGTATCTACCTCCACATGGTACCATTAGGAGGAGTTGGTGCTGGTGTACTTGGTGTATTACTGGGAGGCACAGTGGAAGAATTTTTTGTGTATAAGCTCTTGGGATGACAACATCTACCTGGTAAACTTTTCAAAAGAATGTGGATACTAGATTCCTAACAGGATTTTGTCATGTGGGTATTTTCAAAAATCCCTTCAGACACCCAATGACAATCCAAAGGCTGCCCCAACTGTTTCTATAACGGCTACACAAAAACCCATGGTAGATCAGAAAGCGTAAGGTGCACCACCAGGACTGAAGCTCTGTTGAGTGAACTGCTTTAAAACCACACAGTTAGGGCTGAATCCTCATGCTAGTTTATTTACAATGTTCACAGGCAAGACAGAGAGAAGAGACAGGGAGGCATATAGAGGAGAGAAAGCTTTCCTCAGGGGCACACAGCAAAGTCCCCAGATTGGTGCCCTTTCTCCTAAATCATGCTTTTTGTACCAATTGCTTGTCTACAGCTGTCGGGGATCAGGACTCCTAAGTAGTCTAGTTAAATGGTCTGTGCTAAAATATTCTCCCTGTTTCATTTTTTGCTAATGGACCCCTTGGTCTCATATTAGGGAGCAATGTTAATTTGAGGAGTGGATTAGTTTTCATGGTATCTTTCTTAAACACCTCACTCACATACTCTCCAACCCTTTCTTCTTCCAAGCTAAACAATTCTCACTTTTGCACTCTATCCTCAGATGTAAACCCCACCCAGCCTTCTAACCATCTCATGACATGCTTTTGGTGGACTTCCAAACCAAAGAGGTTTCCAAACTGAACCTCCAAAATGTTTGAGGTTTCCCCATCTCTGTATAGTACTTTCCAAGAGCACACTCCCATTGATTCTGGAGGCAGCCTCAAATCAAAACTAACCATAATGCAGTCAGGAACAAGTCTGGCTACTTTTTAATGAGGAAATATGCTCTTGGGAAGTATCATGCAGTGATGGGCAAACCTCAAACACATTGGAGGTTCTGCTCATAAACCTCTTTGATCTAGAAGTCTCACCCAATGGCAAAAAATTGATGATTGTGCATGCACAGGAGTATGCCAGCCATGACATGAGAGAGCTATTATCACGGTGGGCAGGCAGCGCAGCCCCCACTACACACCCATGCTGCTGACTGGAGCGGTCCTAAGTTTTAGCAAGTAAAGAACATTTCATTACCACTAATAAAAGAAAAAATAACCCAGAAGTATGCAATTCAAGTTAACAATCACCCCTCCCCACCCCATAAACTCCCACTGCAGCCGTATCTAGTAGAGCCAGTTCTAACGTTGCTCTCAAGTCTGCAGCTGCAGAGCGCCCCGGCCAAGCAAAGTTCAGATGATAATGTAGCTTTAACTGCTCATTGTTCCACAGTGACAGAGAAATCAAGCTCTGCTGGGATGCACCACCCTTTTTTTTATTAATCTAAACTAAAAGACTTGAACTCTGGAAGAAGAAATTTTGCGTTTGGTGCATGTCACAGTTCTCCCACTGGGACAAGTCCATCTACAACAACAAAAGTCATTATAGTCATAGCTTCAAAGCTGGCTTTTTGTTTCAAGCTGCAGTGCCTCCTGCTTTCTACATCAAAGACCTGTCGTGTTAGGTAGGTGGTTATCAACGTTAGAGAAACAAAGAACTCTGAAACCGAGGCAGAGCGAGAAAACAAAACCGGGCAGTGGGCACCATATGGGGGTGTGCCTGCCCATCTGTCTGCCTCTTCCCAAAGTTTGGCATGTGAGCACAGAGGTGATTTTCAGTCACGCAGAGAATTTTTTCATTGTGCTGATAAGAGTTATGGAACAGAGAGCCTTTTGGTGCTACAAACAAGACTAAACCTCAGGACTTACTCTTCTCTAAGTCGTTTGTTTGTTTGTTCCACTAGACATATCTCCACAGGACACTGGGCTCTGCCAGTCGGTTCCCCCTCTGGCTCCTTGTCCCTTTCTTTACATCCCTGTCCCCAAACAGATATAAGTAATAGATCCAACTACCTGAGAGGTTCAGTGCATCATTGAAGCACTGTTAAAGGCTTTTAAGTAAAAAGAAAATTACCTCTTGCTTCTTACAACATCCGAGAAAACAAGGCATTGCTGTTTCTGATTTACCGACTCCGCACTGTGTAATTCTACAGCAACTGCATCAGAAGAGGGTTGGGACAGGTCAAAGTAGGGTCAGGTACCTGCAGCCTCCGGAAAGGAGGGGAGAGAGTCCTAAACCTGCTAGAACAATTCCGAGCAAGTGTGAGCAATTGCTGTTATTGTGATGTCCAACTGAGTAATATCTTATTTCTAATTTTAACATTCTAGAGGAACTTTTTGTTTGGCCTGGCTTGGCCAGAGAGCCATTGGCAGTTGCCTATGGCTCAAATGCTAATATGTCAGGAATTCAGGTTGGCATCCTGCGTCTCGGCGCACCGATGAGGATGTGTTATTTCTCAGTGAACTCTCGCTTCCCGTCTGCTTCGCTGTCGGCCTGTACGAAAGCCACCGAACAGGAGACTTGCAGGTCATGTGGCTCAGTTCCCGTGCACCGTAGGTTCTTGAAAACTTTTGGTTGTATATCTCCGTGGCTCCTACTCAGGTGAAACAGAGGTCAGAACCGACCAGAAAACTTCTCAAGTATTAGCATTTTTATTTTTTTTACCTGATATCCTGTGTAATACGGAAAGCTGTGCAAATAGGCTAGAGAAAATAAGATGTGAACCAAAGTGAACCTTTCACTGGAAGGTCTGAAAAGATTCCGTTAACTTTTTATTATCAATAATACGTAACTTTAGATTGTCTTTTCATCTCTAGTATCTAGCCAGAGCGAGCGCAGTACCAAAACAGAAGAAACACTGCGCTCATGTTTGTAAGTGTACATCACAGTTTTACCTTGGTCGACTCAATACGATAACTCAGTATCAGCAGTAGTCCTGAGGCCATAGCTCTCAGCTGCCTAAGACTAGAAGACCGAGGAGAGCAGGTTATACCCTCTATTTCAAACTTCTGAGTAAGTAGGAAGCTCTCCAGAGGCAACCACCCCTTAACTGCCCTGATTAAAACATTCACAGTGCTTCACAGAACTCAGGTAAGCCTTGCTAAACTTGACCCAACCTTTAGATCCATGGCAGTTCAGACAAGATAACCCTGAAGTACATTAGTGACATGAGACTGAATCAGCCCTGAAATCAGAGATGCAAAAGACTGACTTGATTTTTCCTTTCTTAGCCCTTCTTCCCATTCCTGCCCAAAGTTACTCAAGTTGTTTAGTCTGGTATTTCCTAGTACTTTCATGTATTTATCTTAAATACAATGAAAGGATGGGGTAGCCATTATGAGTCTTAAGAGGTTTCACAGTCCTCTCTTACTAGTCAACCTAAAATTTTCTTTCCTCTCACCCTTCAGATCCCATCTCATGTGTTTCATTGTGTGGTTCCTCTTCCCACTTAGGGCTTTCATACATTTGAACTCCTCCACCCTTCCTTCTGCCATCGCTTAGTCAAACTCAATACTTGCTTTCTTTTTAAGTATTTCCCCCACATTTTTTGGTCTCCCTCACCTGATTATTTTCATGGCTACTTAATCCTCACCAACTCACTCATATCTTCTATCCAACTGGGACACACACAACTGAACACGATATCCCAAATCCCATGTTGCCAGTGCCATCTCAGCAAAAAGCATAATTATCTATTTAATATCTGATTTGCTGTCTCCCTATAACTCACAGGTCATGTCCAATAACACTGCTTCCCAAGTCTCTCTCTGATTAAGTACTTGCCATTTCCTTTAGACGTATTAGCTACATTTTTCTAAACTGAATCATGTTTGTTTTCTTCTTATTATGGTACTAATCTCTTGAGGCTTCTTTTGTACAAGTGGATGGAAAGAGGTTTTCTTTTTCCCTTATTATTGCACAAGAGGGGGTTTTTGTCTTTGGATGTGTCATAATAAAATGGTTTTGGTAGCAGCAAACTTAATTCCTGTTGTTATTAAAACATAACACACTTCAGGACGACTTAGTCACTGTGGAACAACACTGTCTTGTGAGCACCGCATATACCTAGCAGGAAGTGCTGAAGTAAGAGGAAGTGGGCTAGAGATACACACAGAGGAAGGATTTACAGGCTGAGTAAGAAATTAAATTCAGCTACTCTTAATGAGTTAAAAAAACCCAACCCACCATAACAAAGGACTCATCACTAACAGCTAAATTTTTATGTTACTCAAAAGATTTTGCAGTCACCCTCCTTTCATATAATTGAAGGATAACAAAGACATAGTAGGAAAAACTTGATGGTTAATTATATATATTTTTTTTTCATCAAAAAATATAATCCAAACTTTGTCTCAGCTGGAAGGCAGTGTATGTCCTACAGCAACTATTGGGGTGCTTGGTCCATAAAGAGGCTGCTCTTCTCTTGACTTACGGTGTATTTTATATGTAAAGATGGACTCTGAAGGATTTACAGCCAGTCATGGACCACTGTGGAAAGGCATTTTCTTCACATTCAAAGCTGGCTTTTCTTCCCAGCCATTCACTCCTCCCGCTATTTCAAATAACTGCTTGCCAAATCAGAGCTGGTAGTAATGGGACTGGCACGGTTCTCTTTGGGAGAGGAGGGCAGCTGTCCTGCAATGCACCCAGCCTTGGGTTGTTCCCAGCCCCACAATTTGGGAGTTAAAATTTTGTCTACCTCAAGACAAAAATATATATATATATATATATATATATCTCAGTAGGTTAGCTTTGACCACCTTCTCGTAACACTGCAAGGTTTCTGTAGTGGCTGGTCTACTGCACATCTCCACCTAGATCTGCCAAACAGCCGCCTTTGACCTAGACGGGCTGAATTTCAGGTTTGGTTAGTGCCCACTGGTCAGCAAGAAGACCAAACCGACAGCCTGGCAGCACGGAAGGGAGAGCTCCCCACAACAGATTTTCAGGACCAGAAGGTTATGCTGCTGGAGTTTATTGCAAATCCAGTACGATCTGACAAAACTGAAAGATAAGATATGGCAGAATGAAAATTCATGTGTGGAAAAGCATTTTGGTGGTGGGTTAGCCCAGATGTGTTATGTCTCTTTCATTCAAGAGCCGTGGTCAGATCGCACAACTCAGCTGAAGAAGCTGACCATGTACCACTTTATACCACTTGACTCCTATGAATTCACACGATCTTGTGGCAGCTGCAGGTATTTATGCACCAGCTGGATATATTTATGCACAGAACCTAGTTTTAAGAGGCTTATTTTGGGATGTACTTTTCAGAAAAATACCGTTGAAGGTTACATCACTTTAAAAGAATAATAACCTGTGGTATAGGAGGTGGTACGCACCTTGGCTTTGCCTTCAGCTGATAGAACGTCCCACTTCAGAGCCATTCTGCTTCCTTGCACTGCACTTTGGGAATGCTCCACCATTCATCCTGCTCTGGGCAAAGAGGAACTCGGGAGCTAGCTGGAGAGAAGCGGAGCTGGCACACTGAGTGTGTGAGGGGGAGCTCGGTGGTCCACTGACACCAGCGCTGCCTGCTACCACTGTCAGCCTGGCAAAATCTAGGCTGGTCCCCACAGCCTGGACAGCTGGGAGGTGTGGAAGTGATAGTGAAGGAGGAGCACAGGAGAGAAGCAAGTAGAAGTAAGAGTGGGAGGAATTAACCCAGAGAAGCGAAGTGGATCAGGAGCAAATACTTAAGTCAACAAACGGAGGGAGGAAACAGAGGAGAGAGACAAAAGTCCTCACTTAACAGTTTCTAGCAACAAGTCCTAGGAGAACTCTCTGAGTTTGCATCCCTTGGAAACGGAGCCACCAATAATGCAATCCTGGAAAAGCATCCCCACTCCAAGTCTTAAACAGTATGGATCCAGGAAATATTAAATCCATCTGCTGTGGAGAAAATGTTTTATCAACAACAAAAAACCCATTTGATTTATTCTCTAGACGCTGGGCCCAGACTCAGTCACTAAGCTGTGCTATCTAATGTGGTTAGACAACTTCTAGGGAACTAACCTCTTGTTGCCATTACTCACCGTGTTTGCTTTTCCCCTATTGCCTTACTCATCTGATTCCTCCCTTCTTATTATGACTCTGGTTGAGTTGATAGGTCATAATTTATACTACAGGCAGAGGCTTTCATGCCTTTGTCAGTAACTTGAGCCAGGGAAGTGAGTTATTCTTGCCTTTGACTTGTTTCTCCGTCTCGTTCCTTCTGTCTGGGAGTTTACCTAGACCTAGAACATACAAACTCCGTAGTACTACCCATCAGGAGAGGCCGATTAGCTTTCCCTCTAGTTTTAGTTACAGCACATGAGCACTCACACTCACACTCACACCTATGAGTGCTTTTGCATGAGTTTTTTGCTTGATGCCAGGTATTTAATAGAAGCCTGCAGTGATACAGCACCATTAGTCCCAAAGTGCCTTCCAAACCATAGATTTATCCACCAAAGTTACCCTAACTAACATTAAAGCAGAGGCATCGCTGGAGAAGAGCAGGCACACAGCAGGCACTTCCCCTCCCAAGTTGATGTGTAGTGAGCTTTTTCTCAGGCGCTGTGTCCAGCTCAGCTCCAGACACTTCAAAAAACATCTCACCTACCTTTGATGCTGGTTCCAGGTCAGTTAACTACCTCCTCCCATGTGGACAAAAGCCAGAGCACGCTTTACACTCGTTTTATACCGTAGCCCACTCATGCTACGCAGCTGACACAGACTAAACCTACTCAAGGGCCCTGAGAGGGAACCTAATTGCTTTCTCTCAACGATCACTTGTACCTGGTAGTACAGAACGGTTCTTCTCCCTGTTTCTGGAAAAGAACTGACAGAGCAGCTACGTTTACTGGGACTGAAGGCCCATGAGAGCCCCTCACGTTCTGCAGCACGACCCACCCAGACACAGGGATGGGGCTCCACTCCACGCTGCAGGTGCACTGGGGGTCCTCAGGGTGTAAAACGCTCCTCTGGAAAACAGCAGTAACTCAGCGAATTCTACGGCAATAATAAAATCAAGAATGAGTGGGGGCAGGTTCCTATACTGCCAGAAATGGCTGTGTTCCTAATGTGCGCTCTCACATGCACACCAAAATGCTGGTTACCAAATCGCATGAAGATGTCCAGATCACTTACTGGGAAACAAAAAGGCAAAAGATCCGATGGGGCAAAAATACCCCTCTCCGCCCTCCCCATCCCACCTCATTTCAGAAGAACTTTGCATTCCTCATCTTCGAAAAAGAGCTTCCCTAGATAGAGAAGGGAGGCCCTACCTCAGCTGAGCATTTTCTTGTTAGAATTTAGGACATTCTCTGCATCTTCCACCATCAAGAGTTCAGCATGTTCAATACCTGCGGCAGTGTGAGTCAGATCCGGCTGGTTCCTGCCCAGGTGACGTCAAAAGAAAAAAACGTAAGGATTCAGTTAGGTATAATCAAGTGGCCACTTGAGACACGGTAAATCTCTTCCCAGGAAGGGTTAAAAAGTTGAGCTCACCTGCCAATTTTTCAATACCCAAAGTCTTAAAACAAACAAAACAAAGCCAAAACACCCTTCCAGAAGACAGAAACATATGAGAGAACTTGAATTAGCCCCAGCACCAGGGCGAATGCAGAGCCGGCCCATTAAAATACACTTTACCTGCTTCAAAACTGCCCATATGATCTTTTGAATCGGAGCGGCGGTTCCTAATGTGCTGTTTGACAGCTGCCACGGCCTTGCCAAGGGTGGTTCCTGCTCGGTGGTGAGTGAAGTGATTATTGTATCTGCAGTCAGCTAGACACTGCAGCGTGGAAACCTGGGAGATGAAAGGCACCATATAAATATACAATATTATTACTGCTATTACTATTATTTCACTGGCCTTTTGCCTCGCTTTCTGGTTGAGCAAGAGAATATGAGTATTCCTGAATGTCCCCAACCCTGCATTTAGTCAAGCCTCGTCTTTAGCACTGTAGACTTTCAGATATAATTTTTTCCCATCATCTCAGTTCACAGAGCCACAGACTTGGTATTAACTTCAAAGTATTTTTCCTTTTAAAATACAAGTCAATGTTATTTGTCAAATGACTGTTTTGAACTTGGATCCAATATTTTTAGTAAAAGAAAAAAAAAAAAAGAAAAAAAAAAAAGTTTTGTTTTGTTTTTTAACTGGAAGGAATCCAAACTATCCACGGCTTTTATAACCCAACTTCCTTATGAGTCAGGACATTTATTGCCAGAAAAATATTATTTTAACTTTATTAGTGCAATATAGTAGTGACATCTAGTGGCTTTCATCAGCGTCGTGATGAGCGAGGGAGAGGCGACTGGCAGGACTTGTGGGAACAGATCCAGGTCGGGGGGTATTATGCCATTGTTGAGAGTCAGCGGCAGCTGAACGAGATCTTCCAAGGTGTCTATAGAGTTTATTAGAATTATAAAATTATAATAATATCATGAAAGGAAATTCTAAGTTAGGAAATTCTAATGGTATAACACCCATGTGTGATTTCTTCGGCTCACGTTTATAACAAGAAAGGTAAAATTCATGACTTCCTTTATCCAGGCTAAAATATCTCATTGTTCACACCAGAGCGCTCCTTCGCCATGAACTAAAAAACAATATTCTCAGATTTCTGAATCGATGTTCAGTCCGAGGCACTTCACAGACCACGCAGCCTAAACGCCACGGGCACAGCCCAGCTCCTTCTGAAAGAAGCAGGAGTTGTGCCACAGTTTTCCATAAAGAAAGATCATGGCTTAAATATTTTTTTTTTCCTCCCCAAAGCTGAAGCTCCTCCTGAGGCCTTCAGCCAGGACACACGTGCCTACAGACTTACTGTTATGCTCAGAAATACCAAAAAAAAGTCAAGGTTGGCCTTTGAGTAACAGGATTGAGGCAGTGCACTCACCAAACTGGCAGAGGCAAGGAATGCTCCCCGGGCTCCTGAAGCAAAACGAATACCAGAGTTTGGTAGAAAGATAACGCTTCTAGTGCTGGCATGGAAGTTTATCATCAGCTACGGAGCTTAAAGTGGGTTTTTGTTACCTGTGGAATAGCATTACTATTGCAACCAACTTGTGGGGTCCCTTCCTTCCTCTCAGCGAGCTTGCCTGCAAAATTTAGTTGGGCGCAAAAATTGCCAGATGTTCTTTGAAGATAAATTATGCTTGTCTGACGGTGCTCAACTGGCTGTGGAGCTTCAGGCTATTGAACGTTGCTGTGATTTCAAATTCTACCACAGGTCTTATGCTGCTCTTTCTGTCCCTTCAGCTCAAAAAGTTCTTCATTACTTGGTCAAACTTTCCACATAGAAGGCCCGTTTAACTAAAAGGCTGTAACTGAGAAAAAGCTATTAATAATTGTTTTATTTAGTCACGGACACTTGCTACATAGAAAAAAGGAGATGAAATGCTGGAAAACATATTTTGTATAAGCACGTTACCCTGCGCCGGCTGGCTGCAGCTTAGATAAAGCTCAGGATTGTTCTATAAGGGACAGAGACTTTGCAGGAGCTTCGCCGAGAAAGCCTGCGTTGTGCAACCGAGGGGTTATGGCTCTGCAGGTGTGTGCCTGGGCGTGCGTGTGTATATGTGTGTGCATGTGTTTTATTATGAAAGGATTTACTTTTCCATGTGCAGCAGTGACAGCACCCCAGAGGAAGTCATAGCTGGGAAGTATCTAATATAATATTTGCACTGCGTCTGCAGTTTGTGTCAGCGTGCCAGCGTTGTTGCTCCGCTCTCCCTCCTCGGGATTATTAGGGGGTTTGCAACATTAAATATAATGACCGTCTTTGAAGTTTAGACTTAAGAACTGAGACGGTTTTTCCATGTTGGCAGTTAAGCTGCAGCCTCCTTCCACGGATGGCAGGCCAAGGAAACAAACGGTCAGCTCCACGTCTGCCTGAAGCACCTCCACAGAGTCAACCTACTGCTTCCACCCGGGATGAAGCTTCCACCCCAGCCTTCGCTTGCTGCTGGGTCCCACCTCCGCTGGGCTCCTACAGCCAGGAGGAGGTCAGACCCAGGGGCGTCCTCCAGTGCTCCTCCAGCAAAACCCCCTCGGGGCAACGCGGCCCCGGGGCCACCGCCGATGTCCTCTCCGGGATGGGGACTGGTGCTGCCCGCAAGGCAGCGCTCCCCGTGCTGGAAAGTGGTGAGTCAGAGCAGCGGCTTGAGGGAGACTTCAAATACTCCAACAGGTCTGGCAGAAATATTTATACACCTGCATTTTCAAATATGCTCTACTTTCTCACTTTATAAATACATGGGATCCAGTTGAACACTTGGCCTCGCAGAGCCAAGTATGCCCCTTTTTATTTGATGAACCAGCTGGTTTTCTGGCCTGTTCATATAAACATATTTGTGTGTGTTGATTTTGCAGTTCATTGGGAAAAAGAAACAGATGACAGGTCATATGTGCATTTTGTTATGTATATAACTACCACACAGAAAATTCCCTTCAGTCCATTTACTTGTTTACTTTGCATGAAGGGAAGCAGCACATAAAACACTCGGAGAAGGCACGGGAGGAGGACGGCTAATGCCTTTATAACCCACGAGATGCAAAATCGGTTCATGCAGGTGAGATGCTGCAGTGGGTCTGTTTACAGATCACCACGGGCTGCGATCCCGTGAGATACGAGTCCACACAGGGGACAAGTGGCGTAGCCTGGACAGCGAGCTCCTGCTCACATATTCATTCCTTTGGTTTTGGCTTCCACGCCCCCGGTTCCAGGTGTGAACTAGCAGTGGCCTTCGAGATTCAGGCGGGGATTTCCAAAGGATCTGAGATAGCCCACCATGGCACTAAAATGCCACTCGGGCAGTTTGTAGGTTGCTTCAGTTATCTCCTTCCGCACAGGTAGAGGAGCCAAAAAACCTACCCCACTCATCTCCGGCATTGCACGTAGGTGGACAACAGACGCCGGCTCGCGCTCCTCCCTGCATGGAGGCTTGTCAGGAGCTAATGCAATACAACAATCTCAACCAGCTCATAAAATTATAACGGGATGTCAAGGAATTTATTGCCAAGTCTGAAAAAGAAAAACATTTCAATATCCTATTATGGCCTCTCCCCAGCCCTATAACCTGCTGAGAACTAGGCTTTAAAATGCTGCACTAGCCAATCCCTCTGAACTTTGACTTCTATTTGGAGGCATTGTTTTTTATTCAGCTATAAATAAGCTGAATTATGGGCTTTTTCAAGGGGGACATGCATCTGGAACATTACATGGAAAACCTCAGGTTAATGCCCTGACAGTTTGTCTAGGCAGTAAAAGGCAATTGCATGTAACACCACAAAAGTTGTGCAATCCCCAACACAAGGAACTTTGCTTCACACAAATCACTGGAATTAGACAAAGGATAGGATATACTCCCTGGAGGTGCCAGATTTCATCTTGCCAGTTTTATTCTTTATACTTACCTTAAGAATACATTTATAATTTAACATTTTGCTCTATTTCTGGTCGTCTTTGGGGCCAAACTGGAGAACCTAAAGCACTATAAGATGGTTCATCCTGGTAAACAGTCGCATTTCCCCAGCTGCTTGCAATAGTTACCGTATATTTTCACAGCTATCTGCCCCTTCCATTTCATCAGCAATATCACCAAACTCCTTATTTTCTGCAGCAAATGGAATTCTAAACATCTTATATTTGTGTGTGATTTTTATTATAGGATTTCACAGCCAAGCCAAAAGGGAGAAGACAAGTTAACAACTAAGCCCATTTCCCAAAAAAAAGGCTTGTATTCTTGACAATATCAGATGTAACAACGGCATTGGATGCGCGTAAGCCAACGTGATAAAGCCGTGGAGCAGGACTAGCCAAAAAGATATCAGTAAGCTATGAAGTTTTATTTCTTTTTGAAGAAAGTAACGCTTTCTGCTTCCTTTGGAATTTTACACAACTTTTCATTTCCCTGTAAAATTTCAAAAGCGGTTTTATTTGAAAGCTCCCCGGGGGTTGTGCTGCAGGGACAGGACGCTCGTGTAACGTACCTGCACTCACGTGCTCTTCAGAAGGGAACGGCTTCGCTGGGCAGAGGGGAGATGTGCCGCTCCGCCTAAATGCTAGCTAGTCCTTCCAAATGCGACCAGCAAACAGGGACCCCTTCCACGCTCTTTGTCAGCAAGACAACCCCAGCTGGACCGGCCCCAAAAATAAGTGAGGAGAACAACCTACTTAATCGACAGCTGAGCCAGGTGGCTGAATATATGGGAGAGAAATAATTTCCAAGTTGCGTGCCAAGCTCATGTTCTCTGCAGTGGGGCCCCGTTTTGTGCTGGGGAAGAGTTAGGGCTCCGAATCGCAGTGTCATGGGATGCTTTGGGCAGAGAATCGACTGCTGTTGGCTGGAGGCGCCGAGAGACAGTGCTGAGCTCGCTGTAGCTCTGAAAATAGATCTGCACCTGCTATTAGCGTCAGCTTTGCCATCAAAATCCTGTCCAAGGGCGTAAATAACTTATGAATAAGAGAGATTTTGAAAATAGACTCCGCTCTTCCTCCCTATCAAGGAAACAACCCAGACAAGTAGTCCAAATCTTTCTGGCCACTCAAAAGTCAAGATAGGGCATTACAAGTGTTAGAAAGAAGGATGACATAAACCCACACGCAAGTAACAACCGTGCAATGAAAGCGAGCAACTAACCCAGATTAAAAATGTGGTCAAAGATCCAGGTAAAAATTAATTTCAGCGTACCTGAAAAACGAGCAAGGCAATAAAATGAACCTGCAGGTGCCAGCTTCTCTGCTCCTTTTCTTCCTCCCTCCTTGCCTTGCATGTCTGTTCCAGGCTTGCCAAAGTGCTGACTCTCTGTCTTCTGTTACGTACCTGCTGCCCAGGAGCACAGTTGCAATCAAATGCGGTTTTTATTCTGTGAATGAAAGTAGAAGAAGGTAATAGAAGATACCATAAGTAAAAATTTCAAAAGCAACTACTCATTCTAAATATTTTTATTCTGGAGTATGACTTGAGCTGCTTGAAATTCAATGCCTGAGTTGCAAAGTAGTTCAACAATGTCTCCAAATTAATCTTCAACCACTGTGATTTCCAAAATCATATGACATTTTTCAAAATCTTTGCCTATGAGTTTAAAATGAGGACAAAAAAAACCCAACCCTGTCTGCTCCATGAGGCAGGGAATCTTTATCCCTGGGCAAAGTTGGAGGGTATACATTTGGAAGAGGTTCTTTTTGAAGGTGCTCACAAACTATTTACAAGCAATAGGTTCTGGGATGCTGAAGGAGCTAGGTAATGAACAGGTATACTTCCAAGTCATAAAAACTGATTATACAGGGAATCTTAATCCAAAGAGAGCACTAGCACCTTCGGCTGTATACATCTGCTAGTTTTGCCCAACTGTGGGCTTGAGGTCACTGCACCACGTGCTTTAAATCAGTAGTTTCCATATTGTACACACAAGGAACATTTCAGTTCAAACCGGTTCCCACCTAGTGCCCAGATTTTCCCGTTGGAGAAGCCACTTTGCTCACTCCAGACTCAGCCAAAGCAGAGCAGGCGCCAGCCGGGATGCGACTGGGACAAGCAGAGGGTCTCAACGCAGCAGAGTTCTCCCGCTGTCAGCCCGTACACCACCACACACACCTCCTCATCAATGGGGTCCTGCTCCCACTGGGGATTTTATTATTGGGAAACAGGCTGGATTTGTGCTGAACTCGCCTCAGAGATGGAAAATTAAAGCCACTGGTTTGGCACAGGTGACCTTGACCTATCTCAGAATGAGCTAAAATAAAACTTGCCTGAGGGCTGTGTCCCCATTTACCTCGAACTCTCATGGCCCTGTTGTTCACATGAATGCTGATGTTCTTCTCACACCACACCGCAGCACTGGCTGAGCAAAAAGGACACCTATCCAGTCCACGAAGTTCTTGCACAAAAAAATATTGATTTTCCTTAACGAGGAATATCATCTGGAAGGCTGTTCTATCACTGCAGCAACTGAGAAGGAGCATGGCCCAGCCTGTTTGGATTGTGTCACATGGGACAAGTTAAAAGCTCAGCAATGGGATCAGGAATTGCCAAAATGTCATAGAGGTAGTGGAAGAAGTAAAAGTCTTGCCAGCTCTCACATGAATGTGTGTTGGCTCTAGCATTCATGCTGGAAGTCTTTATGTGGCAACTTGAATTTCCTCATTTCACTCCTCTTGTTTCAGTTATCCGGTCATGGAGTGAAAAAGCAAAACAAAACAAAAGCACCAAGCGTACATGATTAATCACTCACTCTGCATAACTCAGTAAATAGCCAAAGGCTAGTCACGGCAAATAATTCACCAACACTCTGCAAGCAATACATTTGTTCAGCCAGTTCTGACTAGCAGGCTCTCAGAAATGGGCATTTGCAGGAAACTCGTCAACAGAAGAAAAATGCGGTATTTATTACTGGCATCTTTGCCAGTTCCATTATTTGCCTAATACGGCAAAACTGGGTGAGGAGGGAGCAGAAGGTGCAAACAAACCATGATATGCTCACCAGCAACCCAGCCGGCTGCGAGGGTCCCATACACCTGGAAGGACACTTGACTTTATCGCCATGCGGGATTCAGCCCTCTCAGCAACCACAAGTGGGGCACAACTTTTAAAAGCTCTGCTTTGCTTTTAATTCAGCCCCGTACACGGCTCAGATTTTCAAAAGCACGCGATACCGGACGCACCGAGCCCTTTGGAAAACCCAGCCACCCAACGTGGTCCCTCAATGAGGGCTGAACTCTGTTGGAACTAACCCTTGACAGCTAACAACCTGGCTTCGGGCTTGCTATTGTCTCAGCGGTCATCAGAGAGGGAGAAAAATGAAACCTTGAGGGCGAAAGATCTTATCCAAGATCATCAGTAGGAACACGTTGCTCTGCAACCTCGTTTTCTAAATGGGCTCCCCTCCCAGTATACCCCCAGTGGCACACGGCCTGAAACACAGATGGATCAGCACCAGCACATATACAGCTGTAAATAGATCATATATAATGGTGTTTCATTTTGTATTCCCAGCTTGCCAGCAGATATTAGGCCACGTGTCTGGTCATGAGAGAGAGAACTTAAGCCCTGAAATAATAGCTACAGAATTTTCCTTCGCATAAGGTTGTGGAATAAGGGTCCCTCAGCAAGATCAAGGTCCTGTAAAGGTTCACGTAAAGTGACGAACAAGCAGACGAGCAGCTGAACCGAAGCCGAGCCCCCATCTCCAGGCGAGGGGACGCTGCCCACCAGCCCACGCTCGGAACCTCTGCCCCTGCTTCAGCTCTTCCTCATTCATGAAGTCCTAAGCAATGCAGTGATCTACTGGGGCCATTGATACTGACATTGGAATTAGGAATAAAGAAAAAAATATGACGTTTCAGGCTACTGCTATTTCTACGAGGTTCTGCTCACAGCATATTATTTTCTTTCTTTCTCTTTTTTTTGCGTGTGAAGAATGCAAAAGCACTATTACTGACACAGGTACATTTCAGATTAACAGCAACCGGAGAATAAGAAAAATAGAGACACAGGAAAGAGAAAAGTAGAAGTTCTGCTCTAAGGCATTGTTCCCCAAGAAATCAGGCTGCTCTAATGTTCCTTAGCCAAATACAGTATCTGTATTCGCTTTCCCTCTTGCATCCATGCAAAATAACTATGCATTCCAAAAGAACCACAGGAAAAATACCAAACAACCAGCACAGACAGGTCTCTCTTGTAGTTGTTCGATGGTATTGCTTGTCATTGCAACAAAACGGCCCTGAGCAGTTTAGGGCACTTGGTCCCCACCTTTCCATCCTGCGGTTGTGCTAAACAGGACCCCATCGTACCTAAACCCCAACGTTTCTAGTGCAAAACGCCTGCAGGCTTAGTAGCTTCCCCAAGGATTATGCAAAGTAAAAAGACCTCAGATACGTAAATATTCAGGAGGGGCAGCACGGAAGAGACAACTACAGTACAAACAAGAAACCAGTTCGTACACGCGGATCCGAAACGGCAGACACCCATGTTTTGGGGCTGCATGCATCCCAGCAAATACACCGCGGGGAACTTCAAAGGTGGCGTGAGGAGGGCACGGGAGCGAGCACGTGCTGCGCGTGACAGCGTTACGGTGCTACTCACGGCGTGCACGTTAGCTCAAGCACCTGCTAACCTGCTGCAGTCCGTCTCTGCAGCAACGCAGGCTCTGTAAGCGTGGCTTTGAAGGGAAAGGTAATTCGTTCTTCAGCATCGCTATTTGCCTTGCAGGTCACGAAGGGCTCATTTCGGTATTGCTTTCAGTGCTGCTCTTGCCCTGAATATAGGATTTTTTTTTTCCCCTCTGTTCCAATTTTCTTTCCAACCCCTGTCAAGGCAACCAGCGCAGGCATTTACGGCCTTTCCGCTTGCTGAAACGCGATCTTTAGCAAAGCAAAGTTTGACCTCTCTTGCCTTTCAGGCCAGGACAGCCTTCTCTTAAGGCATCGCTGGCAGTGGGCACACAGTAGCTTTTTCACGGAGCAGTGAGGATGCTGCGTTTTTGTGTTTTTGCAAAGTGAGCAACGCAAACTCACACGCACCCCTACCCCTAACCTGGGCCTTTGTCACATTTCCAGGGGGGACTGCTAGGTGCAACCCAAAATATTTTTTTTTAATGCAAATAAATACACGGATACCTCAGTACCGGGATCCAGCCTGGCACTCTGCTTAACCACGTGCTTGCCAAAAA
>VXBL01008568.1:6636526-6694407 GCA_013400195.1 Aramus guarauna
AAAAAAAAAGAGTCTCCCATAAGAACACAACCACTTCCACACCAATCTTTTTCCAAGTCCTGCTTATAATTAAACTCCCTGGCGCAGCATCACCATCTCCTAAGGTCCTTTCCCAGCCTCTTAGGCCGTCGGCTGTCCCCTCGAATCTGGCAGACGCAGATTCGCGTTGTGCGCGGGGTCAGGAACACGTCTGCGTGGCAGCGTCTTCCCCCTCACCGCGCCTGCCCGGGCTCTCCCCTCCAATTTCCACCTTGGGCCTTTCATTTGTGAATTTGCAGACTTTTGCCAGTTTTTGACACCAGCAGCACGAAGAGACAAAACCGGACGGAGACAACGCGGGGGTACGCACAGAACGCATCGGCTTTGCCTTACGTGTACGGCTGAAACACGCAGTAGCTCCAGCCCAAGATGATGATGCCCAGAGGAAAGCCTCGCCGTCGGGAGGGTTGGCACAGAGGTCAACGCGATGCCTTATCTCTTCCAAAAAAATCCGGTCGTTCAGGTACACATGCTTTTTCTTTTTCTAAAAAAAAAAAAAAAGAAAAGTTTCTATAGCATATACAGACTCAGCATTTGTTCCATTTTCAGGATACCACATAACTAATTTTTTTTTTGTTTTTTTAAGGTAAAAGATTTGGAGTCTGCAGCTTTGCCGGGATAGATAAACCCAGGCTGGAATGAACTCGCCAGCTGAAGCTCTGTAAGCCAACACATCAAGACAGCAGGAAGTCTTGGGAGGGTGGTAAAATTAAATTTTTCCCAAGCAAAACATTTTTATTAATTTGATAACCACCAGCATTTTATTTTGACATTAACTAAGAATCCAATCTAGATAATGGGAAATGGCAGTTCTCTGTTAAAAGCCGAGGGATTTTTTCTTTTTTCTTTATTTTATTTTTTTTTTTTAATAGCAACATTCAAATAGCTTAGAAACATTTGCTCCCTTTCTGGTGGAGAGTTTCACCTATAAGCAGCATACGCTGGTATGTGTTTTAAAAAATATTTCCATATGCTAAAGGAATGCAAATGGTTGCCAAAGAAAGTGGCTGTTCCAGCAGCAGGCTAGGGCTGGTTTTAAAGGCAAAACTGCTGCAGAAACGAGGTATCCACAGAGGTGCACTAAAGCAACACTAACTGCGGTGACCTTGAGACGACCTAGACCTCCTCATATTACAAAAATGAAAAGGGAGTTAGAAAATCTGAGGCCAATTAGGCGTTTTTTTTTTTTTTTTTTCCTNTTTGGGTTGGGTTTTGGTTTTTTTTTTTTTTTTTTTTGCCTTTTTTTTTTTTTTTTCCTGGAGACATGATGAAATTTCCTGAAACAAAAACTTTAGCAAATTCTATAAAATACTTCTAGCTTTGGTGGAAAAATAAATTATTGCCTTTTTATCTCCTCATTCCTGAGGCGGAGAACTGGCCCACTTCTGTTTGTGCAGATGGATTGGAGGGAAAACACCCAAAGAAGGGCCAAGTGGTGAGATTCTTGGCACGAGCAATTAAGTGTGAAGTTATTCTCAGGGCTGCCTATTTGTTATTGCAGCAGGAATCATTAAGATTATATGGAAAGATATTGTCTGGGAAAAAGTGTGAAGTAGGGATTATATGTCCTGAAATGTGATTAGCGAGCAAAGCATCGTCTGTCCTTGACAGGGTCTCTCTGGACCGGCGATTCGGAGGTGGCTGCGCTCAGGTGGCTCCCAGGACGTTTTTCGGTCTGAGCTTGACCCGAAGCACGCCCACGGACCAGGCACAGAGGCAGGAGCCGTTGTTGAAGGGAAGGTCGTCTCTTCGCTGCGCTCCGGTGCTTCCCGCCCGTGCGTAGCCACCCCAACGGGTGCTCGGGGCAGCACGCAGGCTCCGGCGGGTTCCAGGTGCTGCGGAGCATCGCTGCGGCCGTGCGCGGGCAGGAGCTGCTCCCAGAGGAGGGTTTGGTGCTCAGCAGCTTCCCGCCGTCGCAGCCAGGCAGAGGTGGGTGCGATGGCTCAGTCTCCTCGTGAACACGTCCCACATTGGCGCTCTCGGCGAGGTGCACGGCACTGCCCCGGCACCCCAGGACCAGCCGTGCCGGGGGAGGACACCCACCTCCCGGCAGAGCCGTGCCCTCGGCTGAAGGCAGCTGCTCCGTGCAGGGGCTACCTCCCCCTCCAAGGACACGGCCGTGACGTGCACGGCCCCTCTCCTGCCCTGTGCCTGGGTGGGCAGCGGGTACTGGGTCCTCGAACCAAGAGGGCAGGGCAGGGGAGGGCTGAAGAGTCCCTTCCCTCTCTGCTCCCGTCCCTCCACTGACTTCTGCTGACTTCCATCTCCCCAGGAAGACGGGAGCAGGTGGGGAGGGCCCGGAGCGCTGGTTCAGCTTCACGCAGCCCAGGGACAGCACGTCCAACTCCTTGCTGGCACGTCTGTCACCAGCGCCATCATTCCAGGAGGCAGCGGCTTTCTCCACCCTTCCCTCGCTGAGCACAACAGCTCCCTTCTTTCTGAAGGGCAAACAGACCCCAATGTACGTGTGGATGCTGTAAGCGGGTCGGCGCCTTCTTCATCCGGGAGGCACCGAGCAAGATCCACAGGGGTTTCGCTAAGAAACGGGTGCAACCAGGACGGAGGAGGCATCTCTGCAAAGCAGACGTTCCTGCCACCATCGCTTGTGGCAGCCCTCGGGGCTGCTCCTCACCGCCGCTGTGCCGATCTTCCCATCCCCGTGCCCCCTCCGCACCTCTCTCCTGCCTGCAGGCTGGGATCCAACGGAGAGGGGCTGTGAAGAAGGATGGTACTGCACCACGGAGCAGCAGGACGGGGATTCGGGAGTACGGAGGGTCCGTGGCAGGTCCCAGCCAGACCGTGCACCGAGGGTTACCTGCCCATCTGCGCCTGCCTCTCTCTCTAACACCGAGGCTCCACGTGCAAAACCAGTAAGCCATTTTCTCTCCCACCCGAGGGGAAGCAGAGGTTTGGGGCAATGCCACCCCGGCCGCTTCCCCGCGCCTCTCTTCCTCGCTCAGCGCAACCTCGTTCAAGAGCAAAATGTTTGTGTTTCGATCCAAATGCTGGTGGTTTGGACTCTTCCTTTCACAGCTCGAGTCTCGTGGCATCCGCTGCAAAGTGTGACAAGGGTTTGTGAGCCAGCCAGGAGCATGTGTCGAGATAAAAGGATGCCCACGAGTGCTGGGGAGGAGCCGGCGGGATGTCTTTGCCTATCGCTTGCCAAAGCAGCCGGGGGGGATTTGGAGTCGATGATGCATGTGTCGAGTACTCCAAGCGCCTTTTCTCCATCAATTCCCCCCGCACCACCTCCGAGGAGCTGCCGCGATGTGGACAAGCGCGCTGCAGGGCGAAGAGCGCAGACACATGCAAAACTCATCAGAGACATCGCGCTTAGACAGGAAAGACCTGCAGGATCATCGCGTTCATCTGCTGGCGAGAAGCTTTGTCGTGCCGATACCAGAAATCCCACAGCCGAGAAGAACCTGCATTCCTCTGACACGGCTGGATTACCCGACCACGAGGGCTGCTCCGGCTTTACAGCCACCATCAGACAGCAGGAAAGATGATACAGGGAGAGAGGGTGGTCCAACTCCAAGCCTTTCCAGATGCAGCCGTAACTCAACACCGTTCCCGCAGCGCTGACAGCGCTCGGGCAAGGCGGCGGAGCGGCGTTAAGTCATTATCGAAGACAAAAGGTGGTCATTTCTAATGCCTAACTGGACACGTCCAATTACGTTGTGCAGAGATGCGCAAACCGCGTTGGAAATTCTGCGGAATCTCTCTTTGGTTCAGTTATGATTCTAAATTATGATTTAGAATATTTAAAAAAAAAAAAATCTAAATGCTAAAATGGAAGGAAAATCTTCTAAGGATAAAAATTAATGATTTAGAATATTTAAAAAAAAAATCTAAATGCTAAAATGGAAGGAAAATCTTCTAAGGATAAAAATTAATGATTTCAGCCAGTGCTAACAGCTTCTAGTGGGCACATTCCACATATTTACTGATTGTGGAAACACCCAGAGAAACCGAGCAAGCTCGACCAACTAAACCAAGAGGTCTGGATTCAAGTAAGTCCTTCATCCTTCTACAGTACCTGCACTCGGCCCCGACTGGGTCTTGAAAGAGGATGTTAGCTATAGTTAGGGGTAATTACCACTGATTTTTGTCATCTTACGCCCTGAATTCTGCCTTCTTGTCAATAAAAACCTTTACCGGAAAAGAAAAAGCTTTTCTGTAGAAGGCACGCAGCACTACCACGAAGACGACGCCTCTCGTAGCAGTATTTTTTCCTGGTACGTAAGTGATTAACAACTGGCTCGCGCCCCGTTTCCGTACCACAGCACAAATGCTTTTAAAGCATCCAGGGAAGAGCTGGAGCTTGGAAAAGTCAACAAGCGCCTCAGCCCCCCTCACTCCGGGGGCTGCAGGACCCGGGGTCCGACGCTGCGCGGGGCGGCCGTAAAACCTGCCGCTGACACGGAGCACGGCGCTTTGCTCGGGAGGCTGGGCCTGGATCACAAGGGAAACCCATCAGGCCGTGACAGAGCAACCAAAGGGAAATTTTAGCGTCCCCAAGGGTGGGTTTTAAACTGCACTGATGATCACAGCCTCATTCGACGCTGCTCCGAGCAATGCAGCTTGTGTCTGGCACACGGTGCTTTTTCTCTCCACCTCTTCCAGCGGAGCAGCAGGTTCAAGGGAGGGATACGTTCCTCTGGATCCTCGGGTCTGCCCCGGGATTTTTAGGAAAAGCACTGCTGGGGTCGAGTGGAGAAGAGGATCTTTCCTGAATTTACTTTTCACGTTATACCTATGCTCTTTCCTTGGGAGAAGCTGGTCCTGAGGCTCCCGTGGCACTTGGGAAGCGCCCACAACGTCCCTCCGCTCCCGGGCATCCCCAGGCTCTCGGTGCAGCGCAGAGGAAGGGCCACATCCTGCACCGATGTACTCTACCCATCCGCACTGCCAGCAATGCCCTGCTGTTTAATTCAGGCTGGAAGTTTTGGCTGTCAGAAATCCGTAGCCCAGACCACGACACTCCTTGAAAATAAGGACCGTGGCCTTGATCTTGATCCAATGGGATATTGTGGTCGGTGCTGTAAAAATACAGATGCCGAGGGCATGAATCTGAGCTCGCTCTCTTGGAAAAGCGCTGAGAGCTCAGTCCTGCAACTCGCTTTCCACACCACGGGGGTGGCTCCCGTGGGAAACGCGGCCCCTCTCAGGGCTGGGCTCGCACGGGAGGCACAAGGAGTGGTGTGAAGGCACGTGGCCACGCCGACCCCAGGATTTCCCTCCAGCTGAAGGATTCACATTCTGAAATCTCTCTACAGCTTTTATTTGTTTGATTGGTTGGGGTTTTTCTTTACAAAATACATTGGAATTTCGCCAACCCTATTAGAGAAACATTTCCCGTGCGTTAACTTCTTTAACAACAGATTAATTTCAGCAAATCCGATAAAACCAATGAGAAAGAACCCCAGAAGATACCATTTTGAATCCTTTTGTGACCATTTGTGCCTTGTTACTCTTCACCTGCAGGAAAGGAGCACTGCGGGGAGCACAGGTAGGGTTGGGTGGCAACTGGAGGAGCATCTTCCCACGGATGCAGGTAGGATGGGGCCCAGGCCAACAGACCAGCTTCTCCAGCTGGGAGCTGGGCGACCAGCGTGGCAAGCACCAGCCCTTGCCCAGAGACGGCACCAAACAGCCCGGAGGTAAATCCCTTTAAAGGCGGCAGCTTGCTGGGAGTAACCGCTGCCCGGGTTCACTCTGCGGAGAGCTGGAGAGGAGCAGCAGCCCTCCGCGAAGAAATTGCGTCACAAAACTAACAGCCACGTGGGGCGTCTGAAACAGACTGTTCTGTCCTTGAAACACAAAGCGTTAGCGTTCACAGCAGCTTCTTTCCCACCTCTTGTGAATACCAGCTCGTTCGTTCAAAAAATTACTCTAGCCTTTTTTTTTTTTTTTCTAATCATGAACACACCCATCCTTCAAAAACTTTCCCATTTGCAAGATTTAATGAACTCGCACAACAGACTGGAGCAGCCGTGCCTCGGCACTGAGCACTGGGGGAAGCTGGCAGCCAGCTCTGTTCGAGACACGCAAATCTGCGGATCTCCCTGCTGTTGGCAAGAGCTGCTGCCCAGAGCACCCCAAAACCTCGAGCCTGAGGAGGCTCCATCAGACCTCGGACCGACCAGCACCCGGGAAAAACGCAGGGCACTCGGCGAGCGCTGGGTACCCACAGCTCAGTACCTGCTTTCCGGAGACGCTCACGTTAGGAAGGAGAACAACAAGGGCTCAGGGTGCAAGAGCTCGCTTATCTGAACATGAGGAAGGTAAATCCGATGGCGGTAGGAGAGGCAATGCTCCTCTCCGGTGTTTGCAAGTCTTTGTTCCAGCAAGACTTCAGGGTTATCCCCAGCTCAGGTGAGGACACAGCTCAGTAATTACTGGAGCATCCCCAAAGTAATGCAAACGATGGCTGCGCAGCCAGAGCTGCGAGCTGCCGGACACAGGGAGAAACGGAGCCGTCCCCTGCTCCGCACGCCCCGAAGCACTGCCGGGGTGGGACACGGCAGCCTGGTGCCTCAGTTTACCCTTTGGTCTCTTCAAGGCAGAAATTTGGCTGCGGAAGAGGCACCTTTCCTTGCAGCGGAGGCTTTGCTGGAGGGATGCGCCAGCGCGGGAGCAGCCTTTGCTACCGAGGAGGCTGCGCGGGCGGCCCGCGACCTCTCAAAGGGCCGGCACCACCTCTTTGCCCATCACCCCCCCGGCCGAGGGGCTCGTCCGGCAAAGTCAAAGCCCCCGGTCCCTGGCTCACCCGCTCCTCCGGCCTGGAAGTGCTAGTCTGTGCCAGTGGAAGATTTACAGGGAAAAAAAAAAAAAGCAAGCTTTTCTTCTGAGCATGATGCGTTTGGAAATTAAAAACTAAAACCTTCAAAGGGCTTCTTCAAAGGAAAAAAAAGGAGGAAAAGAAAATACAAAGTTTTTGACTAGGGAAAAAAAATAGTCAAGAGATAAAAACGCATCTCACTCTATTTACACTGGCCTGTGCCAAGGAAAAGATGAAAATGCAATTATTTAAGTTGTTCAGACAAGGAAAGCTGTTTCTACTTCAGCCTGAGACTCGTCTCCAGATAAAACAGGGGCCACGCGGCCGGGGGCTGCCTCATGGCCCTGGCGAGCGGAGGTTGGGGGCAGTTTCGGGCACGTGGCAGCCCAGCCATCCCGCTGGCACTGCCGGCTGCAAGGGAAGCCGTTCCCGCACCGACACATCTTGCACGAGCGTGCCGGAGCCGAGCAACGGCCGCCTGCACAGCAGATCCATAAACCCGTAGTGGGAACGTTTCGCTGTTTGTTCTCCCCATCCAGAGGGAAAGTGTCCCCCCGGAGCAGGCACTCACCCCCATCCATCCTCTCCTCCTGCTGGCACGCACGGCCGCTGCTGTTTGTGGAGCCTTTCCAGCAAGTACCAAGAATAAATGTCCAAAAATATTCACCCCTCACACTTCTCTGGAAGGGAAAGTTGCTGTTTCCGATCCTCCCGGAGGCTTTTTGACTTGTGCAAGGCATTGCAGCTGAGTGGCTGTTGGAAGGGGAGAGCAGCAGCTGCCTCCTGCGGGCAGAGATGCGGGCAGGGATGCAGGCAGGGACAACCAAAGCACCCACATTGGGCCCAGGCGAGGTGGTGGGTGCCAAGCGCAGGGACCCACAACCTCTGTGCTGTGGCCGCTAGCGATGCAGAGCCGTGCCACCGTCTGTGCTGGGGTGAGGGCATGGCAGAGGCACAGGCGGGTGGATTTCGGGGGTGAAGGAGCTCAGAAAAGACAGAGGGAAACCCTGATCCGTGGGGACAAAAGGGACACCCCCTGGAAAAGAGGCAGGAAAGCTCCCGCTCGCAGGGCAGATGGGGAAAGGAGCCAGGACAAGATGGTACCCGACACGACGAACGGCCCCGCGCAGCCGGCAGGAAGCACCCACGCTTGGAAACCGGCTCAGACCACGGGGACACCGAAGCCATGGCTGGAGCAGAGTGCTGCAATCCGGCCGGTCACAGGTCCCGCTCCCCTACGGCCTCCTGAGCCCCCAGGGCACGGCACGAGCATGCAAGCCCTCAGCACCAGCCTGTTGCCACCCCCTGCCCTATTTAGGTCCTGGTTAGTAGCCAAGAGCCCCACGCTGCCTCAGCCACGAAGGGTTGAGGGTAACACAAAGTTTTGCCCCCAGCAGCTCTGGTTTGGGGGCCTGGGCAGGAGGGGACACGTGCGGCCCCCTCCATCCCCTTCACCAGCACGCTGCTGGCCCTGAGCACCTCTGCGATAGTTTCCCCCTCATCCCCAGAGCACCCAGCGGCACCTCTGCGACGCGTGGCCGGGGTGGGTTTGGAGGCGCAGAGCCACAGTGGAGCCAGAGCATCTCTACCCGGCACCCCACGGCCCGACCCTCCTCCCCGCAGCCCCCAGCCGCTTGGAGGGAGGCACAGAGCGGGCACGGGTGCTCAGTGCTTCGGGGCAGTTGCTGGGCCACACCACGAACCAAACCCCTGGCATCGTGCCTCCGTTGCCGCAAACTGCACTATGGAACCTGAAAATCCCTCAGATCTGCCCAAAACTCAGCCGTTGCCTGGCTCAGCTCAGCAGCAGGCGGACGGGGAGCGCGTGGCCCCCGGGCTCAGCTCCCGCCCTGCCAGGGAAGGTGGGGACAGTCAGGGGGACCATCTGCACCCCCCAACCTCTCCCGAGTGGCCGCCTTGCCCCACGCCAACCCCCGGGCTCTGAAAGTCGCAGCCCCTCAACCCGGCGAGTGGACTTAAACCAGCAAAACCATGCAAGCATGAGCTCAAAAACTAGGACCAAGTAAGAAACCAGCCACCAGCACCCCAGCCTGGGAGTCTGCGGTTACAGACACGCTGGCAGCGCGTTGCACCCGCACACGGGAGGGCTCCGAGGGACCTTCCCCCTTGCACACAAAAGGAGGTTTGCTCCATCCTCACCCAGATCGTTTGGCTCTCACCAGGGCGCTTCCAGCCCCCAAGCAAGCAGGATCTGTCCCTCCTCCCCCGAAGGGCAGAGGGAGAAGATCTGCTGATGCTTTTGGCACAGGAAGGTTTTGTCGTGCTCCCTGCACGCGTGTCTGCACGCTTCGCTGTAAAGCGTGGGGAAGAAAGGCCGACACGCCATTCCAGGTGCTTCCTTAGTTCAGCCCATGAGATGACAGCCCCTTCAAAATGGTTGTTCACCACAGGGCAAGTGCTTCCAGAGTCACCTCGCGGCCGACCATCGATTCCTGCTCTGGCAGAAGCACCACTTGCACAGCTACGGCTCAGTGCGGTGCGTGCTGCCCTGCTGTAGTGTAAAGCACTGAGGCAACATGGAGCAAAACATCTCGAGAGGGGAGATCTCAACGTGGAGCCAAACATCTTGAGCCCTGGCCGCAGCCGACCGTGCCTTGGCCTGGCTGAGCGGGCACTGAGCTCCCGGCAGTAACGGGGCTGGGGGTGCTGAGCTTGGCAAACAACCGTGCAGCAAGTCGGTGGCTGTAACTGTATTTTTAAGAATGTATTTAGTTAGCAAAACGGTGTTCTGACTTGTGACAGTCCCACACCATTCAGGACAAGGTTATACGTCGTATCTTACCTGTTGTAAGCAGGCCGCTCGAGGAGCTGGTCTGTGCGTACGTAGCCAGAAAGACCCGTTCCAGACAGACGTTAGTTACCCTCCAGCTTACGTGAGGAACTGGAAAGACATCGAAGAGGCATGCTACCTTCACACCAGATGAAAAGCTCCCAGTTCCAGCCGAGCGAAGAGGTCCGGTGCCTGCACAGGGTCAGCTGCAGGATGGTGCTGGGCAGCCCCTGCCACTGAGCAGGGCAAGAGCAAACCCCTGACCCACCCCCCCACCGGGAAGGGCCGCCCTCCCTGCTGGTGCTGCCCCACGGCAGGAGACCTGGCACAACCCGCCGCCGCAGAAACAGGACCGGAGCCCCGCCGGCCAGGAGGGCACGGCGTTTCTCCACAGCCGAGTGCTCCCTGCACAGCCGGGCCCTGCCCGCCATCTTGGCTCCACAAGGTGTCCCACAGGGCCCCCCACAGCCTCGGCAGTCCCGCTCTCACTCCCCGCTCGGGTCTTCTCCGTCTCACAGCTGCTCAGAGGGGAAAAAAAAAAACCCAAAAAGCTGCTGGAAACGGTGAGAAGCAGAGGTGAACGAAGAGCAGGCAGCTGGGAAGAAAAGTCACGCTGCAGCAGAGGAGAAGCTCAGCAAAGTCGAGGGAAAACTCAGCCCTGGAGCCCTCAGCTCTGCCCTGCTGAGGAGGAAGCTCCGGGTGGGCAGATCAGGCCCAAACATCTCCTGCCCAGCCCACCAACAGCCACCCCGGGGCTCTCCCTCCCTCCCACCGCCTCCTTCAGTCCCACATGCCATTGATTAATTTGACTAATGTGCATTTGTACCCAATCAGGCTCATCAACACCGCTCCCCCCAACAGCCAGCTGAGCTGAATCCAGTTCAGAGGAGCTTTTCGGAGACAGCCGAGGCCAGAGAACCCCACTCCGGTGGGACAACCGGAGCCAGGGGAGCCACCGACACCAAACTTCTGGCCAGAGTCACAGCTCCAGCCTACCTCTGAAAGAATCTCGTAACAAAGAATTTGTGGTTCTCCTGAGCATTTGTGCCCTCCAATCCTCTTGACGAAGCGCCCACAGCTGTGCCCGAGCAAACCAACCCACCGCTGCCCGGAAGAGAAGCTAACCCACGGCACAGATCGGGACAGCGACACAGCTCCTGGTAAAACACCGCTCCCCCCAACTTGGGGCACTGAGGGGCCTCGCACACCCCCATCACCCCATTTCTAAGCCCAAACCCTTTCCTGGTTGCCCACAGCCATGAGCAGGGGGCACCGACAGCCGCCCGGGGTCCCGCAGCCCCCCGAGAGCGTCAGGTAACGCCACACAGGGAACCCACGTGCTGCCGGGCTGGGTACACCCCGACCCGCCGTGTGGTTGATGGCCAGGGCTACTGGGGACCTCGCGGCACGGGAACGGCCCACGGCCTCTCCTGCGGTCCCCTGCGGTCCCCAGACCACGGCGGGATGGTGGGGGGAACACCCCGCAACGTCACTGCAATGTTCTCCGGTGGGAATTAACAGGCGACTGTTAAATAGCCTGCAACAGCCAGGGGAAAAAAACCCAACAAACCAACCAAAGGCCACCCAGGTAAGGTGGAATGCTAAAGTTTGACCTCAAAATTTATACTCCAGATTTTAGGAGATACATCACAGAGCTTTTATGGCTCTGTGATATTCAGCAGAACATTCACAGCCCCTTTAAATAGTTCAGCCAGGCTTCGCTTTTTACAGTGCACTTCTAGCAGAAAATACGTGAGATTTTACTTCACCTCTCGCTGACGTGCAGCTACAATCTGAGCAGCAGCAGCAACGCTGCTTTGAAAATTATTATCCAGCATCTGAGGGGGCCAAGAAGAATAAAAATCTATGTTAGAGAGACATTTTGAAGACTGAACAAACCAATGCTTAGCCAGAACTTTGCTGATGTTCTCCGCACAGCTTTTACAGCACCTTTGAAAACATTTCAGGTTGGTGCTTTCACCATACACCTTACCAAAAATAACTTTTGAGAGAAGGCTGCTGGTGAGCCCCAAGGTCGGCGTGCAGAGCACTGCAGAGGCTGAAGCACGACGATTTAAGGAGACATTTTCACGTCAATGCCGCCCTCGTATCCGGACCTTGGCAAGGCAGCGAGATCCCAGCGCGTCCCCCCCGTGCCGACGGCACGGAGCAGCGGCGGAGGATCTGCACCACCCATCGCTTCTGGTCTAACGGACTGGGGCAACTCACTGACCACGCAGCAGCTTTTCAAATCATCTTAAGGGGAACTTAACTCACAAATCAAACTACAGGGAGAAAACCAGGCAATAAAGGGCAAAGATGAGAACTTTGAATCACTTATTTTCACTAGTCACTGCACATTAGCTACAGAAGCCCTCCAAAAAAAGTTTTTCTTGAGACAGAGCTAGCCCTTTCTCTGCACAGGGCTCGGGGCATGAACCCAGATTGCTTTAGCAGCCAAAGAAATGGCAATATTTTAAAAAAATCTCTCTGCAGTCTTGATAAAGTAAAAAAAAAAAAAAAAAATTCTCATTCTGTTTCTGTGGACACATGACACACACCCAGCATGGCCCGAAGGGGAACACTTACCAGTACGAGCTCCCGGGCAGCGTAACCGCACGCTGAACTTGCGTTAACAAACGCGTAGTAACGCCGACGTTGGGTTAGGTGACGCCACTTAAGTTCAAACAAATTAAGTTCAAACTTTTTTTTTTTTTATTAAGCACATTCCACAGTACAAAGCTTTAGATCATGAACGATATCTGTACAATTTAACAGTTTCAAGAAGCTGTTCATACACCACCTTTCCAAACAGATAATTGGCAAACATAATTACAAGTTAGAATTAGACTATCCCAGTGCTTTGAAACATTAATATAGCAGTAATGTACAGTTGCTCAATTATGGTTAGCAAAACAAAGTCCAGAGTGCAGCCAGGATCACTACCATGAATCCCAGGAGTCAAGTTCCTTGGGTGCCAATCACGAAAGTCCACTGCTATGTTACACAAAGCACAAAGAAGTTTAGACTGCATGTTCAAATACCATTATCTCCCAAGGAAAAACATGAATTTAAATCTTACACATGCATTTTAAAAAAAGGACTCCGTTCTTCGGAAACAAATACCTTTTTCTTCAGGGCTGTGACAGATTTTTCTTTTTAAACAGTTTAATATTAAAGCTATTAGATGAGAAGGGTAAAGTAAGACACTTTCACGAACTACTGTCAAGCTTACCAAAAAGTGATCGTATGGACGCTTAGGAGCGTGTTTTTCATCTTCTGTACTTCATCACATTCGGTCATCTCAATGAAATAAATATTGCTGTTGTAACACATAAATGGGAGTTTAACTGAAACACTGATCCCAACACCCCTCTCAATGTGGAGAGGAGAAAACCTTAAAGTCGCGCTCCTGTAACGGTTCGGTATCGCCTCGACGTACGCCTGCTCTGAATTCACTTGACACAGAAACGATGCGTCTAACCACGGCCATCCCGCCGGCAACGCGGCGGCGATCCCTCGGCAATCGGACATCCCCTAACCTTTCTGATTGTAAAGGGGGAAAAAAAAACCAAAACCGCAAACCCAAGAAAGTGCTGCCAGAGGACAAAAAAAAAAAAAAAAAAAAAAAACCAAAAAACCACGACATACAAAGGCTGGAAGGAATGACAATACATTTCTGTGCCAACACACATCTTCCCCAGGAAAACAGGCGGATTTCGCGCTGAGCCCGACTGAAACATGAAAGAAAAGCCACCGACAGGCGTAGTCGCACACGGCCATCGCAGGCAAAACATTCACGTTTGCATTTATCCGTGTCTTATTCTCACGTAAGACAAATGCAGTAGCGTTTACATGACCACATAAATTAGAGGAGAGACAACTGAGACTTCCTGATAAAAGCATGCTAACGAAGAGGAGCCATGACCAGGACGTGGGCGACGCGGTCACAGCCGATGGCGACAGAAAAGAAAACTAGCAGGGTAATTAGCATGGTAATCAGCACGGTAACCAGAACGTTGACTTGAAGGGACCTCCACTCCACCGTAAGGAAGTGTTACAAATCAAACATAAATAAATTTAACTTTGGCCCACGGCGTCTTCTCCATCGAGCAGCCAAACTAATGCTAAGGAAGGACACCAGTAGGCGTTTGTGAGAACCTCCCGGTGTTAAAAGAAAGACATCTGTAAATACTGCGGCACAAAAATATAAGATACAGAACATAAATTAAACATTATTTTTTTTTAATTTTTAAAAAGTTTAGAAATTACATTTTAAAATATGTAGTTCCGATTAAAAAAAAAAAAATATCCTAATGAATACTGAAAACCTCCTTTTGCAGAGAAAATGTCTAGGTAACGCAGATTAACCCCTACAGTGCCAGTCGTTAGAACATCCTGCTGCCAAGTGCTACCACGTTTTGTGTTAGTGTGTAGTGTCAGGAAATCCTGACTCCTAGCACCCGGAGGTTACGCTGTTATGTACATTATATCTACATGCTTATACAGTATTTGAAATGAGGCAAGCACACATGGAAAGGTTTTACTATACCAAACATTAGGAAGCGTAGGACGGCTGTAGTACAGAGCACAGTTAAAAGGAAAAGACAGTGCTATACAACTAGTTTAGATAACCTAGCCTGAATTACAGGTAATCTTTAATTTAAAAGAAAATATTGGTGCGGAAACAAGTAAACTGTAATCCAAAAATATTACTGAGCAATTCAGAAATATTTCTAAGAGTCCAACGTACACTCCTACCAAACAAAACAGGCTCTGAATCTGTCAGGAGAGTAAAGTCTAAAGGACAATGGTGACTTTGAAAGCAAAGCTCTGTACATTCTGGGTATGTGTTTGGCACCCAAATTTCATTGGAGAATGTTTGTTTTTTTTTCTTTAAAGTCAGACAAAAGTGCAAAGCAATATAAATTAGGCCAAGTCCTTTCTTGACTTCTGATTTATTTCTGAAAAACAAGCCATCAGAGTTCAGTTTCTACGGACAATTTACATGTGAAGCTTTGGATTTCTCATTGCAGGGAAGGATAGGCTTCTGAAATTCATCTACTCGAAGTCAGTGAATTTGTAGTAAATTCAAAGACGACCACCGAGAGCAGGAAAGATTAAGAAATTTAGATATAGAATTGTGCTGCTTTGCATCTACACAGCATCTAGAACCAATTCTGACTTTAGCTGTCAATCAACATCTTCAGGCATGTAGTAGCCAAAAATCCAGTAGTTCAAGACCGTGAAACCCTGCAAAAGACAAAAGACAAGCTGAACTGCCAGGAGACACAAGTCAAAGAGCAACATCTGGAGGAGGTCAGGCCCACACCATCTTTCGCACTCCGGGCTGAAACTAAAAGGGCAAAACACCTGCGAGGAGCACAACGCTTAGGCGACACACTAAGGGGGTGCTCGCCCTCGAATAGCCCTCTGCGCTGTAAGTCCTTCGAGGCGAGACGCAGCTCCGCAGGACACCGCCTTCGTTGTAGAACCCGCTCCGAATTCAGCTGAAGAGCAAGATTCTCAATGGCACCCGTGCTTGGGGGGTCACCTACCGACTGGCGGTTTTCTTACAGGCGGTGAGAATCAGAAGCCCTCTTGGGGACGAACAGGTGAACCCCCGGCTAGTCTGGCGAACTGCTGAACGCTACTTACTGAAACAGCGACCTACAGACAACTGCGAGAAAACTTTCCTTTCTTCTCCACACCGCAGAGGAGCAAGCTCTGCGCAGGATGCAAAGTTCAGTTGCTATAATACACGGGTATTGTAATAACAGACAAAAAACTCAAGAAGTTTTCTAATTCGGTTACCTTTCCCAGACATGTGACCCCACTATTAGCTCGGAGACAGAGCAAGTTCTTTAATTAAATCTGAACTTTGAATTTACCTGCCACTTCCCAAAATCAGTTTTATGGACTACAGAGAACTCCCCTCTTCTGATATGAAGTTCCCGTGAAAGGTTAAAACATCTTTAGGCACTTCCCCTTGACTTCCCTTCCCCCAGCCCAAGGCCTAGTGCTTAATATAAGAATATTAGACTATCATATGGTAACAATTTTTATCATGTTACAATAAACAACAGGAATTCAACAGAAAGCAATAAAACTCTCACAGCCAACTGCCAGGACTGTCAAAAACGATCCGCTTTGAAGAGACATAACATTGCAAGCCTTGTAAAAAAAAGTGGATGGGGCTGCTTCAAAATTCAGAAAACTATAATGTTTGAAAGCGTATAAAACTGTTTCATTAAATGTCATAATGAAATATTAGCTGCTTGACCATAATTTTATGTAGATTTATGGGTTTTGGATTCTGAATTCAGACAAACCTGTCAAAAAGTGACATCACGGCATCTCTCCTATAGAGGAAATAATGATTAAGGGACTGTCATTACCAGCACCAACAACTCCCAGGATACAGAGGTCTGCGTGGTTTCAGTTGTGCGTCACGGGACAAAGTCAGACATAAGCTGTGCAAAACTGTCAAGCGTGCAGAATTGGAACAGAAGAACACCCTGCCAAAGGCATTTCATATTTCACTGGCAAATCTCAATGACAGTGGGTCTTGCGGGCCACATGTGGCAAGAGAGGAAAGACACCAGCATATTGCTGGTCAAGCAAATCGGTATAAATTTTATTCCAGCTCCTAACTCCTTTTGTGTTTAAGGCACGCTATGTGTAGCTTTTCCATGAATCAAAATTAATAAGAGAAGCTCGCCAAATATACATATCTTTTTTAAAAAAACAAAAAAAACCCCAAAAAACCACAAAACAAAACAAAAAAATCTGTCAATCCTAAATTATCTTGAAGTTAACAGAAGACAGTATTGGTGTAGGAACTGGAAGATAAATGGAGATTGCTCCTAAAACTATTGTCGTCTTCTCATGCAGCCTATTCTATATGCCTGAAAAGACACTGGGAAAGAAAAAATAATTATTCAGAAAGGAGAAAAAAGGTTTTCCACAGAGAGGGAAAACCATTCAAGTTCAACAAGCTTCGGAGTTTCCAGAGCAGAAGTTCACGTAGGTATGGACCCAGGTGGCACAGAAGCCAATGGCAGCGTCTCCGTCTTAACAGGAGCAGGATGCAGTCCCTAAGGACGTTACCGTCAGTGACAGCACCAAGCTTTCCACAACAAGCACAGAGTAGGTCATCCCAGATCAAACCAAATCATTTTGAAGCAGAAGTCACAGGGAAGCAGTGCTGGAGGACCTGGGTCTTTGGGCAGTTTCAGGATTTATCTCCCAGAAAGTTGTGTCTTTAGCCCCCTCCCCACCCTGCGCAAACATGAAGTTTAGCAGTTTGGCCTTTTCACCTTTCTGTGGCCCTCCCGCCAGCAGGCTAAGGAAGCCCATGAGTTTTACTGAACTACCCTTGCAGCAGTGTTCTTAATGGAACTTTCCCTTAAAACCACCCTTAACTGCTGATTCTGCACACTAGCTCATCATCACAGCATTAAACTTCTTCCTTAATCATGGGTGTAATTATATTAAATAATTACAGGCTCAGAAAGACAGGCAACTCAGTTTAGCAATGGCCAGCTTTTTGCTTTGACCCTCTGTGAAACGTAACGAGCCAAAAGACCCAAGTGTCACATCCAGAGAGGACATGATCTTGGCTTTTTTTAAACTGAGTAGGAGTTCAGTTAGTAGGAAAGGCAGCCAACGCTTTCCTGAGGAAGGCTTACAGGTGACAACTAATTTTTAAGAACCAGCATCTCAAAGAAGCGAAGCGTGTCTTCCCAAGGGAAGGTATTTCCCAACCAGAAGCAGAGATCCTACAGAAGCAGTGGAAAAACCTGAGGAACTCACTGCCACAGCAAAGAGAAACATATATAGATAGATAATGACAATCCACGCTTACACGAAGATGGGGAAAGCTTTTCCCACAATGTTTAAACAAGCTACTAATTATCTGCTTCAAATAAAAGAAACCCTTCCTGCCGGGGTAATCCTCTGGCTGCGGTGTCCCCACTTCCTTGGAAGCATCCAGCCTCAGCGCTGGCAGAGACGGGGCTCTGGAGAAAGGGGCAACTGCTCTGCTTTGGTACGGCAATTTCTGTGTTTCCGAGTCCCAGCCTTCACAGCTATTTATAGTTTGAAGTGCAACTGTCAGCAGCAACACGGATGACACGAGGAGAAGAATCCACTGTTCTAACAAACAGATCTGCAGCAGAGCTTTTGCCCACCGTACTCTGAGAACTAAATGAGGCTGACTTGCAGAAAAAAGGAAACAAAATAGGCAAAGTTCACGTGCACTGTCTCTGACGGCTTGGAGTTGTTGTGATGCCTGACATGATGTCATTTTTAGTTCTGAAAGCTTTCCCTACTATTTGTGGTTATCTCAGAACTGTCCATTTCTGATGAGCGTTTGTCCAAAGATCATACACATGTTCGGTTTACCAGATGCGTTACCACGCTCATTACAAAGCTTCACACAGTGAGCAGATGCATCAAGAACTCTGATTTCACAGGATACCTGGAATACCTGTGCAATACACCAAGTCTCCTCAATGTCCAAGAATGTTGTGAATACATAATAACTTTCCATAAAATACCCAAAGTACCCAATTATAAACAGGAGGGATCACAGAAGGGGGTAAGATAACATGACAAGTTTTGACTAAGCCAACCTGCAGAGTGAGAATTCCAGATATTTATAATAAATCCGATAAAAAGAGGGAGACTTACCTTCTGAGGGTAGTAAAGTGCAGACTGTTATCTGGAGATGTAAGTGTATGTTCTAGATGGAGAGCGGGTCTCGTTCTGGGCACTGGGTGGCACATTTAAGAAATCCCAAATCAGAATCGTATCATCATGGGAACTACTAATGATCTGAAATTCATCAAACTGGAGTCTAAAGACACGTCCTGAATGTTCCTGCGAGCAAGAAGAAATCAGCTTAGCAAGGCAAGAAGAGGATAACATTTCACTACATTTGTGCTCAGACGCAAATCCGTTCTGGACACAGAACGGCGTATTCGAGCTCTGGTGTGCGAGTTAAGAAACCCTTAGTTGTAATTACAGTCAAGTTTAAGAAAAGCTGATTTCCTATGTATTTTTTTCACCAAAACACATGGCTTCCAAAGCCAGTGCTTGTAAAGCCTGAGCCTCCCCCGGAGGGGCCAGCCGTAGAGACTGAGATTATTAAAGACAAAAGCAGCCTATCAATCAAGCGGCGGCAATTTAGAAGATTGCCTGGCACTGACGATCTGCCAGGGCTCCTTCTCTTCCAAAGCGTTTGGATCCAACCCTGTGCTAACTCCGGTTTTGTACAGCCCTGACACACCACATCACAGCTTCAGCGAGGACACGCTGCTGAACGGATCGTTACGGCTCACTTCCTAGTCGGGGCAGACGGTGTTCAAACGCTGCCATAAGAAACGGAGGTGGAGGAGCACACGCTCCGTCAGCTCTTTCAAGAAATCTCAAAGTGGCACTAAGGGGCCCAGAAAAGTTCTTCTCTTCACCCTGCTTCTCCATTTTTCATCAATTTAAAAGGGGTACGCTACTTTTATTAGAGAACCGATGCTGTCAGACTGATCTCCAAACTATAACCTGAGCTACAGTGTAACTACAAAAGGGAAAGAATCAACTTTTTCAGTAAAATTAATGACACTGTGTTCATATGGAATAAAAGAATAGTTAAATCCCATCTCTACGCAAAGACTACTGGAAAGGAAGGAAAATTAGAAGCCTTTCTGGCCATGTAAGCACTTCCTTAGGTGTTGGAAGGGCCACACACATGCTGAATAAGCCAGTTACCATCACATACAGCCAACCACCTTGGGTCGCTACTAGCTTGTCAAACTGACTCCTGAAGTAAAATTCCACGCACATTTCAGTGAAAAGAACAACAAACTCGTTTCCCTAATTGATTTTTAATTAAGTCTACTGTCATAAACCAAAACACTCATTACAAAGAAAAATATAACTTAAGCAACAGCCTTAAATCTGATAGTCCTATGAAGTGATTGGAGCTCCTGTGGTAGCTGTCCGACTCAACCTCCCTTCCCTCTTCACATCTCTTTCTTCCAAACTGAAGGATTAGGAGAAAGGTTTGGGAAAAGCCCACGAGATTCCCCCCCCTCCTGTTTAATAACAGGAAATTTAAAGCCAGCCCTACAATGGTATTAGTGAAACACACCAATAACTAGAATTATTTGATACAGTGTCATGCTGATTTTTTTTTTTTTAAGAGTATCTGAGAATCTCAAACTAGAAAAACTTAAACTCTCTTTTAAGTTCCAAATCATTCATGATATAACAATACATAAATTTGTCTTTATTCTTAGAATAAGCAGCAGTCTAGGATTTATAAACCATCCTGAGTTTTTCACCTATCCCCCGAGGATGTAATAAAATGCCTCTCACTCACAAATAAAAGATTTCAGATAACCCCAAATGAATTAATTCTACATACCACTAATGTACGCAAGCATAATGTACTTGCTGGGGCACGAGGGTCAAGAGCGGCTTGCAAGTCCCAAACTTTAATTTTGCTATAAAGTAAAATAAGAAGGTCATTATGAAAGCATTGGTTCGAGTATAAGCATAGAAGAAACATCCAAAGCAACGGGAAGTATGCCTGATTTTCCCTACAGCTGGTTTATCAGAATCAAGCAGAACGTTAGAATGTATCTTCTCTAAAATACTAACGCTAAATCTCGTACAACACAGATAGTTTTCCATTTCTTTTTAGCGGCAAACGCAGCGCTGGCTTTGTAATACACCAAGTGGGTTGGTTACATGAAAGACAAATTATTTTTTGGACAAGTCATTTTGGAACTGCAGCATATCTCGAAAGCTCACAGCACTACTGATGAGGTGCAAAGTTCTGGTGGGAATTAAGCTGGGACTGCCACCTCAGTGAGACACTAAACCCAAATGAAAGGTAGAGACAAACACAGCTCAAGAATTGTTTTCAATAACTCTACTGTTCAGGCAGAGAAAGAAATGGAGAATTTGGGTGTGGATGTAAGCTGTCCTGAATCCACTACACACTGAAAATACTGAGCAAGTCAGAAGTGCTAACTGTGGGGCTCCTGCCTTCAACCTACCACAGATGGCCACTGAAGAGCCCCACAAGATATATTTATGCTCGCAATAAACATTTTCAGTGCTGCCGTCTCATAAAAATAGAAAGCCTAAACTACTGTAAGCACACAGGACCCGGCAAGGAGCAATTCCTGAAGGAAGAAACAAAGGAATGTCACTTCAGCCAAACAAAATTTACTTTTTACGGAAAGTCAAACTTGAGTGCTAACACAATTTAGGAGTGTGCTGAAGAGCACCAGAAAAGCAGTTTCTTGGCTACTTAGAACTGCAGCCTGCTGTGTTGGAATGCTCAAGCAGAAGCCACTCAGTTAAATATCGATCCATTAGTCAAACTGGAAAAGAACCCTTACACACAGGAACACAAGGCTTTCAGAAGATGTTTTGCTAAGAAAGGCAAAATTCTTTGAAATGACTTTCAGAAACATACCCATCGTAAGCTCCACTAACAATCCGCTTATTGTCGAACCTGATGCATCGAACCAGTTCTTCATGGCCTTCTAATACTCTTAGACAGGCACCGCATTCAATATCCCATAGCCTTAAGAGAACACAGGAGAAAGTCTTTGAGTACTTCAGGTTCAGCACCGTCCCTTAGCCTCACATGCAGCAATTTAAGCATGCTGCTGAACAGCTTTTTATGACAGATATCCCATAATTTACTTAAAATGCACGAGAGCCATGAGATGTTCCTTGCATGCAATTCAGAGATAAGTTTGTGTTGCAGCTGCAGTATATCAGAATTAATTTAGTCACTCAAAGTTACATACAAGTAAAGGTTGTACATGTGTTAAGTCATCTTGGGAAACTTTAATAAACTTTTTTCTATTCTGCATAAACTGAGGATTAGAGGTTCAGAAAGTAATTAAGAAAATCAGTGACCGTCTTCCTCATGTCTCCAAGCAGAAGACAAGGTGATAAACTACAGCAATAGCTAAGAAGTTTTGTTTACCTTTGACATAAACCTCAGTGTCCCCCTTTTTCACAGGGATGGGACGTGTTTACTCTCACACTGAATTAAGTTTCAGTCACACATCATCTGCTCCAGCAGCAAGGCATACCAAGGACGTTTTGCACGTGCAGCAGAGCAGGACAGCATCAAAGGTCAGGGGAAATCCTATTTTCACACGTTTGAAGGTACACTGTTACATACCGACAGCAGCTCGTGGGCACCCACCTAATGGTATTGTCTGAAGATCCACTGACAACTAGTCGATCCCTGTACTGGAGGCATGCAATGCCACGCTTGTGCCCGTTTAGAGTACGAACAAACTCGCATGTACTTGTACTCCAGACCTGTGAAACACAAGATAAACGCTCCTCTGAGAATTAGGTCCAAACAAGGTTTTTGCATGTCAATAGAAGCCACGATGAAGTCTTAAACAGACGAGGTCTGAGGCTGATCTTTGCTGGGTGGTGGAATGAAAACTCATGTAGTATTTTTATGAGCAAAGAGCGGGCACATTAACGGAAGGCTGGCGCTGCGGGGACTTCGTGGTGACAAGAGCCGTGGGCACTGCTATTGCACATCGAGGCAAGGAGAAAAGTTAGGAGAGGGTTGTATCTAAAATACTTTCAGGGGATAGAGACTGCCCCAAATGATTTCAAAAACTTGATTACATTTGAATCTTGGTAAGTTAGCAATCATTTTTAAAAGTGGAAGTTGTCACATACACAAAACCCCCACATTTTTTACCAATCACTAGCAATCTACTAGTAAGAGGCAGCCAAAACCATGGCCTATGAGAGTTTGGCGGCCGCTTCTTTCTTAACATTAAATGATTTAATCCACTTTGCCCATTTTTAATGAACTGTAATTGAAGTTGTAACGTAGAGTATCCAGTGGCTCATTTTCCAACACAGAGTGCAGCAGGATCTCTGGCAAATACTGGGACATTAAACTGCCGAGAGCTTTTTGGCACAGTCTGAGGTAGCTCTGGTTCTAGAGAGGGAAGGGTGGGAACGCCTTTGTTATATTAATACACTCTGGGTAACTCAAATCTTCTGGTATGTAGTAGTCTTCAAATACAGCCTCTTAATTCTTCAAACATGGCAAAGTCTGGTCGAGCTGCTGTGAAGGCGTGGTGAGGAAAGGCCACTGCTGATAAATTTCACGTCTGGAAGAGGATTGCCAATTGAAATAAAAAATACCGCTTGGAAAAAGGCACAAAATGTGCCACATTTAACAAACAAACCGATCTTGAGACTAGAGTTCAAACAGCGAATGGGCTTTGCTTTTTTGCAATTGTACGACAGAAGCCACAAAAATGTTACGAGCCTAGTTATGCGCATAAAGACATTAACAGCTAGCAAGAGGAAGCAGCTAGCTGAACCGTGAAGCCAAAGGCACAGAACTGCTTGGGAACACCTTGGCTATTCAGAGTCCAGTAACGCTCGGAAGCTTTTCTGGCTTGGTAGGCGTGCAGAGCCAGACGAGAGCCCTGCCAACTTACTTTAATGGTCCTGTCACCTGACGCTGACACAATGTATTTGTCATCGAAGTCTACCACGTTGACAGCAGCACGATGGCCGACTAAGACACGGCGCAGGGTGATGTCAGTAGGCGATGCCATATCCCAAACAGCAATTGATCTGTCCTTTGAGCATGTCACCATTAAGCCGTTACTGAACCTCAAATGAAGCACTGCCTCGTTGTGATGAATCAACGTGTTCAGAACTTCACCTGTGTTTACATCCCAGACTCTGCAGAAGAAAAGAGGTTTATTCCGAATGAAGGACGATGGCTGCGCACAGTATAAAGCGTAAACACGCACAAGTCTGCTGCTATCTCTAATGGGAGCTCTCTGGTTGGTTCAGCATCTCTCAGGGCTTGTGGAAGGCAGGAAGATGGGTGCTGGGCAGTATCCCAGTTCACGTCTCAGACTCACCAGCAACGATTTAGAGCAGCAAACAACTATGCCAGGAAATGCCTAAGCTGCTAAGAGAAAAAGCTGCTTAACAATTCTACAGCTCTTCCAGGGTAACTAAAACCTGTATGATGTATAAATTGATGGAACAAATACTATCAAATATGGCTTTTTTTCAGTTTTACACCATTGATTCAGATTTCACACACACCAGTAGCAACTGGGATGTAGCACCCTCCAGGGCTACCTACCAGCCTACAGAAGTGAAAAATCACTACTTAATTTATAGTACCTGAAGGGTGTTAAGATCAGCTCTTAAATTGTGAAGTTTTCTAGAGAATGCCAGTGGCATACCAGTGCAAGACGCCAGGAGGAGACAAGGCCCTGCGACTGAACTGCACCTGAGCGTCCTTACATTGGACATCTACTGACCATTGAATTCATACAAGAATTTAAACACGGTATCATCAAAATTGCATTCAGACAAGTGCTCCGTATATACCAAATACCCTTTCATTAGTAGTCATAATGAAGAGATGTCAGAAGGCAGTACAAGAAACCCTAAAGGAAGAAAGTATTGTATAGTTGGCCATCAGCCATTCTGTAACTTTGGGATATGCCTTGAATCACTCAGGTCCTTCAAAATTCTTAATATTAAAAGAAAATGAGACAGATTTGGAAAAAAATTTATTGAATGTGATGCTTTGCCAAGTATGATTACATTAGTCTTGGAATAATAGTATCACGTTCATATTAGGGATGTTTTCTGATATTTAGAGATTATTGTAAACATTTCCAGCCCTGACACTCAAATGATTTTTGTGCAAAAACTTAACACTCACCTCACTGTAGAATCTGAAGATCCAGTTACAATGACTCTTTCATCATACTGCAGACAAAGAACCGAACCGGTATGTCCTGTTAATACTTTCAAACATTCCAAGCTTGTTTTATCCCAAATCTGTTAAAAACAAGACATATAAATGGCTTATCAAGACCAAGAACAGGGATCCAAGACTTGAACAACTGCAAAGGAAGGAAGAAAACTAGAGACAGTAGGAAGAACTCATGGACAGCGGGCCTGTCCTCCCTTTTAGCTTAGGGAAGTCTCGACGCAAGTTTTTGACCTAACGGTGAAATAACCAACGATCATGAAATGATAAAAGGAAACGCCATAGACGTGAAAGCAATCTACTAGCATGAAAGATAGAACCAGAGTGATTCAACAGACACAGCTAAGGACAGCGGCACACAGGGTCTTCATTCACGTTATGTGAACTCTGATTTCACAACGGTTCTTTGTGGTCAATAGTATTGCTATCTGGCTGGCAGCCCCCAAAGTTTCCAGAGCAAAGTGCAGGTGAGACCTTTGCCAGGCTACAGAAGACATCCCATCCTCGTAAACCCTGCACAGATAAATACTGTCCCATGAAGAGGCAAGAGAAATGAAGGAAACCCAAGCAGCTAGCTTTCCGAGGCAGAATTACCCACTTATCGCTAGGGAAAAGATGGAAAAAAGTGTTTACCTTAATGGAGTTATCTCGTAGGCCACTGATAATCTTTTCATCATCATACTGTAAACAGTAGACACCTTTGCTGTTTTCAGAGCGGCACTGAATTCTTTGCAAATTATGTCGCCCGCATCGCCAGTTAGATTCTATAGTCTAACGAGAGGGGAAACAATCAGGAGGAAGGCATGAGGCTGCGTGCTTGAGCACAACTACTCCAACACATCCACAGCAATCTCTCCACCTTTGCATACGTCAGCCTTAAATCTGAAGTCTATAAAACCTAAATGTATCTTTTCTCTCCCCCTCCAATACAAATACACATAACACAATGAATTAGAATTAGAACTTTTATAATTTGTAATGACAAAAGCTGTGTTTAGTGATGAAAATTATGGTCAACTAACCTTAACAAGAATTTCTAAAGGAGCCATCAGAGAGATACATTTTATAACAATTCCGTTTTCTCCCCATATTTCTGAGACCGCCAGACATAAGCAGCAAAGATTAAACCAGGAGCTCATAGGTTGCCATTCGGCCTCACCTGAGTAACCAACAGTACAGAACTGCTGCGTCCAGCAGGGAGGTTATGGGACTTTTTGGACCTTTCCTTCTCCTACCCAGTCATTTCACCTATTAACTGTTGTTACACATCTTAGAAAGGGATTCTGAGCTATGAAAGCCTCCTCTAAGCACCTTAAAGCCTGATAAAAATAAAACTGAACAGGGACTATAAGATTTCAAATAATCCAAACTTATTTTTCTCTTCCCCTTAAAATCTGTGGAACAGATTAATTATCAACATTTTCATTCTGAGAGATATTTTTAAGGAAAGAGATCTGACACACCTTAAAAAGATAGAACCAGAGTGATTTCCATGTTTTAATCAGCTTTATGACTTTTAAGACAACAAATGTTGGAGTCAAAAAACCCGTGGGATTTTTGGATAGGAAGTTCGTAACAACAATCCTAAGACAATCTGTGCACAGAACTCCAGGCCAACACCTGCAGTACCTAGACAGGCTGGGATGCTTTCTGTCTTCCAGTGCAGGCACCACAACAGGCCATTTATTTAGCTATTTCCCTGGGATCCCCCCAAATACTGCATGGAAAATTGGGGAGAAGCTGATCGACTGCCAGTTTGTTTGGAAAAGCATATTTAGAACCAAATGCTAACTTTCAAAGCAATAGCAGGCACCTCTGCAGCTCCTCCAAGGCTGGAAAACAACTGAAACACTTATTAAAGACAAAAGTGCAGTGCAACTATGACGTCCCAATTCTAGGAAAACGCGTCTGCTCCAAGGGAAAAACTAACCCACCACTTTGTTTTCCATGCATTTGCTCCTTCAATTGTCTCCTGTTATGCAATTTGGAGAGAATTATACATAGTCATAATAAAAACCTCATGTGCCACGGGAATTTGTCTAAAACATAAGCACTAAGAGATGCTTCTAGATGCTGACAAGTTATTCATCCCCTCTCATTCTCTTCTAATTTGGTGGGGAAGCTAATGAAATCAAGATAACAAATCACCTGTCAGTTTGGGATCAGCTTTTCTGGCCAGCTAGTGCACTGGTAATTGTTAGACTGGGAACTGGGCTTAAAACATCCAAATCTGACACTGTGCTGGTTCAGCCTTGGACTCCTGCCTTGAAGGCAGCAGACTGCCACTTGCTCAGCAAGGGATGGAGGTTTTGAGGAGGAAGGAGAGGCAATTCTCAAGCTTTACCTTAAGATTTATCATCTGTGCTAGGAGGGCAGAACTGCGACTCATTAACTCCTTTGCTGCTAGAGGTGACCCTCAGAAACAGGAGAGGCTTTTAGATGTTAATAGCGTGAACCAATATAATTACAGATCTGAAGGCAAGATATTTAAAAATGCAATACTAACACTGAAGACACAGGAGATAAAGCACGACAGATTAGAGTTACCCAGTTTAAATAGCATTAGAAACCACGTATGTTCAGACATTCAACTCTAAAGACACCTAAGGGAGAGTTTCCCTAAAGCAATATTCTTGGAAGGGTCTGAAATGAGCAGCTGCACAGAACACGCGCCGGATTACTCGAGCTGCCGAGTGCTCAAACACCATTCGAGCACTTCCACACTTCAGTTGTGCGATTCCCGATAGCTACAGAATACATTAAGAACACCACAAATCAGAAATCTTGCTTGTAACAGTTTCTTAAACAAAACAGCAGTCAGCAAAAGTACCCTCACCAGACATTCGGGACGCTAGCTGGCCTAATTCTTCAAAGGTCACTATAGGAAGCTACTTAATAAGCTCCCCATAAGAAAATGTTGGCTTCAACTAAAAGAAGCTAAAGTATTATTTATATCTATGTGAAGGCACGATAAAGCAGTAAGTCATATGCAGGTGCACATTTTAGTTCTGTGAATAGATGTCATTTCATTTAGACATTATACGGTGCGGCTACTGTGGGAAAATACTTCATGTTTTTCGAGAACTTGTAAAATCCCCTTACACTGCGTAAATTTTCAATATGCTGGGAAAGTAGCCACAATACACAGAGAATCTACAGCAGCATTTCAATTGGCAATAGAGTGAAAACAGATGTGTACGTATAGAGAAATAACATTATTTTAGATGACTGAATACGGCCGAGTGGGTGGGCAACCTGGAGGACCCTCTGAAAAGGAACATGTTTAATACAATACTGGCAACCACATTAAAGCTTCTTGCTGTAGGAAATTTCTGGTTGTTACTGAATAGCCCAGTTAGTAAAAGTCTTCATCTGCAACCTCCTTCCAGGAGATATCTTAATAAACTGTGTATACGCCAAGTAGGTAGGCATGCATGTACAAGGGGAGAGGAAGAAATTGCTGTGTTTTATGGACTGTTACAAGCATCAGGGAGTCAATGATGACGAGACCCACGGTTTATTTGCATATTTATGGTACCAAACCTTACATCGATATATGCAAGACCCACTACTATATTTTCTACGGATTCCCTCAAAGTCTTCAAGATAACTGCCTCGAAAGTTGGGTTGCACAATTAAAAGCAAGATGTTGCAGAACACTATCTCCTTAGTTCACACGCACGGAAAAAAGTTTCTCACATTTTTCTAAAAGCTCACTAGACCAATAGCAGCAAGTAGCCGACAAATGCTGTATAACCAACAAAATCTGGACATACAAGGGATAAAGACCAAGCATGAAGCCAAAGCATCTGCCACAGCAGGAGAGCGATTTGGCAGCTGAAGAAATGCATAAATGGATAAAAAAAGCATTTAGAGAGGAAAAGTACACATAGAAAATAGTCCGAGATGTAGAGGTATAGCCAAGCCTCGACCATGCCAGAATATGTTCACTGCTACCAAGATGCACAGTAAAAAAAGAGGCAATTCAGCTGAATTAACAGTTGGAACATTAACTATAGATTGGAAGTGTTAAGGATAATCTACTAGGAACAGGGGTTTTTCCCATTTGATAATGTACACTGTGTTCAACTGTGTTTTTATCCCTGTGAATGTTATTGCAGAGTAAGTGGGTTTATCTTAATCCCATAAACCAAGGAGTTTCTGTTCCCTCTGAATACACAAATTGGGACAAAGAAAAAGGAACATGCACGCTTGTTACATACGTAGGGAAGAAGCAAAGACAAAAGGACAGCTTGGCCATGACACCTGGCTCCTGGCATCTTTGAGGTCTTTCTTCCCTCTCTCAGACTCTCTGAAGATGCTACAACCATTGGGGGGGGGCAGAAAACCAGCATCAAGCTCTTGAAGAAGGATTCCCTAGATCCCGGCTTGCATCTGGAACTCCCTGTTGGGTCTCCAAGCTGCTGTTAGGCAGTGAGGGCCAAAGAGCTTCTGCAGTGTCTGTCTCAGCCTGAAGAAGAAAGGCTACGTGATAGTTATTACCTAGAAGGCTTGAACGGTCCTCAAGAGGAATCTGCAGAGAGCTAGCTGTCCCATCATTACCACAACAGCACGAACCACAAGATTTCTGACCACACAGGGATGACTGCCTCACAGCAAAGATGACAAAACGTGCCAGCAGCAAAGCCTCTTTCCAAAGCAGCCCGCAGAGGCATAGAAACTCTGCAAGTAAAAAGCATCATTGTCTTCTTCTTGTGAGTGTCATCACTTCTATAAACCACTGTTAAGGAGCTAAGTGCTAGTAGTAGGCATGTAGCAGCAAATACAACTAAAAACTCACAGACCACAGGAACTGGATCAGCACTGGGGAGGGTCTCGTACACGGACAGCAATAAAGTCCCTGTGCCAAAGCAGTATGGCAGAAAGTACTTGCATTGGATCCAACATCCCCTTCATAAAACACCTCCTCCCCAGACCAGCTGCGTAATGAAAGTGATGAACAAGAAAATTATGTGGTCAGGAAGTTCTACAGAGCTTACGTCTCAACGGAGTAGCTGAAGAGTTGTGGCTGCAGGCACAGTGTACCTAATTACACATTGACTAAGACTTGAGCATATTGTCACCTGAGCCAGCAAACATGTCTTTGGAAGCGAGCAGCAGGGTATACAGATGTCCATGCCAACATCTTGAACGCAAATTGGCACTGCTGTTAGAAGAGGGAACACCAAGTGCTGCACACCCTCCACCACCACCATCTTGCTGTTTACTATTCTGCTTTTATCATTAAGCATATTGCCTTTCCTGATTAATTCTCTCACTCCATTCCACGAAAAAGCTGAACCAACATGATTCATGCTACACTACAGGGCTCAGAAGAGTGACTAGATTTGGATTTTGCTCTCCCAAGGCTTTGAAACGTAGAAGGCAGCAGCTATACAACTGGGTGCTGCATGACACTGTGTCCCTCGTATGAGACCAGCTTAGTGTTTAAGTTAACTATACACTACTGATCTGGAAATACAGGCATTACTGCTCATCAAAAAAAATTTGTTCTTTCCACTACCAAGAATTTTTCATATTTTAGATTATTCCCAATTAAAGCTAAGTGAAATTTCAGAAGAAAGCAAAAAGCTACATGGAAGAAACTGTTGCCATGTAACATGGGAAGCGGTAGTAAACCCTAACACAGTAAACAAATGCAAGGAAGTAAACCTAAGCAAAGATTAACTCAAAACAGCCATCAACATTTTGGTATTTACCTCATTTCATGCAAACAGAGGAGTCAGGCAAGAATAAAACCCACCTACATAAAGAATAACTAAAGCAAGTCTAACAAATGGAGAAGTAGGGATATTTGTATATCTTGTATATATTTAAAGTTCAGCAGGTATTTGTTTAATGCAAGCAGAAAGGTCCACTTTCACAAAAAAAAAAAAAAAGGAGAAAAAAAAGAAAAGAAGAAAGAAAAAAAGGGGGGGGGAACTTCCAGTAACTGGAAAGTGGGCTTCTGGCTTGATTTATAAAAATTACAGGTTACTCAGGCTATGTTTTGAAGAACAGTCTGAAATTAAAGCGAGGCCAAAAAGCTAGGAGTGTACCACTAAGAGTCACTCCACGTCTGAACACTACATGGGCTTTCAGATCAGTTTGAAGAAAAATATCACTTTCAGTATGAACTCCAAGACCAGAAGAAAAATTGTAAACAGTGAAGTCCAAAAATCTAAACAAATCTAGAGAAAAAGGAATGGGAAGCTTTTCCTAGCAAGTGTTACAATTAATACATGATTTCTTGGCAGAATTCGAGATTAAAAATTAAGTTCCTAATGTTTACAGCTTCTTAGGTAAGATCCAAATGTGCACAATATAAATTGATGAAGTGTTGTGTCTTTCTCCACGCGATTGATCCAATATGTATGAAGCTGCTCAAAGGTCCACCAAGTAGAACTACTCCCAAGTGTTGCTGCAGCTTTGCTGAACCCTTTTTAAAGCCACATTTAAAAAGAACAGATTGACCTTATGATGCCGAACAAGATAAATGTGGACTGTGGAATATGCTAATGTCTTACAGAGGAAGAGAAGACTTCCTGAAACTGCATTACAGGCCACTGACATACAAGGAATATAGGAAATCACTTTGGGAGAAAGCTGGTAGCGGTAATACTGACCATGTCGTCAAGCGTGGAGAAGAGACAGCATGTTCTCCAAGTGTCACAGACAGCTTAGGCAAATCAGATAAAAAAGGCAACATAAACAGAAGTTTCAGACCTAAAGAACAGTAATTTGGCATTAGGACTATCCGACTGCCCAGGATGGCGGCAGTGCCTGACTTGTTGCGGGAGACAGAACCCACCGCAGAGGCAGGACACTGGAGACTTTGATTGCTCCCAAGTAGATGAAGTGCAGCCGCATCATGTCCCCGAGCTCTGCCCCTTCCATCCGTTACGGGATGCTGTTGACAGGGAGGATGCTGTGCTAGCCAAGCTCTGATCTGACCGCAATGGCTGATCTGTTTCCCCAGGGAAAGGGGTAAAGAATCCCCTCAGCTCCTGCTCAGGAGAACCTGCAACAGGAGGATGCAGATGAACAAAGCAATTCTCTTCCCCAAAAGGTCTGTCTTCTCTATCAAGCACCTCCGCAAATGCAGCCGCAAAGCACGAGATCCAAAAAGAGATTCAAGAGTAGCGTCTGATAAAGAAAAAATTTTCATCTCTGCAGCTGCAAAGATCACAGTAACACTGATGGGTCTTGCTCGTTTTCTCTTAAAGGATCCCCATTTCCACCAACTTCCATCAACTAGCTCTAACGCACTTAAGAGTACAATTTCAAGCTTTCAGGTTACAGATGCAATGTCAAAATATACTGACTTCAACTGGACTCCTGCTTACAGCAAAGCGATAGAGAAGTACTGCCGTAACTTCCAGATCTGGAGGGGAAATCTTAAAAATACAAGCCAACAGCAATGAAAACAGAGAGGGGTCCTCTGGGCCACTTTGATGACACATGAATCTGGGCCATACACAACACCTGGCAATGAACAATGCTGCTGAAAAACAAAACTACTGCACCTTTTACGTTCCGGTGGAGACAATAACCAAGTTTATGCACAACACCATAAAAATACAAAGTTCTATTTAAACAGGTATTTAGCAGCCCTTATCAGAGCATAGCGGCATTCGAAGTACTCAAACAGGAACAATAAATCCCTCTTTCAAACCTGCAGAAGAAAAACGGCAGTCTTAGTTTGCCCGTTTGTGGAAAAAAACAGGTGTGCTATGGGCAAAGTGAACAAAAAAAGCCAAATCAGGGATCTGTCCCACGCTAGGAAAGGAGTCTTCTGCCCTGCTCAGATATGAGAGCCGAAATCTGTGCCGGGCACCACAAGAACGCTGTCCCTGCCGCTCAAAAGCCTCTCCCTTCCTTGGCCACTTTCATTTTTAAGAAACGCCTTTTGGAAAGTGCCTACAGAGTAGAGATTTCAAAGGCTGGCTGAAAAAAAAAAAAAAAAAACTTTTAGGCAATACAACGCTGACCAGATTCTCCCCACACACGCACGTAAAATTTCTCCAGCATCATAATTAGAACAGTACTAAACAAACCCATTTCCTCAGAAATTCTACACTGCAACTTTCATAAGCAAAGATCTCCCAATCCTGGCAGTGACTTAGGGTGAGAGCTGACTTTTCCCCTTTTCAAGTTTTCCCAAGGCTTTAAAATTTCAGTTCTAGTCCTAAAATCTGAACTTTCTCGAAATTCAGCAGAACACATGGTGTTTATCTGATGGCCTGGCACTACATTTTCCTGAAGTCTTCAGCAAAATCACATTTTAATTCTCATCTTAATTAGGTGGACCTAAGACTCCATGGAAACAAGATGAGGGCACTTGCCATGTGCCGAAAGATAAGGGAAACATTCACGAAATGGGTCTTCTCAACTCATCACACGAAATAGATACTTGTGCTAACCCTGAGGGGAAAACAGAACAGTTGGCCAAGTTTCACAAATAATATGGAAAAAATCCAGGGACTTGGGGTTCTGGAATCAGCAGTATTGAACTTCCCATCCTGGCCATGTGCCGATTAACACAATCCCATTAAAACAGCTGACCTTCACCACAACGCTTTGGGACTGCACCTGGGCACGGGACACCCTGCGCCAACCAGGCCATCTCCATAAACAAGGTTTTGCAAAACCAGGCTTCTAGGCTAAGCCTCAAATTAGGTTTCCCGTTAAAAAAAAAAAAGCTCCTAAAGAAGCTTGGCAATTCAACGTCTGACTTGGAGACATTTAAAATTACTGGACCACCTCTTGTGAAATGAAACCTAATTAAATATTTGGCCTCACAGTGGAGGTGGGGAGTAACTACCTCTTTCCAAGAATTTGGTTTCAGATCTCTAAATGTCCTCTTATTTTCAAATCCAATAATTTCAGAAGTGACATTACGTTCCTAAAATGTGTTTGGCATGAAATAAACAGATATTGGCACTAATAGATTTTCAGAGAGGCAAGGGAACCTCACTTTGCCAAATCACTGCCTGTATTACCTTGCAGCTAACACCACTTTGTGGTTGCATGGACTTTTGACCCAAAAATGCAGATAGAGCCCAAGGAAAAGAATTCAAATTTGCTATTTATCATTCCTTATTTTTCCTTCCAATTGTTAATTCAGGTTTTGGATTACTTTTCAAAATCTGTCAGTCAATTCAAAGGAGAGAGCACATTCTTCTTTGAGCTTATCTCTACCCACAACCCAATTTAGTACCAGCTGCCGTAAATTAATAACTCTTATCATAAGAATCGGTCGAGCAGAATTTGGTTTAATCTTTGTGCTCCACAGGTAAAATACTGAATTACAAGATTTTTGTGGTACATCAAATATATTTTATCGTATTAAAAAAATCAAGTCCTTTGGACACAAGATAAATGTCTTATAAAAATACTTATATTATTATATAAATGCTAATATGGTAGCCTTTGGCTCATCACTAGCTCCCTAAACTCTGACCCTCTGACAGAAACAGGAAGATCTTATTAAAGGTCCAGGTAAATATTTAAAGAAAAAACATGTTGGTATTCAGAGATACAAAATTCTTCATCACATCTAAGACAAAAGTCTTATTTAAGAGCTTCTGCACATTGCTTTGAAAAGATGAAGGGACGGCAAAAGTATGAAGCTGAGGGAGAGCATGACTTCACATCTGAAAACAGAATAAGGGGAGGAAAAAGTTAAGAAGTGCTCCTAATCTAAGCTTTGTTGTTGTTGTTAGTCACCATCTATGCTTTTAAATGGTGTTAAAAACTTCTTTTGACAGTCCTTTAGGGAAGCAATTTGTGAAAAGTGCTTTAACAGGCAATTTATTAGAAAAATTATAATAGGCATTTGGAAGTGGAAAAATTATCAGACCGTTCACTATTAGCAGAAAAACTAATCCCACTCCAGGTTGGAAACCTGGAAAACAGCAATATTTCAGAAGGCTTGAAGGAAATATGTAAACAGGGAAAAATTTGACGTGGCATGATACGCCCATCCTTCTGCCGTCCCCCTCCAGTTCAGCAATTTCGAAGAACCAGGAGTGGGAAACGCGCTGCCTGTATAAACTGAGCACTGATGATTCTGGAAGTAGCCATTAGTTTTCAAAGAGAGACTTCACCACTCTAGAAGACTGGACAAAGACGCATTTGTTTCCTGAATTTGGGCAAACAGAAGCTGACACTTACTTTTGCTAAAGTGAAGTTCAGAGACAAGAGCCCACAGCTGACAGGTCCTGGCTCCTTTCAGCTTTACTGCTCTACCAAAGTACCCACGGGCCATGGACAGCGTTGAGGTTAGTTGCCAATACCTTAAATTCCACTCCAAGTGACTGACAACCAGTAGAGACCAAAGGTTTTTCATAGGCTTATAGACACAAGCATGGAATGGAAAGTACAGAAGTACAGGAGATTTTCCCTGAACAGCCCTAATTCTGCTTCTCTATTCTTGCCTCCCTCCATCGGAGTTTGAGACAGAGGAGTTCCCTGCATCTCCCAGTAATATTTAACATCATTAAGGATATAAGCATTAGATAGAAACTACGGAAATCATATGTAAAAGTAGCGGGATTGCCAGGCAGTTTGGAATGGGCAGAAACTATGGCAACAGTTTACAGTTTACTCTTTGTACACCCCTGAAAAGACGACTCTTTTCCCACGCTCATTACTCACGGTACTATTTTTAAGTCCTAGTGGCGTGTTTTACATACAGCACGTTCTACCCTTCCTACTCCATCTCAAGGCTTGACAGGAGATAACCCCTTACTCTGCATAGCCTACATTTATCACATCATCCACCTGAGCATTATAGAATGAAAAATAAAATTTTATGAGTTGAAACTCTGAAAGAAAGTTAGGGTTCAAAAGAGTATTATAAACTTGTGTTTCTTGGCTTCCAAACACCAATGTGTGAACTTTGAATACATGAGCCCTTACTTTTCAGGTGGTGCAGTGCACATTTTTCTCCTAATTTGAGGGTTTAATACATCTAATGTTAATTTAATGAAATTTAGTTTCAGAAATGTGTTCATTATTACAGTATATTTTGGGGGGCATACCCTTTCCCCACTCGCAGATATTTAGAGACTGAAATTTTTTTACATTTAATATTGATATTGGTGATGAGAGAAGCATGAGGGTTTTAGGGTTTTCCTACTTATTTCATACTAGCAAGAACTGTCCAACTCAGGAGCTTCATTTCTGGGCATCGGACTAGCAAATCTACAGCAACTAAAGAATCAAAGCATTAACTAGCAGATGGTGACAGTTCAAAAGGCCACAGAAAGTCCTCAGAACATCTCGAAGGAAAAGTTAAATCATTAATCTTTCAGAAGAGTAACTTTAAAGTGAGTTATAATAATGCTGAACTCCTTCAGTGTTCTACACAAAGGTTTTCACGCTCCTTTTTGCCTATTTTATTTACTAGACAACACCAGAACTTTGCAGAAAGCAAGAAAATATCACACTAAGAGTTCTCCTTAATCCTATGGGCTGCTGTCATCGCAGTATCTCTCTGTCATTCCTTACAGGGAGAAGACATCTCCCTTCAAATACTAAAATGTGTATCATTCAGCTCACAAGTAAATACAAAGTTTGATCTTATCTTACCTAGGCTACATTTCATGCTTAGTTCTTTATCTTTTTATAAATTGTGTAGCAAGGGTTACAAAAAATATTTAAAAATTGGATTATGTTTTCTAGCAGATACATTTTAGAGATAGGTTAAGAGTTCTGAATAATTTTGTTTACTGAGGGCCAAGCAACACAAACTCACATTTCCCACAGCAGAATGATTCCATTAGTTCATATCTGTCTTAAACATCAAAACATGTATTTTCCCACTAATGAATTTCAGACCAATAATTTCACATCCATCACATGGTTGAAATAAATCCGTTACAGTCTGTGGTAGAACTTAAAGAGTTCTGTGGTGGGTACGCAGCAAATAAGCAAGACAGAATTTCTGCCGGTAGGCAGAATACAAAGATGATCCTGATTTATCAGAAACATTTTAAAATAAGTGAGCAAGCCCAACTTTGTAACTCTTAAAAAAGATAAGCAAAATTCTATATCAAAGAAAAGAATAGACATGTCTACAGTCTTTTTACCACCAATACCCTTACTGTGTTTATCTTCGTAGGACTGATTGTTCTCATCAAACCACTTGAGGGGGAGAAAAAAGAATCCCATGCCCTGAAGAAAGCTGTATTTGCAACACAGACTGCTTTAGGAATAGTAAGTTACTAAATATGCAATGTTTTAAATGATTGGTGTTAACCCTCAGATCACTTTCTAAGTGAGGGTAACAATATATCAGAACATTCAGCAATACCTAGAATTTCCTTGGAGTAGTAAGTCTTGGAGTACAAAGTTTCCTAAAAGAGCTATTTTATTAAAATCCATTGTCCCAGAAGAGTTCCAAAAATCTTTAGACACAAAAAAGATGGTGTTGACACTTAAAGTAACGCGTTAATGCTCCTACTGCGGCAGTAAGTTGCCGAGGGTATTTTTTACATTGCCTGAAGAGCCAGAGCTCACAAAGTAGTCGTGGTAAGAGATACATACGATATGCCTCATTGCTCCAACATGCACCATCTCTGAAGCACTAACAATATGCAACCTGATTTCTCCTGCAGATATTATATATCAGAAAACGTACCTCTATATCCTGTATTATCTTTGGGTATAAGGACCTGTAAAACGAATTTGGGGGGCCATCTGTTGGTCTGTTTTTAAACAGGTACTGATCCCTAGAAAGAACCAGAAACATAGTTTTCAATTTACCACAAAGAATCTTTAACGGAATTCAAAATCTGCACAGAACAAAACTTTATGACATATTCTCCCAGAATACTTGTAAGAGTTTTTAGTATTGCTGTTATAACCCTTATGACTTTACAATTTGACAGCTGTATTTAAAATGTCCAAAACTAAAAAGATCGCTGGTGTTTTCCTTCTGGTTTTCCAAATTAGGGTTCACTGCATCATAAGGCTTTTTAGCCAGGAGGGTGTCGTCCTCTTCTCTTTAGAACATGCTTTGCATTTTCTCAGGCACACCACTAGAGAGCACAGAAAAACAGGTTTCTAAAGCAGAACACCTCATCCCTTCAGATATTCGGATAGAAAAACTCCACTGCCACAAACACAAATGGTTTCTCTTTGCAAAAGGCTTCTGCAGCTTTAATCAGCTATTTTACATTTTAAGGAAAAAAAAAAAAGTTAACTGGAAAAAATTCATTTGAGAAAAAGCCCTGCAAAACACGTTGCTAGTTTTTGTGAGCTGATTCTACATGTCAGTACTCTCTGCAAAACAGAAATTACAAATTAGCTGACAGACCACAAGAAAGAAAGTGTTGCACAGAACAAGTGTGCACTGGTGCACAGAAGCTTTACTGACAAAGCCGACAGCTTTCGCTGTAGCTGCCCCCACTAGTTCGTGGCAGAGATAAGAATTGCAGTGACACCAATTTACTATAAACTTACTTTTTGGCAGAGCTCACGATTAGGGAAGTTTGTGAAGGAGAACACTATAAAAAGTGAATGTAGTTATTGTCAAGGTACTTACCAACCCCTTCTTTCTGACAGTCCCTTCCACAGCGGATCTGTGCGTACCATTCTTTCAATCAGTTTTTTCCATAGCATTCCCTCAGAGATGACTCTCTGCCATTCCTTGCATACCAGCTCTGCTGCACAGAGTGATCTGGCATCAAGATAGGAAAGGATGTTTTCTGCTATGTGATCTAAGCCTTGCTCTACAAAGAAATAAAGGCAATCAAAACGTCAATCACTTTGCAGTAAACTACTAAACAAGTTTTGCAATGCATTCAGAGAAAGCCAACACAGCTTTCAGGCACCGGAGCAATGTGATAATTAAGTCATCATACATAAAAGCACCACTTACAAATTAATCCAAACAGGTACACACCAAAGTATCTCTCTTTACTCCTTTGCTAGTACAGTCTGCCTGCCGGACCGTCCCATTTCCACTGAGCAAGAATGAGCACAACCCAAAATCCAGCACAGTACACAAGCAGCAGAAAGCATTTTGCCTCTCCTGGGCACAGAATCTCAGACTTTTTGAGCACGTACATGGTCCAAAAAGATCATCACCTTCAAGCAGATGCTGCACTAAGCAACAGTAATGTGAAAGTAAAACATTAGGGTTTTTTTACTACTTCCTTAGATGTAACAATAGAGAATTCAACTCAGAAGACAGGCCTCCACAGGAACAAATACAGACATATCTGGCAGAACCACGAGTAAAGATTCTGAAAAAAAAACTTCTAGCATCAATTGCAAGGCCACTTTTTGTATTTCAGCTCTTCCTATAGCCTGCAGGTGCCAAGTCCGCTCCTGAATTTTGTTCAGGGCTCTGGTGCAGACCATCTGCCAGGCACACCACGCCCTGCAGCCCGGGGCAGGAAGGGGAAATCAATGAGAATGAGTTTGACAGTAATTCATTAATTGCAAACGGTGCTTCAACATCTAAGGCAGTTATCCCAATTCACGGTTTACTGTCACTAGCCTCCATACTTGCAGCAGTAATTCCTGAATGACTTACACCACAAGCTGGGGGCTTTGAGGCTTCTCTTCAGCTACAGCAAAATTCAAGACGGATGTTTTGAAACAACTTCAAGTTGACCGTGATATTCAATACAGCATTAATTTTGGGGCTAATGGGTGCCATTGTTCCTAGTACGAGAGTTAGCTAAGAAACCTCTGGGTCAGCAGGAGTCCAGTTACTCTCAAATAATGAGAGGTGACCACTCAGCTTCTGCACCGCAAATTCCAGTGCAAAGTAAATTCCATTGAGCTGCACAAAGATTTCCCAATTTACAACACCATATGAACAGGTATTATCTTCACATCTTTCCTTCGTCCGCTGCTCTCCCACTCTCGGGGCACGCTACCTTCTCTGGCCACGGAGTGATGTGTGCGTTTGTGTACTGCTGATTTGACCACGCTAGCTTTACTGGGTGAAAGAAAGAGTTCAGCAATATACCACAGGAACACTCCCAAGTAACAGAACAATAGTCCAAACGAAAGCCCTTTGCCAGTACTTGGACATCCCAGAAACAACATCTACCTGGGCAGCTCTCGTGCTCTAATTGCACCTGCAGCGTACGGCACGTTGGTCAACAAGCAGTAGTTATTAGTGGACTGGGGAAACGCTAACTTTCATCACAAAGATCCTAGCTACCAAAAGCAGCTTATTAACCCCTGTGATCCTTTTATATCACGGTAGGGTTAGATTTACATATTAAATGCACTCAACACGCCAGTGGAAGTTCAAATATAGCAGAATCGGGGTCCTGCCCACTGATCCAGGTCTAAGTAAGGCAATATGCAGCAATATATTCTTTCATAAATATCCGTTCATACTTCTTCAAAAGCACTGGGTACTGAAGCTGATAAAAAGAACAAGCACCACAATAATGATGATGAATACTGTCACCACAGATCTATCAAGACATAAACCAGGTGGAACATTTTATCCATTTGCTTATGGTCTTTGCCTAGATCTTGTCTCCTGCTGAAGGTCTTAGATTTAAAAATGTGACTGTAGTTGACTAAAGGTACATACACAGAAACCACTCAGATAATATGCTTGCACTAAATTTAAAATAGCAATTAAACTTTTCTTGTTCATATTCCAACTACAGTGTCATTGGTCCCACAAAAAAATCACTGGTAAGTCCATTACATATTTCAAAGGACCTGCAATTTTTCTTTCCCAAAAACTCCACTCAATCAAAGATCTAGAATAACTTCATTTTCGTGAATAACATAAGCCAGTTGGCCAAGCATGAAAAAAATCTTTCAAACTAGGAGATGATGACCTTTTTAATTTTCCACTTTATCTCATGGCAGCCTACTTTAGGCTTCAAATAGCCCTGAAAAAAAAAAAAGAAAAAATCAAAGAAACTACAGTTGATTTTTTAAAGAATTAAGAAAGTGTGTTCATCTAGTTCTCCACTGCACACTAAATTTGGTGTGACCTTCATAAAAATGAACAAAAAGGAGAAACCAATACTTGTAGTTGAAGAGCATCTGTTCATTCCTTCTACGTAATTTAGAGAACTATAGAAAGGCTTTAAAGAATGGTGAAAGTTCCTATAAATTGGGTTTATACAAATTTTTCAATATCGGTCATAGTAACAGATTCAAATAACTGAAATGTAACAAGGTCCAAATAACTGGTGGGTCTCAAATCTAACCACATCCAAAGCAGCAAATTCTCTCCTAACAACACCAAGACTCAAAAGAGCTTTAAGCCGCACCATCTCCTACATCAGCACTTTGAAGAATATACCAGGGCATTTCAACACATTGTGAAAGTGGTCTTCCAGTCTGCCGCATCGCAATCTTCCTAGAAAACAACAACTTTGAGATTCTCAACACATTTTACTTAGGATGTATTTATCTTACGGTGACGTTATGTGTTTTGAAACAGGTCTCAAGGTTTTTCCAGAAAATATAAGCATTGCAAGGTCATTTTGAAGAGTTAGTTTAAAATCATGAATCCTTGGCTATCAAGAAGGCAAACTAAGTCATTGTGCAAAGTGGATGCCACAGCTAGACAAAACCAAAGAAAACAAGCAGGTCGGCTGAGTGAGTATTTCTCTGATTTTGAGGGTTATAGGCATGAACAGGGCACACGTCATGTCTTAATGGGAACAGATCTAACAGCTATTTTAGACGTCAGTATAAAATAGTCATGTTTAACAACGTAAGATCAGCCTATATGGAACAGGTGACTGTCCAGTTCATCTATAACGCTGTAATCACACAACACAGCCCTCTATGTACTTTCCCAGCACAGAGCACATCACATTTTGAAGAGGAAGAATTTTTGACATAAAACATTGCAGTTCCCAAAGCAAACAGTGCAGAGAAGACAGCAATTAACCACCATAACTGCAAACTCTAGTAGAGCAGTATACTGAGGTTCCTGTACAAAAGGTGTTTTGGGCTCCCATTTCCCTGCACCATTTTTCTTTCAACAGCCATTATACAACATCTGAGCTTCGATCACCCTCCCCTCCCTCTCCAGAGCACTAAGCCGGTGCATTCACTATCCTCCCAGCGCGTCTACTGTAGTTAAGGGTATATCAACACTCACCTCACACAGGGATATTTAGGCAAATCTAACTTTGCTAAGAAATGACCGAGTTGATAATTCAGTTCAACCAATACCAGGCTACTACGTTGCAAGGTTACTACTTAAATATAAAAATTAATGACTGCAAAGTTTGGAAGAAGTTAGAAGAAACTAGGATTAAACATCAAAGTAGGTTACGGTTAAACCAGCAGGCCGAGAAATTACTAAAAAGAGAGGAAAACACCCTGATGCCAACAGTGTTTCTGCAAAACGTGGGTGTACCGACATCCAGCTTCCAGCTCTCCCAGACACACAAGGATGCTGTCCTGACCTTTCTGCGTGAAAGGCGTTTTTAATCAGCGGTGGCGTGGCAGAAGAGCAGAGGCACACATCAAACTAACCTTTTCAGATGACCCTAATTCCCCTTTGTTAGAAGAGAACCACACTCCAGCTATGTTGGGGTTCCAGAAAAGCCGGCAGAAGAAGATACACCGATGACAGGCAAATCTTTCAATGACTGCGCTTTTAAGGTGTAAAATTCTTTACTCGTGCACCTGAAAGATCGCAGGTGAATGAGCAAATGAATGATGCAAAGTTCATCAAATAAACTGGCCGTGCGGTCAAAGGAACAGCTGTTCTTCAGCACGTTTTGGCCAAAACACCGCTATTTATCTCTAGTGAAGATAGGATGACAGGATCCATGCTGAACAGGTACCCATCTACTGGATGCTTTTCTCCTTCCAAAGTTGAGAAGTGTAATTTTGCCTAATTGGCATAATTAGTAAAACAATCATCACATGCATACTAACCTTCTTAAATGAGGGAAACTTAAATGCTTTTAGTCAAACAGCACTAAGGAAACCATAACTCCGCACTTATTTCAACCATGTACTCAAAGACAGGTTATGGCACAAAGTGGCCGCACTGGCACTTGAATATATTGCTCACACCTTGCTTACAGATGTCACCAATTTTTGAAATTTAAAGATCACGAACACATCAGATGTACAATGAACAATTTCCAAGGGAGAAAGTGACTGACAACTGGATGTTCAAATTATATTCAGGCACAAAATAATATTCAGAAGTTTATCTGTTACTGCCATCTCCTGGCAACGAACTAAATAATTATCCTCCCTCGAAACAGAGATGAGAACTCTGAGGAGCTTTACGTAAAGTTACCAATACCAAGGCTACGCTGCAAAGCATCCTTTGAACTCAACAAGTGCGTAGTTCTGTGGGTATTTTTGTGGTTTGGGGTTCTTCCCCCAACTCTAACATAACTGTATCATCTTTCAGAAGACACTGAACAGCTCAGCTTGAGAGTGGGACTTGAAATGCCGTTCAGAGTTAGGACTACTGCATCACTCGTTTTTCGATAGCAGGTTTTGAATCAAGTACAACCACTTTAGGACTTTGATATGTGACATACAGCGTATTCCATTATTAGAAATCCACGCTGTATTTTAAATCCTTTGCATGAGTAAGAACGTACACGTCATTTAAGTAGTTTCAGAAGAATTTGATTTAGATTACAATTCTGAGACCATTAAAAAAAAAGTATTTAGATCACAGACATGATGGTAGACAGCATGCACCAGGGCTTGCTTTCTATCCAAACACCTTTCAGCAGAAGGCAAAGAGGATTGTTGAAGTCTATGGTTTTATAATTTCCTATTTAGAAATGAATGTGATAGCTGAGTAATACAATGTGTGTATTCATCAACTTAAGTTCAATGGCTTTTAGTTTTCTTTCCTTGTGAAATACTGTTTTCCAAAGAGTTCTCCGGATTAAATGCAGTTACACAGAAGTGATTACGAACAATGACAGAGGACAAAGCAGGGACATTTTGCAATTGTCTTTCACACAACTGCATTGGAAAGAGCAATAACGATCCTCCAAAAACCAGTTGAGAATCTGGACCCAAAGCCACCTCTCATGCTTCGAGTCTGGAAATGCAAGTGGAATGACCAAGGCACCAGCACCAATTCATCCAAACGCTAAGCCTTTCTTGGAGAGATCAATGTTGCCGTTTCCGGCTGTCGACAAGATGATTTGAAGCAGAGCTGGCAGACCGCTGCTGAGGCACCAGGAGTCATTAATGCCATCTCCTCAGACGGAGAGGGGGACAAAACTCACCGTGCCGCCGGAGAGCTGCCCCAGCATCCCCAACCAAAGCTTCTCCTCCGCTGTGGGAAACGCTGCGACAGAGACTACGCTCCGGAGTGCAAACGGGACTGGGTATTACAATGCGTCCGGCGCCTTTCTGTCGCACGTGCAGAACTCAGAAGTATCATGCTAAGACCCAGGTCCTTCTCAAAATCCAATTTTTAAAAAAATCATTTCACTGTAACACACATATCAAGCATTTAGAGACAGGGCTAGAACACGGATGCTAAGCAGGGTAACTCTCCAAGTAAAGTAAAAGGAAAATCTTCCTTCCTATGGCGACTTCTGTTTTCTACAGGCTAGGAACGTTCTCGTGAAGATACAGACCTGACTGCTGTCTGCAGAAGGATGTTTGATGGAAGCATCAGACCAAGTCTTTGGAAAGACAAAACCCAAGTGACAAGTGCTCAGTTAGTTTTTATTTTCACTAACCCAAGGCTTTTTTCAGACTCTTGCTTGTGGTGTAATCCTAGTACTAAATGCTCATTAATGTTTAATTGCACTAAACCAAGGTGTTCAATAAAAGCTGACTGCCATCAGCTACCACACCTCCACAACACCGATAAGACACACACATCCGCACGCCAAGCTGGGACTGTACGCCTTTAACACAGCCAGCCTGTTCATTATGAAGTCAGTATTTTATTGAGTTTTAAGGATCAACGGCAAATTGCTAGGCAGAAGTCCGTTATTAAGATGCATAATTTTCACAATTCTGTATAAGCCTGGTCACAGTTAAACCCAGATTTTTAAGAAGTCGGAAACCCAAGTGTTTTCTGATGTTAAAATACGGCAATCTCGTCTTCTATGAATACGGAGAGCCTGGAAAGCTGCACGCTGAGCACAAATACACAAGTGCTTTGCTTTGCCACCGAGTCTGTTCTTCGGATTTTTCCTGCTTGCAAAAGCGCACAGATTTAAATTGTTCACATTAAGGGAGGTCAAGTAAAATATTTACCCTAATTACCATAGTAGGAACAGGTCCAAGGCACAGATACTTCGATAGGCCCACTACAATTATTTGAGACAACATGTAGGAACATTTAAGACACATTAATGCCTGAAATAGCTGCATATAGCTATTTTGCATTAGAAGACAGTGAGCATTTAGTTTTATGAACAGTTTCTGAAATCGGTACTAAAACCTATCCCTTTTCTTTAGTAAAATGCATCTAGCATTTATTGGTACACTTTTCAAAGGAAAACGTTATTCCCAACTCTTACGCCTCTACAGGAGCTTTTGCAGTTTTATAGAAAATGGTGGAAAATTACAGCTGTTGTTGATTATAGGTACCAGATGAAGCTTTGGTTGAATTTCAATAATAAATTAAAACAATTAAAATCCACAGGGATTTCAAAGCTCAATGTGTAAATATCACTTTGTATGAAAATGAAACCCAAATGTGGGATGTCAACTCTATAAAACTGACTAACATTAGATACAAAACAGTCATTTAGATCATGCAACTACACAGGCTTTTATTATTTTAAAAACAAATTTCAAAAGAAGCCTGCCGGGGTTTTGCTTGCCTGACACAGCATACAGTTCTCTTAATGGTTTTAATGCACAAAACAGATATGGATGGGACTTTTTTTTTTCCAAATCAAGGGTGACAAGGTAGTGTTCAAGGGTCAAAGTCGTAATTCGTTTAAGGAAAGGGCACAAGTCGGATGAGACCATGCAAGGAATATTAAGATTAACATCTAAAAGATAATTAAGAACCAAAAGCACAGAGGTGTCATAAGTTATCCTTGCAGTTACGCTGTCCATTTGAGAGTTGTTTTTGACGTGCTAGAGGAAACACCGGTGGCAGATGTGGAAAAACAATGAGCAAAGGCTTCTGAACCACCTAATGAACAGGGCTTGCAATAGCTGATACAACTAGTTGTACATCACGAGGGTGATTTGTAGTAAAGGAAAGAGCCTGACCACAGCCCAACTTGTAAGAACAGGCACTACAGACTAAACATTCTGCCACCGCTTACAGAAAAGCACACCAGAATTATCAATTTTTTCCACTGAAGTGAGGGGAAGCCAGATACAACAAACTTTTTCCATTTTTCCTGCATTCTCACAGGTGTAAAATCAGTAAGGACAGTAGCAAGCAAAACCTATTTCTGTTTAAAGAAGTAAAATTCCTTTGTTTTACGACAAGTGAAACTGTCTTTTAAAAAGTAGCACTTTACTGTTATCTTTTTATGTGATACTTGTCCACTCTGGGATTGATTTCAATCAACTCAGATTAAGTTCTTGGGTAAACTTACACAGATTTTTTCAAATACCACATTATCTTTAAGAAAGGCTGAGTGTGGGAACAGTTCCTAGTATTTACATCTTCAATATTTATTATGCAGTTCATATTTATTTATGCAGTTATTTATTTATACATACAAATGTGATGTAAATAAGTGTCAGCTTAGGCAAAAATTTCTTCGCAATAAATATATAAATGAAAGAACTGCACACCTCCATGATATCAGTGCTGAGGTATAAAATAAAAGCAAACAAAATAAAATTATAATTGAGGCTCATGCTTGCACATGATGACCATGACTATTTCACTTTATTTTTTTAGTTAGTCCCTAATATTCCCTAGAGAAATCAAAAATCAGTATTTTGAAAACAAGCTGGAAGAAACATCCCCACTACCTAAAGGACACAGCTCCCTACTCGAAACGAGGAGTGTGTTTTTGTGTGTGTGGCCAGACAAGCTAAGTCTTCTATAAAATAACTTCCGAGAAACTGAGGCGTGGGGGAAAAGGACACTCTCTCCCTTTCATAGCCCTCTTTCACATTTTTAAGCCTGTTTTTTAAGAAAATAGAGCACCTATGAGATTCCCTATCACTTCCCGTGTCCTACCCTATGTTCTACATTCCTCCCCAACTAAGAAGTTCATTTCAACCACGCTTGACAGATGAGCCAAAATCCCCCCATCACCTCCAAAAGTTGAATTCCTCCAGGTTTCGTGAAAAATCGAGCGGCACTACAGACAGCAGAAGCCCGTAACATCCAAGCAGCATCCTGTCCCAGACAGCAGGAAAGTCCATGCTCCACAGACCACCTAAGCACACCAGTGGCTACCAAAAGCTTCAGGGCTTGTAAATATGACCAACTTTTAAAGGAACTTTACTTCAGTGGTCCCTGCGCTCAAAAAAATACCAGTTTCCAATTCCTTTTATGATTTGTATCACCTCCTCATCCTCTCTCAGTGCTCGCTGTCCACAGACTACGCACTCACTGCAGGTGTGGATCTGTGCTATTGAACTGCCAGTGGTAAACAGAACATTTTGACCCCTTCTTTCATACTTATTTCTCACTTTGGAAACAATGTCTGCACATTTACCTTTCAAAGAATTGAATGAATAATTCTCCCCTGCAGCAAAAACCAGGGATACAATTCCTTCCAGAAATTAATGGGAAAATATAGACAACTTACCAAGAGACCGAAAGCTAAAGATTCTATACAGCTACTTACTACTGCTCCATATTTTTTTAAAAAAAATGCATACAGCAAGCGAAAGAACAGATTTAATAGCTGAACTATTGATACAGGTTTACACCGATCAGTGGCAGAACAGGTTGTGAGCAACCAAAGGAAGGAATCATGGCTGGACTATAGAACAAATATCCATTAGCGCTTTTGCTCTTGAGTCAGCAATGAGACCAGACAAACTAGATTCACTCATCTAAGCAGGCAGCTTTTCATTTATTGGGGAAACTTAGAACAAAACTAAAACGGAATAAAGACTTCACAAATGAAAACACCTCTACAGTATTTTCTACACCTATGGGGTTTGTATGAAAAAGGAATTTAGATCAGAGCTTGCAGACATACAACTTTTATGACAACTCAGCTCCAATTTAAACACAAACTATTCTTCAGGATATGCTGCTCGCAACTACTGTTAGATGGAACAACACTGGCATCCAGTGGCCAATTCAATTAATCACAGAAGTGAAAGACTTCAGCTACCCTCCTGCACTTCTTTTGACTAGGAAGCATCACTTTACTTAGACAAGACAATCTAAATCTGGAGGATGTTCCAAAATGTTTGCATACGCCCAAAGTATTAAATAAAAAAAGTATTTATAAATGCACCTCTTGTAAAATAAATATTAATTTACCTGGTAACGCAGTGATGAAGTCCCGTTGTAACATGGGCTTCAAGTAAGAGTTAATATGTCCATGCTGATAGTGACACATTCGTGAAATAAGGTGTTCCACAAATTCAACTTGATCTGATTCAGACCACTGGTCAAAATATTTAATACACAAGTCTTTTTCCTTTTCGTAATTTCCTTCCGATGGTCTTTTTCTTGAGACAATCACAGATGAAGTTCCATTACTTATCTGTTTTTAGAAAAGGAATGTCAGTATTTACATATAAACAAGAACAGGAACAGCTTTATAAGAACTCTCGCAAGGAAGAGAATGTGTGAAGATGCAAAGAAATAAACAGAATTAAATTTTAAAATTAATTCTTAAAGCTATGAGTTACGCCATACAAATTTCATCTTTCATAGATAAGGATGAATGAAAGGACCTTGCTCATAAGTTACTTCTTACGCTGAAAGACTTCAGTTCCCTTACACCTCTTACGGTTTAAAGAGTAAGGAACTTAATTCTTCTTGGAACAAACTTTTCCAGATTAAACCAGTGGTTTCTGCTGCATATTGCAGTCTGCCTCCACAAATGATTTATACAGGTTCCAGCAGTTAAAATAATACACTTTTAGAGACATATCGAAGTCAGGTATTAATTATCTAATTAATGCAAAAATTCAAGACCCTCATGTCAGTGTTGAACTGCTTGTCCATAAATGAAAACTGAGAATTACAGGATGTCAAGGGCTTGTTTTGTTTTTGAAAAACAGCTCATGTCCATACTTGGGACATCCACATAAGAACATCATTAAAATCCTGGGAGCTTTAGCTACAAATAAGGATGCTACAAGAACACCCCAGGACTTACTGCTAAGTAGTAAATAGACCAAAGACTGATGCCAGGCTCTTCTGAGCCCTTCAGGAGACCAAGAGGGCTGCTGGGGAACAACTGTCAGCTCTCTGAAATATTCCCAAACTTCCTCAAAGCAAATTGCTTGCAACTCCTTGCCATGTCAAGGGGCTGAATTTTTCCTTTCAGATGACAGTGCTCAGAGAGGTGGAACTGTATTCCCAAGTATCCTTCGATGTAGAATCGCCTTTTCAAGGTCAGCACAAACTACAAAACTCGGAGAAGATCTAGTAATTTCTCAAGCATTATTCGCTGGCGTCATCCTTCACTTGAAGGCTAAGCTAATTTTAGGATGATACAGTCAACTACATACGCGGATGATTATGCAGATGCAAGATTTGGAAGTTTCTTAAAAGCAGAAATGTATAAAATCATGCCAACTCTCTACGTGAATGTTAGTCCTACCTGCCATAGGGTATTTTTCTTTGGAGACTCATCTTCATTCTGATCCTCCATTACTGATGTGTTCTAGGAAAAAACAGAATTATTACTTGAATTTTTTATTCTATCGCAATTCCTTGCTCTACAAGCATTACAAAAAAGCAAATCAACTGAACAGATAAAATTCATTTTCCCAGTGAACAGAATTATCAAAGCTTTCTGGCCACAAAACCTGGGTATTATAAATAAATTCCCCTTTTAACTGACATGTTTATCAATTCCATTTACTGTAAAGATAACTCCCCAACCCCTCTTCAATTTCCTTTGACAGGTTTTCATGCAGCCTTTCAACACTTGTCTCACTGGGAAATAAATTCACTTTCATCCTACTCAAGCCAAAGTAATTAAACCTGTCAAAGTAATCAACTAGCACTTTCTGCCAAAGTCAAATTGCATACATCTAGTTGGAAAAGAAAAAAAAAAAAAAAAAAATCACTATACACTACTTACATGCAACAGAATATCAATGTTTTTGCCAGCTCTAGCTTACCACAAGGAGGAGGGACCGTTCTCTGCAGAAGGTCTCTGTAATTCACTGCCACGGTCTGTGTCCTACACCCCTTGGCAGTCACCATCTTTCTTCACCCTGACTTAATTACAGTGCTCTCCCCACATCATAACCGCTCCTGCATACTTTTTTCTTCCCTTTTGTTCGAGATTGAGATGTAAGAATTTCTATAAACGTTCAGCTGTAAATGTTTCTTTTAGACCTTACCTCAGTTTTTCAAAATCTTTCACTCCTTTGTTCTTTAATGACCTGCTCCCTTTTGCTATCCATCCCACCGTGACCATCTCTTTCCACCTCCTCGTCGGTACCCCACACCTAGGCAATTCCTGCTCATTTAGCTTCCCACCAACCCTGTCCTCCCCATTTTTCATGCCCAGGAGACACTGGCTAACAGGCAGAACACTATCATGAAAAACTGAACGTCTTAAAACATTGTCTGTATTTATTCCAGCCTTCTTCCCCTCTATCAGCTGTCTCAGCAGAAAGAACAACGCACTCAAGTAAAGCACATGATGGAATAAGTCACACAATTCTTTTCATCTTTCCATCACGGACTGTGGATTAACCCCTTAACTACATCCACCCCCATTCAAAACACAATTCTACCTCAAAAGCATTCACCGCTCATCTCCTCCTCTTTCTTGCATAAGGGATGTACTGTACCAAAACCAGAAAACTTGAAAAATTAACAGTGTTACCCCTACAGGCAAGCCTTCCTCCATCGCCTGACCACACTGCTTTGTCTCAAGTTTACCTTGAACCCTCTTCTGCCTTGCAGTTAGAGTCTGAAAAAACATGCCTCACAAGGACGAGAGATTACATTATAAAAACTATGTCCACTGGGCGATGGAAAAACTCAAGTCTATCTAGTTATGGCACACATGGCAATGAGAAAGACAAGCCCAGGAGACGGCTAGCAGGGAATCAAAACCACACAAAGGCAGTAAAGGTGTTACTCCACAGATACACATGTTAGTGTTTCTGGAGATACATAGAACAGTAACACTGGAAAAGTAAACCACACTGTCCACATTTTCAAAATTATAGTCTCAAGGGCCATTCCAGTTATTCATAACTACACACTGCTCATAAGCAGCACTGTCACCGATGTGCAAACGATGTGCAAACGATGCTCTCCCACCACATGGTGCCACAAGAGGGAGCACAAACCAGCCACAGATTTACTGGTACCCAAGTGGCCCACACCAGCAGACACAACTCCAGGGAACTTGGCAGGATTTTTTTTATTATTATTTTATTTTTAAATTTTATTTTAAATTTGAATGGGTAGAAATACTCATTACAGTGATTATATGTTGTTAAAAGTGTTTTCAATCCATATGTGCTTAAATGAGCAAGGACCATCTCATCCCCTGTCGCAGTTGAAGAGTAAATATATGCATCAATCCTCTGTGCTAAGACAAGGCACAGGAACTCCCATTGAGAACGGGGTCAGCATATTCAGCCAAAATCCCACATTGTATCAATTTAGCCCCAACCTAACTTTCCTTCAGTAGGTCACGGCGAGACGACTCTGCCATGGCTTTCTTCTGCTCCTCTACTGGGAAACATCTCAGAGATCATTGCTAACTTTCCCTGGGATGTAGGGTAAGAACTGTCCCCTAAACGTTATGTCCTTTCATTCTAGGAACATATAACAAAACTACAGCAGCACTGTAATGCTAAGTGTGCAAGAACACAAACTTCCACAAAATGACCAGACTTCCACGCCAGGCTACCAACTGCAGAGCAAGTTTTTGTCTTTGGTGTGCACCTACTCAATTCTACCGTGCCTCCGCGGCTGCCTCAGTAAGGAAAACTGGGTAGCGGGCTTTAGGGCGATGTTACGTCCTTGGCTAAGATGACAGTCTTAGATCCACAAACTGGTGTCCTAGCGCAGGCAGTACTGCTGCTGAGAGATTATTTCCATGCCCTTTCAACATCTGGGCCATGAATGTGAGGACGGACTACATGGATTGATTTTTAGGGCTGGAAATTAAACATTGTATTTATGTACTTAACTGGGAAGTAGGTAGGTGTGTTAATTTAACAGTATCTACTACAGTGTTTATTGCATTTTCTCTCTTTTCCCTTCCTAAACTCACTCTGCTTTTTCTGACTCTATTTTAATCCTTCATTCTCTCCCTTTCTGCTCCCAACTATATAGCTTGTTTTCCCTATTCTATCTTCTCTCCCTAATAAATTCACTCTACTTCTGTCTTAAACACTTCACATTAGGGGTCATTCCCCAGATCACGTACATCCCAACTCAAGACTCTAATGTGTCTCTAAACCACTTAGCCTATTAACTGAAGACTAAAAGATGAGCGGGTGGATCCTGTCCTGTTGTCTGGAAGAAGCAATTAGACATCCCTAATCTGTCCCGTACATCCACAGCACTTGGCAGAAGAAGAATTTCAAAATTCCTAACAGCTGCTGTCACCAGCCCTTGCTGGGGAAGGCCTCCAGCTCTTGTGCAAGAAGGAAGATACACATCTACAAGCTCAACTCTCCCCTTCATCATACTGTTCCCTTCCCTCAACCTGCACCTCGCTGTTTACCCCACCCACCCTCTACAGAAAGCCACCGTGCCGGCTTCCTCCGCAGCTTTCCCGAGGAGCTTTACGGTGGATTTAACATGGACTCCGCTCCATTTCTCTGCAGCTGAAGAGTATCAAGACCTGATGCAAGCGATGAGCTCTCCTTCAGTTACTCCTGCAATACGACCGACCCACAACTTGCGGACTCTGAAAGAACAAGCTTGATTTTTTTATTTTTTTTTACCCCAAAACGACAAGAGCCTAGCACCTTCTCACAGAGGAAGCCTAGTTTCTAAATACTGTCAATTAACCCTGTTTATAAGTTATTTTTTTCCAGAAATTCTTGTTAAGTTGCTCACAGCTCTTGCAAAAGTAGAATGATATTTCCACCCAGCTGTCATTCCTTAATTAGCCTGGCATAAGCGCCCTCCATCCCCTACTGGGAATGGCAGCAACAGCGAAGTGGTGACAATGGGTCTGAGCAGAGTTTTCCGTTGCCTTAGAGTTCTTAGAACCCAAGTGAATAAAGTTACACGGAAGAAAGCGTCCGTCTTTATTTTCACTAACGGTAAAACCAGCAATGGCAGTAAAATCTACAGCTTGTAAAGCAATTTGTAAAAGTTTAAAAGCTTGTTTCCTGAAGATTTGCATCCCATATTCCTCGCCTAGTTCTGCAGTAACTTACTTCAAGCTTTCTTTAGTCTTTCTGCTCCACAATACCACAAGTCTTTGGGATTTCTTATGAGATGCAGATGAACACAGCAAATAGGTTCAAAAGTTACTTGGGGAGAAAGAGGTACTGAGAGCAGCATAATTACATAAAGCTAATTTCCTTTGGAGATTATGAAAGCTTCCAAAGTAAAAACAACCGTGAATGATCCCCAAAGGCAAAAAATGTTGTAGGTATTATAAAACTTCATAAATCAGAATTTCAATTAAGATCCTTAGATACCTGGCAGCAACTAAAACTGGCATCTCAAGCATAATAGTTCCACATAGGTATGATTGTATGCCATTAGGTGCAAAAGCACCTAAGTTTTTCTGTAGATGAATGGCACTCAGCCTGCAAGGTTCATCTCACTCATGAGATACATGGAAAAAAAAGCTGCATCTTTTCTAGCAGAAATCTATCAAACCTGCACGGGCTAAGCAGATTTGTGTTAGCTACAGGCAGAGAACGCTTAGATTTGCACCGTGCAAGGACTTGGGAGTGCCTTCAGTCACTTAATTGACTCCGAAGAGAAACAGCATGATGCAGCTTTGTTTTTTAACCCAGTTTTAGTTCCAGTATCGAGAGAGCAATTATAGAAGTGATAGCAGTAATCCTGGGAACTGGGACAAGACACACAAGTAGCAGCAGTAGTACCTAGCAAGGCAGACAAGGTTGCTGTGTTTCTTCAGCGAGAAACTTAATCCCGCCAAAGATGGATGGACAAAACTACACAATAGCTGTGCTGCCTTGAAAAGAAAAAGAATAGCAGTCTTCACGTACTGTATTTTTTGGCTATAAGGAAAGGGAAAGTGATAGAAAACAAGAACTTTCATTTCCCACTACCCTTGAAACTACACCGGTAATTCTGATCTGAGCTGAAGACCAAGCTAAGTCTTTAAAAACCTAATTTTTGACAAAATTCCCACTCACTGGAAAAGACACCAGGAAATTTCAGTTAAAATCACAAAATAAGCAAAACTAGTCAAAACCATTCTGGTAAAAGGACTCTGATCTCCTTTAACAAATCACACGTACTTCTGACTTCAGAGAAGTTGCAGAAATGATAAAAAATAACTAATACATACTTGGATATCTTGGAGTCAAACGCAGCAGATTAAGCTCGAGCTCTGTATACTCAAATTGCCTTCTGAAACCAGCTCGGCCAGCACAAGGATTGCTGAAGGTATTAATTACGCATTCACCCAGAGGAGGAAAGGAATCCACCATCCAATGTGACAACTGGACCACATCAGTGAGGAAGAAAGCTGGGTAACCATCTTTACCATCTAAAAGCGATGAGCATGTGTCATGGCTTCTTGCTTTTAATATAGCTAGAACCTCCCAAATGGTTTAAAGCATTTCAAAATGAATGCAAGTCTCTCCTTAGGATGCAGTGGCCATGATTTTCTAATCCAGGAATCTGTTAAGTAGTGTTTATTAACAACATCTTGCTACCTGATCAGGGAAAGGAGGGGATTTTCTTCTTTTAACTACTGAGAGACCCCTAACAAAAATATACTGTAGCACGAACACTAAATGAACTTGGGAGAACCGCTAACTTGACCTGCCTAAGATGTGAATAAACTCTTCTCACAGCAAGGACCAAATCCCTTAGTTATCACATCCCTCAAAGTCTGGATACACCAGTCTGCAAAGAAATGCAAGAATACTACAGCGCTTCCAAATGCCAGGTCAGAAATAGGTGATCGCTGACAAAGTGTGCTTATCCTAACCACTGCAAAGATTCATCGCTTCAAAAACCGTTGTTCAGAAGCATCGCCATAGGCTATATACGGAGGAATGACATAAAAGATTCCCCCTTATCAAAGGAGTAAGCATAAAAAGGTATGGACAGTTAGTCAAACCTGCGCAATAACGATGTTTGGCTTCACAAAGAAGACAGCACCACATACCTTCAGCTATGGGTTTAACCTCACTCACGTTGCCTACAGAAAACAGTTCCTTCCCATATTTCTCCATTAATTATGTAACAAGATAAAAGACACTTTTTTTTTTTTTTTTTTAAATTTAGCAAGATAATCATACCTTTATGCAGGGGGAAGAAAAAACCAAAACCTTGAGAAAAGTAGAAAATAGAGCCCATGGCCAAATGATTTTCCAAATAAAGAGTTTCTGAAAATATTTGAAGGATTGAGGTAAGCTCAATCCACTGTCCACAGTCCCTATAAAGCACTTTGAAAACAAAGCTCTAAGGTTTATCCAGTTAAACGTGATTTAGTTTTAGGGAGCCCTGCAAGGAGCAGGGAGTTGGCCTCGATGATCCTTATGGATCCCTTCCAACTTGAGATTTTCCATGATTCTATGATTTTAACTTGAAAGTTAATTCTGCTGACCATGGACACGTCTATATTTGACATCTGTATTAGTAACTGCTTGTTTCAGCTTAAATTAAGCTATTTATGTAAGCACTAGGGATCAGCACAACTTAAGCTCGATATGCTTCATTTCTTACCTAGCTAGCTATTCTGCCAGTTGCCAGGTTTTATTTTAGTGCAGTTATTGCTGGAAGTTCAAACAAAAATACACTTCAAATACTAAAAGAGTCTACCAAGATCCAACAGCTGATGGCAAAATTAGAAAAAAAAACCCCTCATACTGAAAATAAGGCATCATTTTTATCCGGCCTCTGACTAACCACCAAGAAGTTTACAGGAAGATACGGAAAATTCACTCCCAGCAAAGTGTTATCCAGTTGGTGTTTCAAGTCTCTAAAACCAAAGACTGTGGTTTGATCGCAAGTTGTAGATGTGATGTTTGTAAAAGACCCCCAATGCTTTTACATACTCCGTTTGACACCTCTCAAGGGCCTAATTTTAGGAAGTTCTGTCCAGATTAGTAAATCCCAAAACCCAACAGTTGCCTGCTCTTTCTGCTCAGAGAAAGAAAATCTCAAGTCATTCTTCACCTAAATGTTCCAGAACAGTTATTTTTGCAGGTTGAAAAGACTACAAGCAGGTACTAAACAGGTTATCTCGTTTAATCACTAATGCTTTGATGACTGGCAATTAGTACCACTATTTTAACTGGTTCAAGGTATCAGTCTTCACCTTAACCTCATTACAAAATTAACTGGCTGATCTTCTGTAAATACATAACTGCGTATCTCTTAATATTCAGTATGCCTGACTTAACATGACGTTAATCTCAGAAGTCAGATCAACGTGGGCTGTGTCCACAGAGGACTAATCTATGTAATTTGTTTTTAAAATGTAATTATACATGGAAATGATCAGGAGTTCAGAATTACTATTCTGATCCAATTCCACGAAACGCTAAATAAACAAGGGCTCCGACTCGACCGCAGAGCTTTTGGTGATGGCACATCCTTTTAATAGGCAGTTGTGTGCACAAACTGCAGTCTGAAACGACCCAGCGGAGCAGTTAATTTGGGAATTCACACCCCAACCTGCAAACCACAACTGCCAATGAAGCACATACTGTAACAGCAAAATCACCCTGCTGGCTTTTAGAACTGCAGAAATAGTGTAATACAAATTCTCATAAAAATTAGTAGAAAAAACGAATTATTCACTGATTAAACTAGCAGTCTATTCAGGAAGTAATAAACAAAAAAAGGTGCTACTTTTGTCCAAGTTACGAGCTGTTCTCAAGTATGCCTTTATTTCCACTCAGCAAACAGACTTGACTAGGAAAAAAAAAAATTACCATTATTGCAATCCCAAGAGACATCCAGTGTCTTCAGCAGCAGGTATAGTTTCTAAAATTAGATGGGGAGGATGCTTTTGCTCCATCAGCCAATTCAGGTTCTCTGTTGTTGGGGCTTTTTTTTTTTTGTAAACAGCTTATTACTTCTTAGAGGAACGCTTACCTCAACAGGTACCGCGGGATCATGTCTAACATACTCCTTGCGTAACTGTTTCAAACACACCCTAACTCCCATTTAATTTTCTGAGTGTCTGGAGCAAAGAGTCTGTAATCAAAAACTGTCTGTATCCATCCTATATTAATATGTTGTATTTACAAGGACAATGAGCACTGAATTGTGTAATTGTTGCAATTTGATGACTCATCCCTGCACCATTCCGAGTACCGAAGCATGAAGGCTTGCAAAACTTGCACATCATGCAAACTATTTTGCTGAATATAAATACATTGAGCCCCAAATATACATATATATATTTAAATCACTTTCTCTACATCTGCCCCTCAAAACTGAAAGTACCAGTTTTACGCAGAATCGGCTTATTAAAGAAACGGCAAATGCAGTTTTTAACTTCAGCTAGGCAAGCTTTGGGGGCCACGTTAAGCCTTGCCGTATGTAACATTTTCCACAGTGCTTACTTGCTCAGCTCAAGTAATGATAATGATGATAATAATCATATCATCATCACCATCATCATCCTCATCTGAGGCTGTGAAAGCGCATCCAGCCATACGGGGCAGGCAGCAAGCCTTCCTGCACCGCTCCACCTAAGACTTACTGATCATGTTTTACTTCAGCTGAACACTGCCTTTATTTTCTAACCAGCTGGACTCCGCAGCCCTTTCCCAGCCTAAGAGGAGGTTTAATTATACCTTCAGCTTCCAGGCGTTGCTTGTTTTTCAGCTGTCTCAGTCCATGCCTTTCACTCCACCGGCACTCAGCCTTTCTTGGCAGATACTGTACGTGTGCGGTACAGCAGCAGTCCACGCTCTTGCCCAGAGCAGAAAAATCTCAATACTTAACCAATATATCAAAGCAGTCCTCAGGTTTATCACTGGTATCGCTGCAAATGGTCACAATCACTTTCCTAAAACATTTCTGAATTAACTTTCACAAAGTACAAATACCCCAAAAGAGAAATCCTTTCCGTCTGCAAATAATAATTTTCACAGTAAACTCTTTACATCAGAAATACGGCTGTAACAAACTGGCTGTAGAAAGGTGCACAGACACTAGGAGCAAGGTACTGCTTTTCTAGTTTTCTTTCTTTCTTTTTTTTTTTTTTTTT